>OV884033.1:16600000-16795000 GCA_930367265.1 Catocala fraxini
CGTTGTAGCTTTTCTGTCTCTGAGAGCTTCTTTTACAAAATGGAAATTAAAATACTGCAACGTGTTTTTATTACTAAAATGTTACCGTCAGATTTAAAAAAATATGAAAATAATCTCGTATTTACATTATACGTATATATAAGCTTAAGTATACATATTATACTGTGTATTTTTTATTTTATATTATCATTATTATACTTAACTTGATTTTGCTTTCGTATTTTCTATTATTATATCGCAATTTAATGTATTTATCCATTTTGATTAAAACGTTTTTGATATATTAGTTGTACATTGTCCAGTTGTAGCAACAATGTTTCCTCTGTCATTTCTATATTTGTATTACGTAGTACAGTATAAAATTAAAATTAAATCCAAATATACAGAAGTATTAAGATTTAATTTTAATTTGATATCTTATTGAAATCACAGGCTTTTATATTTTTACATGTAATTTCCAAATAATTTAAATTTATTTGCTTAGTGTAAGGCCGAACCTGCTTGCTGGATTGTAGAATGAACGTTCATAATTATATTTAATTAAATACCGATTTTCTCAGTTTTGCATAATTATCTAGTAATAGTAGCAGCGATAGCTCAGTGGGAAGACTAACAGACTGCAATGCAGAGGGTCTCGGGTTCGAACCCACATCGCGCACCTCTGACTTTCGGAAGTTATATGACTTTTCGAAATTATGTGCGTATTGATTGCCAATTATCGCCTGCTCCGTGCCTCAGAGAGCGCGTTAAGCCGTCGGTCCCGGCTGCCATGAACATCTATGGCAGTCGTTATTGGGCAAGTCGGTACCCTCAAATATCCTGACACTGGTCTAGCCTTAGGGTATCGTTAGCCTTTGGGTTGCGGAGGTCAGGTGGCAGCCGCTCCGTGTAAAAACTGATATCCAGTCAAATCCGGTTAGACTAGAAAAGCCGACCCCAAGTGACTTGGGAATAATAAAGGCTAAGGGAGAAGAAGATCTAGTAATCGTATATTTATATTACGATCTAATCCGTTAATTTTATTTTTATGCCTTATTTTAGACAATCTGTCAGTAAGCTTATATAAGTAATCATAATATTGTTTGATGAGAATGTTATACATTGAAATAAATCAACTTTATACGAATTTTACCGCGTTGTTTATTTTTATAAAACACTATTATTACTTAATTTTGAAATTTTAAACTACTATTGTTAAACACTATTACTAGTTACTGTCTACTACTATTTAAGCTTTTTAAATAATAAATACTGTTAGGAGACAAATTATGAATATTCTTGAGCCGGTATAAAACGAGCGCGCGCGCCGACATAAGGCGCATTTGTCGGGTGTCGTTCGAAGAGGCAACATCGTTCAAGGACAGTGGATCGTATTTCTTTTGTTATATTTGATTAGTCGTTATAATTGTGCAATTATTGTCGGTGAGAGCTAAGCAGTTTATTGATGTTAAGATTCGTTCCTTGTATTAAAAACATTTGTAATAAATTTAAAGTGTTTGGTTATAATGAATAAATGTGTGAGTCACCTCGGGTGACGCGTAATATTTTTTTTAATTATCTCTGCTTCTTATTCCTAATAATACTATATATATTTAATTTTAAATTTTCGCCAACGTTTCGGTTGCTTTTCAGCAACACCATGGCTACTGAAAATAAACAACGCGATAACATCCGTATAAAGTTTTTAAATTTCAACGGATCATTTACACAGGTGCCCTATACAAAAACTGCCAATTCGCCTAATTTAATCTTACGTTAATGAATAACTGGTGAAAAACCAGCCCAAAGAAACATAATTTAGTTTAACCCTAAATCAGCTTGCTAACCACAAAATACACTATAATGACCATCATAGTCATTATCGCTCTAGCGCAGCGTAAATTCCTTTTCGAACAAAGAAAATGAAGACAGCTAAATATCTTGCTGATCTAATGGCCATTATTTAAAGTCCCTTGGCCTGTACATCGTTATCCATAGGGGCAAGTTAACACGTCGCTTACTATCGCGCCCCCGGGCTGCCCCGCAATATAAATCATACCGAACGTTCTATAACTTTGTTGTTTCAGCTTATATTTTGAATTACGTACGTGTTTGGTTACACCGTTATATTTTGATAATTAAATGGAAATAAAAATGTTTCATGTTGGTGATAATTGGCAAAGAGGGAAAAAAAAAAACGATTATTATGTAAATTGGATCCCAATGATGGCCAATTCTCGTAATAAAATATGTCCAAATAGAGGTCCGATTCAGTCTAATAAATTTATTTGAATTAAGGAAACTATTAATTCTGATATTTTTGACAATAATTGAACTAGATCGGAACTCCACTTAGTACATATGTATTTTATTAGGTACGAGAATAACCTTTTTGAGATTAGTCATTTTAGTTTTGAGATCGATAACTGCACTGATAAAAAGGATTATGAGCCTAGGCGTAACGGACATCCAGGTTCATAGTTTCTTTTAATACAATTCACTTTGAAGGAATGCAATAAATTTAGAAATGTATTTATACGTCATAATTATTATCATGAAGCAACTGATATTTAATATACCCATCTGAAGTTAACAAATCTAATAAAACCTTATAATATACACATTATAGTCAAATCACACACTAAATTTAAAATGTTTACAATTGGTTGAATTAAAACGTAGACAACTTAACTAGTAGTTAAGTCAGTATTACCAAAAGTACGTATTCAAAACTTTAGCAACCTAACTAACCACCATTTTCTGACGTTTATAAGTGTGTTTATAAGTATTACTCGATACTTAAATGAACAAATAATTTTTGAATATACATATTTTGCTCCAAAGTTATAAGCTTGAAATTCCATTGTTTAATGTCTATTATATAGACCACATTGTAATCTAATGTTTTGACCAAAAATAATATAATCAATAGTTATCTCCCCGTGAACATGGCTGCTGAAATGCAACCGAGACGTCAGGGCCAGTGTAAACCTAAACATAAATAGTTTAAACATTTAAATAGCTTAAAAGTTGTATATTTTAATAGAAGTAGTGTAACAGATTCAAAATTATGTAATAAAAGTGTTAAATAAACAACGCGATAAAATGCGTATAAAGTAGTTTAATTATAATATAATATAATATAATATTCTACCACATACACACAACACCATCTAGCCCAAACTAAGCAGAGCTTGTACTATACCCATAGTACAAGCTCTGCTTAGTTTATAGATTAGACCATGGATAAACATACAAATATACTTTTTTTTTTGTAAATATATACATACATGTTATACATAGAAACACCCAGACCAAGACAAACATCCATGTTCATGCACACAAATGTTTGACTTGTGCGGGAATCGAACCCGCGACCTCAGGCGTGGCAGTCGGTTATACTAACCACTACGCCACCGAAGCCGACAATTTTAATAAATAACATTCGCGTAAACGTAAGACATTATTAAATATTATCGGTATCCATAGTATCTCAATAACCTAGAATCGAGATTACTGGCTACATTTTTCAGCGCTTGTAGAACATAGATGTCCTCTATATGACTTTTTTAACCTAGAACCGGGAATATACTCCGGTAACATCCAAAAATGTATTTTAAAGCACCAGTTGTCCAGCCGTTTAATCTCCATAATGTCATAAGCGGGAATATTGGTAACTTAAGTTTCCTTTTAAGTCTGAATTTTTCAGGCTTATGATGCCCGTAACGGGTGTCATAAATGTCTGCATACCAACTAGGACCAACGACCTAGAGTCCTCTGTGAGTCATGGATGGATTTTATAGTCGTATATTCCTTTAAGTTTTGACCAGAGCTATCTTGTTTATGGGTTAAAGCTGTCTTTAGCTATCTATACTATTACAAAATCACTACGAGTCTGGATTTATCAATTGACAATTGCTGGACCGCTAGACATAACTAATATTATAGATGCGAATATAAGTTTGTTTGTCACGCATTCACACATTATTTTCTCGAACAATCATCAAAAAAAATCCCATGCTTCTAATCAGAGGTACAGAAAAGGACATAGGGTGGGTACCTTTCATCCAGAAGAAGTCTTGTGTCCAAGGAATAGCAATATATTCACAATATCTAGATTACCGTGAGCAAAGCCGCAAGCAAAACCTAGATGGAAAATAATTGTGTCTGGTTGCCGGCAGGCCGCTGCAGCTAAGATATTAAAACTAATTGGAATCTTCTATTTAAAGGAAAAGTCAAAAAGGGACAACCTAAGATTTAATAGAATTTTGCCCACCTATTTACAGGTTCCGTTCGATTGGACTTTACGTGAAAAACTCTAAACCGATTATGATATGAGTTTCAAAGATTGATAGCTCGGTATTCATCGACTATAATAAGTGATGTTTAATGTATTTGTGTAATGTAATGATTTTGTGATCAAACTATAGTCCATACGTTAGAAGTCGTGGGCAAAGCTAAATATCCTTAAATATAAAACTTATAGTTTCGAGTCAATTATTGATTTATATTTAGAAATATATAATTGTCTCATGCCGTAGGCGTAGGTGTATGATACCTATATTTTGTCATGATAGGACGAGTTTATTGCCAACTACCGAGGACAGTTCCAAGGTCCCTGCACTACTCAGATTTTATTTTAATAGATATAACTCCCGCAGTAGGAATAATTCTTGTGTCGCGAATGACTTTACAAACAATCACTCATCGGACACAAAGAACACCCAGACTCGAAATTACCATTTGTGGATAGTGATCCACATATGGTGTTCGGAATCCGCTGTGGCATTCGAACCCACAACACTCAGTGCTGTAGCAGAGGCGACGCGACCACTTACGCCATCCGTGCAGTTCTTGCAGTGCAAAATTTCTTATGAGTAAAACCCAACATTACAGCCCAATCCAGAAACTGAATCCGAGACCTAACGCCTAGCAGTCGCACTCACCACCACAGCTAGGCACTTTGTTCAAGTCCTACTACGCCATTTACATTTTAATTGAATATACGTATAATTAATTATTGTTGTTTGCTTATATTCTAATTAATACTAAGTACCAGCTAATTATTATGTACTAATTAATATGAATTGATATAATGCGCCGAGCAATTAGCGCAATCTCACCAATTTACTTAGATGAGGATCTACTACGAGTTTACGCGAAAAAATACTTTATACTGCAGCTTTTTACACACTGAGACTGGGGAAATGACGAATTTTGACTGGACTGGAATCCCACACGGGACAAAGGGTTGTGTGATCCACAAAGTGAGTCTGAATGTTCTTTGTATCTGTTGTTTGAATGTTTGTAAAGTCCCCCGCGATACAGGAAGTATTCCTAGTGTGGGAGTTATCTTTTAATAAAATAAAAAAAGGTTTTTATTGAAAAGGTAGGCAGATATATTATATCCCCAATTTTGCAGGTTTCCTTGGCAGGCGAGACTATTCCCGTCTAGCGGCAACATTCTGGAATCTGTGCTGCTTCTAATGAATTTGAATCGGAAAATCTAACACTTTGTACAACTTAGGTATCGAGTCCTCATTCACAGCATTATTATTCATTGCCGTAGCGATACGAAACAATCAAGATAGGTTTTGTTTAACTAAATAAATAAAAAAGCTATTGTGCGCCGCTGCGACTTGATAGGTTAAAAAGCGATGACACACTCCACACTCTTTACTACGGTCATCATAAAAATTGGTTTCATGACACGTGTATACCTTAAACACTATTATTACACATAGCGCAACTACCGCGAATACTTACATAACAAATTAACGGTGACGACAGGTTGTCACAGTACACGGAGTTGAAAACAAATTAAATCCAATAGTAACTAATGTTAATTTAATTCTGTGTGAATCCAAACAAAGTTTGGGAAATCATAGCTCAACTTTTACGTAAGTACGTAAGGGACAAGCCGCAAAAGTTTCAATTCTACCTATTACGGCTTCGGCAACAAACCGGACCCATCGCCCTGAACTACCTAACCCACTATTTACGGTGATTCTGTTGTCAAAGTACAAAGCTATGCGGTTTCGTATTCGATTACACTATTTATTGTATCAATAACTAGTTATTGAACTAGGCGTTTTATTATTTGGCATTTTTTATTAGCGACGTGCGTTATTTTATTCGTATGTGTTGATATTAGTATATATAGTACATGCACTGAATCCGTGGCCACGGTAAATACGTATCGCGTTGTTCACAAAAACGATAGTAATGTTCGAAACGAAACAAATTTTGTTATAAACATGCATGCATGAGCAATGCATTACTATGTTTGCTGCCTCGTTGATAAAGTTATACAGTACCTATAAGTTTAAATGTACACTATATTAATAACATGTTTATTTAATATATCAATATCAATATTGAACCCATAAAACTAAATAACTTTCAAATAGACAATGTTAATAAGTTCAGATACCTGGGAACATTAATAACCAGTGACTCCAGATGCACTCGACATTTAGTGGTAAGAATAGGAATGGCGAAAGGAGCATTTAACACCAAAAAACAGCTTCTAACGACCAAAAATATTTCAACTAAGACCAAGAAACGATTCATTACAACCTATATCTGGAGTATAGCACTATATCGCTCAGAGACATGGACATTGACACAAAGGGACAGAGAGAGATTAGAAACGTTTGAAATGTGTTGTTGGCGTAGGATGGAAAAATAAGTTAGACTGAAAGAAAAACAAGTGAGGAAGTTCTAAATAAGGTAAAGGAAACGAGACATATTCTAAAAACAATAGAGAACAGAAGAGGGAAAATTTTAGGCCACTTGATACGAAATGACACTTTTATAATAAACATCTTGGAAGGAAAAATAGAAGTCAGAAGAGGAATAGGAAGGCCAAGGAGGACGTTCATAGATCAAGTGAAAGAAAAGGTAAAAGTTACGTCGTATCAAAAAGTCAAAGCGCTGGCTGAAGATAGGACATTATGGAAGAGACTCCACCGACAAGAGCTTGGCTCTTAAATTGAAGAAGAAAGTTTGTTTAATTAACAAACATGTTTACATATTCGGTATTATGTTAGTAATAGCATGTAGAGAAAAACAGCTGTTACCAGTCATGGCAATTGGCTTGTCCCTTATTAGATCTTAGCTTTTGCCCGCGGCTTTCCTCGCATAAAAGTACTTCATTTTTAAATATAAAATATAGTTTATGTTACTCGGCTAATATAGCTTTCTAATGGTGAAATAATTTTTTAAATCGGATAAGGAGTTTTTGAGTTGTATTCTTACAAACGAACAAATAAATAAACAAAAAATCAAATCCTTCCTCTTATAATATTCGTTTTAAAGTATAGATATATATAAATTCATATCTATATGATAGGAAAAGTGTGTTACACATACAATAAGCTAGCTATGTTGTTATGTTTCTAAGATTTTTGAAAAATACTTGTATGGAGAAATAAATGTTTACTTCGAAAGATACAACATTTTTTGCAGGGAACAAAAAGGCTTCCGGCAAAACAAAACCATAAATATGGCCATTTACGAATTCATTAGTAATGTTATATGCCAAATGGACAGAAGATCTCCAGTTTGTGCCATTTACTGCGATATGTCTCGGGCATTTGACCATGTAGATCATAATATTCTCATCAATAAACTTGAGGCATACGGTATCAGAGGCAATATCCTAAACTTAATTAAATCATATTTAACAGATCGAGCACAAGTGACAAAAATAAGTAGAGTAGATACTAAGACAAAAAATGAGAAAACATATACCTCTATGAAACGTTATACAACATATTCCGTCCCTCAAGGCAGCGTATTAGGACCGCTCTTATTTATCATATATATAAATGACCTACCAAAAACAACAACACAACCAATGACATTATTCGCCGATGACAGCACAGTGACAATTGCATGTAAAGACATTACGTCCTATAAATTTGACATTAATCAATCGTTGACATCAATCATATCATGGCTAGATAATAATAATTTAAAAATTAATTTAACCAAAACTTGTATCATGCATTTTGGACAGAGATCACAAAACAAATTAAATATAAGTTTAGTCTATAATGATTATACCATAAAAGAAGTAAATACGGCACGTTTCCTAGGTTTAACCATAGATAGCGGATTAAATTGGAAGGAACATATTAACATACTATGTAAAAGAATAAGTAGTCTATCTTATGCCCTATATAAACTTGCACCCACTATTAATAGAAATGCACTACTGACAGCATACCATGGTCTTGTGGAGTCTGTGCTCAGATATGGTGTCATTTTTTGGGGTAACTCGACCAACACTGACATGGTATTTAAAATGCAGAAACGATGTTTACGTGCTATGTTCCGCCTACAGAGTACCGATAGTTGTAAGCCGATATTCGCTAATAATAATATTCTGACATTACCTTCGATTTACATTTATGAAATAGCATTGTTTGTTAAAAGCAATTCTCATTTATTCCTTCGACTCTCAGACAAAGTAAAGAGAAATCGCCGGGATGCCAACAGATTGTGTGTTCATCCTTCTAAAACAGCACTTCTACATAAAAGTGTAGTATGTAAAGCGCCTATAATATTCAATAAAATTCCGGATTACATTAAACAATTAAGTATAGATAAATTTAAAAGTACATTAAAAGAATTGTTGTCCGCAAAATGTTATTATACTATAGATGATTTTCTTAATGACAAATTATAATATTTTAATAAATACCTATATCTAATAATAACATTTTTAAATTTAAATACTATGTATAAACTATATTTTCTTTGAATTTTACAATGTTGACATACTATTATTATTATTATTACTATTATTTTTACTGACATTTTTATATTATTTTATCTTGTTATTTGGATTATGTGTTAAATGAATTGTTAACTACCTATATTTTAAATAGATAAACGAATCTTTTGGTTATGTTATTGACATTTGATATTTGTACACCAGATATGGTCAAACATGTTGATACAAAGTATTATTTAACATCTGTAACTAAGCATCTCAAAATGTTTAATTATGTACCTACACGTGTTTTAGCAAATAAATATATCTTATCTTATCTTATCTTATCTTATCTTAAAAGAGAGCGAGCCTTTTGCCTTACACCGGGTACTTTTCAAACTTTGTATTGCTACGGAGAATGTCCGAAAAGGAAACCTTATAATACTTTTTTTTGACTTGGATATCGAACACAGGACCTTACGGCTTGTTATAAATTATTAATCGATCACTTCGTATTTGTCCCGGCGAACCACTTTATACCAGGCGTACTCTTATGTCACATGTTTAGTATATAATGTGGACTCAAATAATGTGTTCTCAAACGAAACATTAGACTACTCGAAATAATAAATTATTCTACCATTTGCATCAGTGAGATTAGAACCGACAGCCATTCTATCGCAAGCTCGGTTATTAAACAGCATACATTAACATGGACGAGATATCCACAACTATATTAAACGACTCGTGGGCCACGTGACATAGCTTGCAAATATAAATGATGACTGCATAAGGTCTTGGGATTGAACCCAGGAACCAGTGAACCGACTTTTAGATTTTCTGTGATATTATAATATAATAATAATAATAAGTGAAGGCACCTTCTGGCTGAAGTGGCTACGTAGTTCGCATGCTAGCTTGGCATTGCAGATTCAATCAGCCGTAGAATCTGGGTCGTTGCCAGATTTTATGACCACAGGAGTTACGCACCTGCTCCACAAAGCAGGTAGTACTCACGAGCCTGGAAATGATGTACCGATTACCTGTCTACCATCGGTCTATAAGCTTCTTACATCTATTCTGAGAGTCAAAATTTTGAAACATATTGAAATCAATTCTATTATGTCGGCCTCTCAGAATGGTTTTAGGAAGGGGGCTTGTGATACGAAGGAACTCTTCCTTATTGATAAAGCCATTAGCCAACAGGTTTGCCGTAATCGCAGGAGCCTGGCGACATGTTGGATAGATTACAAGAAAGCGTATGATTCAGTGCCGCAAACATGGCTCTTGACGGTTCTGGAGCTGTATAAAGTAAATACAACTCTATGCACCTTCTTTACTATCCAGGATGTCGTCAGACCCAGGCCAACAGCGACCTAATACAGATTAAGCGTGGTATATCTCAGGGCGACAGTCTGAGTCCTCTTTGGTTTTGCCTAGCGTTGAACCCTCGTAGTATATTACTAGGGGGTTCAAGGCTAGGTTACAGGTTAAGGAGAGGCGGTCAGGTCATATCACACTTGCTATACATGGATGATTTAAAGCAGTTTGCCCGCACTGATTCACATTTGATAGACTTACTAAGAGTAACTGATTGCTTTAGTAAATCTATCAACATGGACTTTGGTGTGGATAAATGTTTCATCAAAATCCATTCAGTGGTTTTTGCGTGAAACAGTAACAAACATCTATCCATCCATCCTCAGTAACTTTCACATTCATAATATTAGTAGGATAGTAGAATTCACAGCTGTTATGTCTCATCTACCATTAATTAACCTATCAACCAGAATATGTATTCAAATTATTGCTAAAATAAAAGAACATAGATTTATTACCCTGTATTGGATTAAAACATTAATTAATTGTTCAACTAAAGCGTAACATTTTTATGTTCGTGATAAAGTACCGAAGTTTGGTAATAACGATTATAACAGTAAATTGATGTTACAAAGTGTTTTTGCTTACTCATGAGAGCTGTTACAAATGGATGATTGGATTTTTCTCGTAGATTATCTATGTGTGCGTGACTGTCTTGTTAGTTTCGTAACACGATTCACGATGGTGGTGACAAATAAATATTTTTATGGGAGGCAGGATACAGGCTGGGACTGTACCTTCATCCATCAGAAGATTGCAGTATAGCAACCTTGTGTTGGGTTTCCAGGCTACTGAAGAACGATGTGTTGTTAGAAGAGATTGATTTACAGAGAAGGATTACTTCATGCGCTGAATACCTGTGGCGCGAAAAATTCTCACTGCCTACCTTTATCACACCGGCGGCAAAGTTACCTCCGGGAGCCAAACTGCCTTGGCCAACCTGGAAGGCACTCAACAGGTTGCGTACCCAGGTTGGCCGATGTAAATACAATCTGTCAAGGTGGGGTTATACAGACACAAGTGCGAATGCATGTGACTGCGGCGTATCACCACAGACAATGGGTCATCTGTTGTCGTGCCCCATAAGCCCAGAATCGTGCACACTGGTTGACCTGTATCAGGCTAAACCAAATGCAATCCGCGTTGGCGAAAACTGGTCCAAAATTATATAAAATGTGTCGCCATCGACACGATAAGTATGCTCTGACTGCACAAAACCTACTTTTTTGGACTGGGAACATGTGACATCCTTTATAACTACGGCTACTATAAGGCAAGTTATATGCTTTCTTGCCAACATGGTTGTATTAAAAAGTAATAGGTTCTTACTTAATTATTATGCTGTTACTATAGTAAATGATTGTCATAGTCTATTAACTAGTAACTTCAGGGGTTATTAAGATTTGGTCATAAACGAAACAGAAAAAAAATTCTATGTTTAATTTGTTAAAGACGTTTAATGTAATTGTTTTATTTTTAAAGTTTTCTATCGTCTGTTAGCTTGCAATCGTGGACTATCTTACTGAGTCAAAAGGCCTTACCAATTGTCCAGGCGCTCTTAGTCATATGTGATTTCCTAATAAGAAATACTTAGTGAATCTATATGTTTTTTCGTTAATCAAAATCGTGTAAGCGTAGACTCGGTTATGAGACGGTTTGACTCCTGGATGGCATTTTATGGGTTTTTTCTGATAGATAGTTTCAATGTAATACACAAAATATCTCAATCATTACGTCACACACAGTCGATATCTAGTTTATAGGTAATTTCGAACAACCATCTTGTTCGTAATAGTACATAGTTCGCTTAATGTTGCAGTTTGGTTCTAAAGTGGTCTATCCGAACTTAGCAATATTGGGACTTCAGTGAAGTTTCTCATCGATGTTACTTATGGAACCAATAATACTGATCGTTACCAGAAACACGAAACAATGCGGTAACGTGTTCCTAGTTTGTTACTATTGCTTGGTTGTTGTGGAGTTCGTTTTGAGCATTACTATGCCTTCATTTTGTACATGCTTGCGTGCTTATAGATAACTAGCTTTTGCTCACAGCTTTGCTCGCGTAAAAGTAGGTTATGTTATGTTAGTAACAGTACTTCTCAAATAAAAAGAATGTGAAAATGAAAGAATTTTTAAAATCGGTTGTGTAGTTTTTGAGTTAAACCCTTCCAAACAAACAGACAAACAAAAAATCAAATCTTTGCTCTTTATAATATTAGTATAGAAGTATAGATAACTACTTAAAAAACATAACACATTAAACGCCATGCCGGTCATAAATGCTTGTAATCAATACATTTTCTATTGCGTCTGCTACATGCCAATCAATGTGTTAAAATAAAATTACCTCGTTTGTGAATGCATCTGTTGTTCCTCTCGGATTCGATTGCCAGTTGTGCAAAGTGCTATTAAATTTTCTGTCAAGGTACTATCAGTAGCAACATAAAGTCTATAGTTGTGCTCGCTAGATGGCGATAGGCTCATCATTTATTACGTGGGACATGAAATCAGAGATAGCATAAATGTGGGTGCAATACAACTATACTCTGCCATATTACTAGGTATATTACGTATATAAACAATCACATATTTAGACAACGTTTTAATATTTTTTATATAGGTATTGTAAAGTATTGTTTTAAAATGATATAATTACGAGAATTATGTGGCAACATTGTTGTATGCTCGTCATATTCGAAATTACGGTGTCCTACTCTTGTTTGCATGTTTGTAAAGCTTCTTGCAGTAGCACGTCTTCTTTTAGTATGGGATTCGCTTTACTATAGCAATAAACAAAACCTCATAAAGTTTCTTATAACAGCACAACAGTATGCTTGTATAAGCACACACACATACGCATAGTCATGATTCTTATAATCTATTACAAGTTTAATTTTTATTTGAATTTAATCTTGAAAGGTAAACAATTTAAGTAGTTAAATAATATAATCAGATTTCTACCGGAATACAGTAGATATTTTTTTTGGACTCCAGGCATCACGTTGTAGTTCATATCAGTAGGCCGAGTTGTTATAGCGAACGACCGTCTAAAAGTTATTTTTGTATCCCCCGGGCACAGTACTCATTTTCTGGATGAAAGGTACCCTATGTCCTTTTCTGTACCCCTGACAACGTGTGTGCGAAATTTTATGATGATTGGTTCAGTAGTTAAGGCGTGAAAGCGTAACAAACAAACAAACAAACAAACTCACTTTCATTTTTATAATATTAGTTAGGATTATGGAACTATCTTGATGGTACCTTTGCATGACGACGTCCATCATTTGCCACAAAAGTAATACTTACTTTAAATTCTATCAGAATACCTGCGCTCTGTATTTTTTACTGTGTGGTCTTTCTGATAATATTAAAAGTCTTCCTATATGACATATGTACGTCTAAGAGCACCTGTGGCAAAATTACCTGCTTGTAAAGATGTATAGCAAAAATCGCACCAAGATAAATAAGTAAAGTCATATGGATGATGAAGAAAAGACGAAAATACAGATTTGCGATCTTTTACATCTCTCTAGAGAATAAAAGCAATTTCGAGTAAATTAAATCTTGTAGGAAGTAACGTGTACCTGGTCTTGTTTCTATTTAAATGGAGTGTGTCTTTTTTTTTTAAAGAAAGTTAGACAATTGGTTTTTGTTTAAGTAGTACACTGCGTGAGTTATAATTTTATCCAGCAATATATTTTTTTAAATCAAATCTGTCACCTTTTATATTGTACTCCACGCTACACGATATGTATTGCTAACCGCTATGATTGAAAAAATTTAATTGGTAATACTTAATTCGTCTGTTACTAGTGCTCGGCTTTAAGAATAAAGTTCTAAGGATCAAAACTTTAAATTTTGAACATGTTTACATATTTTAACTCGCATCGAATTGCGCGTTAAGAATAACTACATGGCAAGTAAATATTTATTTTATATCAAGACAAGATACCTTGATATAAATTACTGTTACTAATATCAATAAATTTTGTTTGTGTATGAATGTGCAAGTAAAATTCAAATTAACATTAGTAACAATTAAAGAATCCTAGTATGAAATTAAAGTTATAATAGACAAGTGGTTAGTACTTTAAGGACTTAATAACGGTGTTAAGAATAATTAATATTCTACGCTAGAGACATTCTTGACAAGCGCCGGGTAAACAAGCGCGTAATTAAAACCAATCTAGCATGAATTACACCTAGTAAGCGTAAAGCTAAACGAGAAGACAAGACACAGAAAATCACCAACCCGACGATATTAACTTGCATAGCGAAATTTATTGTCGATTGCACGGATGGCGTAGAGGTTTAAGTCGTCGTCTCGTCATTACCAGCGCGCCGAGTGTTGTGGGTTCAATCCCACACGGAACAAAATTTGGTGTAATCCACAAATGGTTGTTCCGAGTTGGGATGTTCTTTGTGTCCGTTGTTTGAATGTATGTAAAGGCCCCGCGGTACAGGAATTATTCCTGATAAAAAAGTGTCTGGTGACACAGACCATTTGTGTTAAGGAATGCGTGCTAAAGAGTGCATGCCCTCATACTCAAACAATTTTTTAGGGCAATACCCGCTTTAATATTAATTCCTGTATTGCGGGGGATTTTAGAAATATTTAAATACCGGATACAAACAGTATAAAGACTCGGAAAACTATTTATGAATCACACAAAATTTATCCCGTGTCATCAAACTCACAGCAGTCAGTGCAATGGCAGAGGCGACCACTTAAACTATTGCGTCCCACGTAACTACGTACTACCTATTACGCCATCCGTACAGTATTTTTTTTAAGTCTAGAACAATTTAATGACTTAAAATTGCTCTTGACTATAGAACATAATGTTCTATGTATCATTCGCACATACCTACTAAAACCATAGCTTGTTTTATGTAAAATACTCATTGGTAATTACTAACTATCTTACTGAGAACATTCTGTGTACAGATAAAGCTACAATTTGGCTTTATGCTGTATACTTTTCTATAATTGTATATTGTATTATAAGCGCAATAAATTAATGAATATATTGGATTTCAGTGGCGTATGTAAGGATCTATGTATATATTACAAAAACAGTAAATAAGCCTATACAGTAAGAACTGAATGTAATACATTGTTCTTTTGCCATAGTTATATACATAGTTTAACGGATTCATTATGAGAATCACGGTGGCGCAGTATTAGTGAATGCAATTGCTGGGAATGAGATTTCGGTTTATCGACTCAGCAAAAAAGGTATTGCATACGGTCTAGATCTTTGCTGGCAATAGGCTTTTACCGTATAACTTGAGAAAAAGTCATAATAAGCATGATGTGAGGCATGCCCTTTCGGAATATAGACGTTAGTTTATGTATGTCTGTAGAAGTTCAGTCGCTAGACACAATATGAGGTAAATGTGCATTCATACCATGCACTCACTTTCAATTTCTTTTCAAGCAATCGATGACAGCTATCGGCATTACAAAACAACAAAGAAGTTCTGACACTTTTTGATCATCGGTGCTCAGAATTGAAAAACGTCATCGAAAGTACAGCAAAGAAGTCAAAGTCACAATAATTTATTCATTTAGGTCACAAGCTAACAACTTATGAAAGTCAAAGTTTAAGTTCCATTTAGTTCAAACTCTCGGTAAAGTAAAGTAAACGCACTAATTTATAAGTAAGTGAGTTTACTTTACTAAGTGTTCTAATATTTGTTGCTAGGTTTAGGAGAATGAGGCTAGGAAATAACATCATGAGACTCAAAAGTTCTTGAAGATGTGTGATGTCTGCTAACCCGCTCTTGGCCAGCGTGGTGGGTATATTTAATAGTGCGGGACAGTGGATTATACGCTCAGCAGTGGGACAGTACAGAAGGATAGATATTATTTAAAATTAATAGGTGTAATAAACTTTGACACACAAGACTTGTCAGTCTTGTGTGTCAAAGTTTATTACTAAAGGCATACTTTTACTAGCTCAGCTGAACAGCTATATAATAAAAATAAAATCGGAAAACACTGGAAAAGATTATATCCCAAATAAAAATCTGTTCCCGAGATAGGTTAAGCTAA
This sequence comes from Catocala fraxini, assembly GCA_930367265.1. Taxonomy (NCBI): domain Eukaryota; kingdom Metazoa; phylum Arthropoda; class Insecta; order Lepidoptera; family Erebidae; genus Catocala; species Catocala fraxini. The sequence goes on from OV884033.1 coordinate 16,616,143, forward strand.
CCTAACCTAAATAATCATTTTGAGATAGCTGTGCTTAGGCACAGCTATCTTAAAATGATTATATTCAGCTAATTAAGCTATGTCTGTTCACTTAGTTAAGGTAATTGACAAAGTTGTCAAAATAAGTTTGGTATTACACAGTGTTGAAATCAAATAAAAATATAATTTTATACTAAAGTGCCTCTATCGAGTTATTATAATACTAAAGTATTATAATACAAACTAAATATGTACAATAATTTTGTTGACCACTGGTACCCAAAGTAAGATTTAACTTGTGGTATGGGTACCAGGACTCTCTTAATTAATTGCAACAAGTAGTTCATGTGAAAGTGTAGTGTATCGTAGGTGCATATACATGTGCTGAGTTGTTTCGTATATATATATATTCATATTATAATTATAATATATATATCGTATATATAGATATTTTGCAAGTCTATGTGTATGCGTGTACGTGCGCGTGTGAGTGTGTGTGTGTGTGTGTGTGTGTGAGTGTGTGTGTGAGCGTGTGTGTGAGTGTGTGTGTGAGGGAGGTGTGTGCATTTCGAATTATAGTATAGGTACTTAGTTTAATAAATTTTTCTGTAAGCCTTATGGTAACTTTTTCTTACATTGCGATCTAGTTAATGGATAGATGTTGCAGTATTCATTAGCAATATTATATATATTACAGCTTACAACACTATGGTGGCGCGCTGCTAACGCATTTCTAAAGCTTCGGGCTTGGCAGACCTTATGGGCGCGGCGCTTTTTTGTGATTTTATTGTCATATACCAGGTTAACATGTTTTCTGCAGATCGTTTCAAGCACAAAGAGCTGTCTGACACTAAGCAGTTCACATTCGTTATATAATTGGGCAGTGGAATATCTAAAAGGCTTAAATTTCATAACCATAAAGTTGGTTGGGACTGCTCTTTTTGCTTGCTCTAAGGTCAGAAGAAAATAGTAATGCGATAGATGGTGCAGAAACGCAATACCGAGTTGAGATGATTAATGTACTAACTAAAATAAATTACTCCAAAATCCGATAAATGGCGTTAAATACAGTGAAATTTGTAGAAAGGAAGTTGCGGGACCGTAATGATGGGCAATACATAATGCTTTTAATTTATTTGTTTATAAATATTGATTTGTAACCGTTTATTTATTTGTTACTGCTTTTCTAATAATATTGTTGGTTATGAAAGGCGTCGTAAACAAGTAACGTCACGAATCATCTGATCGAGCGGGTTATAAAAGCGTGTTCAGCGCGCATCGAGTCACTTTGACATCGAGTGGCGGACGGACCTCTCCGCGGGACGACGGAGAGGTTATGTCGGGTTCACCCGGCGAAAGATGACGACATTCCGGTCATACCGTCTAAACCTACCACGTTTTTCCTCAACATAACCAGAGACGGCGGGGCCAGACGAATCACTTTCACATGCCGTCATGACTTCGGCCCACCATATGAAACGGCAGGCCACTACACAATACTACCTATACTTATTAGGAGATAAATTTCATCTCTACGGCTTAAGACTACACAACTGAGAGGCGCGCATGGGAACACGCACGTCGCCTCACGGACCTGCAACTGATCGGGATGGTGGGCAGACCCACGAAGCCCACCACCCTTAGGTACAAGATTATGATGGCTGGAGTTCATCTATCGCCCTTCGGCGCCCGATTATGCGGTTGGGGAGAAGGTTCAAGCGCTTCTTGTGAGGAAATAATTTCCATTAATGGCAATTACTTCCTCACACAAGGAGGCGACAGCGTTTCACGACTCCTAGATCCGGGCCATAGACTGAACCATGGCCGGGAATGAGAGAACAACCATTCCGACTACTGTGATCAACTTACATGAGTTGATTGAATCTGCCAACGCGTGCAGCGCTGTGTCCACAACAACATCGCAGTCACCGCAGTGATGTTATCTGGGAGTCTCCTGCCGGCCTATGCGACACAGGAACTGGCCAAAACAACTATTGCCAGTTATTACCTGTCTCAGCCGGAAGGTGACGGTGGGATGCTACCTCTTCAGCCACCCTTCAAAAACGGGACCTATCGCCACGAACGTGCCGTGCCCGAACATAACATAACATGACTTAACCTAACCTACTTTTACACGGGCGAAGCCGCGGGCAAAAGCTAGTATAAGTATAAATGTCTTATTTATATTGCTTGAGTTGTTGACACTGACACGCTTAGTTTATACTTCTAGAGTTCGAAAAAACTCTTATACAACAGCTTTGTCCGTCCGTCCGTCTATCTGTTATACAACTTTCAACTCAAGAACCGTAAGAGCTAGAGACTCGCGGTGCCATTCGACTCAACATGGTCGTTATACCCCCGAAATAACTATGACATTTGACCTCTGACCTCAAGGTCATGTGATACCATCTCTCAACTCAAGAACCGTAAGAGTTAGAGACTCGCGGTTAACGCCATTCGACTCAGCATAGTCGGTATACCCCCCAAATAACTATGACCTTTGACATCTGACCACATCACGTGATACCATTTTTGCAAACTCTAAGATTTACGGCAATTCATGGCCGTTTCTCACTTATTTGTTAAGTATATTACTAACAATATCTATAACAGTGGTTTGTAATAACAGTTTCACCCATGTGAATTCACTAGTAAGTATACCAGGATAAAAAATACAGTAATTCAGAACATGAGTCTACTTGATTGCCAGGTTTGATCTACACCCGTTTAACGGTTCACGCTTTATTGAATAACAAATATTTAGAGGTTGTTATCAAATTTTAATTTATTATATTAGTAGGACATGTCCTGGAGTGATTTTTATTTATATGTATACTACTAAGAGCTATTTAAAATATATAATTGAATTTAAATTGGCTAGATGGTCCCAGATAAGCGTACGATCCACACTATCGTAAGCATTTATCGTATTGTACTTTGTCATCAGTTATGTGTTAATGACTCTGCATAGAAGAAGTTAGTGTCAGGGCTAGAGAAAAAGACTGGCTAATACTAACAGCGTCGATTAGTAACTCTAAAAATGCAGTCATCCTTTGTAATACCACTGACACAAGTAACATCTGCAGTCCAGTCATAAAAATTCCGACCGAAATTGCTATAGTTGAGCATCATTCACGTCAGTGCTTATTTTACTAAAATATCTTAAATCCCTATAGGTTCAAAAAAAAATTGATTCATTAGCTTCAAATTCGCTTTACTACGTACTCGCTTGTTAACTCTATTCGAATCGCTCTAACACTCGTTACATTCTTGCCTTTCTAGGAATTTATCTTTTCTGTATAAAGGCTAGCGTTGCCGTCCACACGTCGAGTCGCTAAATACAAGTCGAGAAATCACTATGGTAACGCCCCAAAGAAGAGAACATATATTATATGTGCTATATTGCAGCCTATGGCGCTCGGTTTACCCTCGTTTCATAAGCTGTGGCTTAAGGATAATGCATGTTATGGGTTTTCATACATATCTATGTTTTATACGGTACGGTAATCTGTATAAAGCATTAAAATTAGACCGATGATGTTAAACTAGATTTTTAGCGGCTTTGCTCGCTCACGAACACCACTTTTTGAACACCCTATAGGTTTCTCTGTACCACTGACATCGTGTATGTGAAATTTTATGATGATCAATCGAATATATAAGGAGTGAAACGTAACAAGAACGCATTTATAAATTATTATAAATAAGTTTCCCTGAATAGTCCCTGAGTGCCCAGTGGGGTTTAGGCAGGTAGAGACTACAGATTTTGATATGCTTACTATATTATTATGGTATAAGGCTTTTACTAAATTTAGACGAAGTACATTCTTCACACCCACTCCTCCTCGTAGTGACGTCATTAGCAGGATGTTTAGATATTGGCCAAAAATAACCATATTCTTCGAAAGTATGTATATCAATAGATTGATTTCTATTTATTAGCAATGGTATAGGTGACACCATAAGGAAGCTAACCTATTGATTTCTACTAAATGCATTTTCAGACACCGCCAACTAAGATATTTCTGATAAATAATATTGTAATAATTTGACTGCTTCAAGAGTCCAACTCGGCAGTTTACGATTGATGAACTCACAATGTTATCGCAAGAATATAATGTGCAAATAAATTGAAATATCTATATTATCTATAATTTATTATGGATATTTCAATTCCTTTAGAAAATTTAGCAATAAGTTTTCAGTATTCCATTTATTTTACCTTTGTTAACTGAAAAAAATGTGATGATATTTTAGTGTATAAGAAATAAATTTCCTCTGGACCAAACAGCGCCCGGTTTCTAGTGTAATATAAACTTCGTTTTAAATATTTTTGGTAAAGGTACTCTTACATTTTCCCTATTTTTTTTTTATAAATAAGTACGTAATATCGTATTTCTATATTGATATTGAGAATTTTATTTATAGAGCGTTTTTTTTATAAACGGTAATGTTCTTTTTTCATATTATATTGAGGTCGTAGATACCTCTTACTGTGTGAATGCAACCTTTATAGAATTTCTTTATTGACAATCTGTGCTAGTCATACAAACCCTTGTATCGAAAAGTGAATTCAGACATAAAGGTCGATTCACACATATCAGTGAACCCACAGTTCCGGCACAGTACCGTTACAGTTCCGTATCCGTGCTACAGTGGTGCGTCAGTGCTTCAATTCACACATATCAGGCACAGTACAGTTCTCTACGGGTCTTCGTGCACGACGTTCCCTTCAGACTAGCGTTGACGTCGATTGTTTTGATGGCACTCTTCAATAACACAGAATTAGCTATGATAGCCATTGCTTTAGACGAAGAAGAAGAAGAGAATCGAGGAAAAAAAAAAAATGGGTACATGAAGCATGGAAGTTAAGAGAATCTGAAGGAGAATTCGTGACATTATACAAAGAATTAATTAAAGACGAAAGAAAGTATTTTGAATATTTTAAAATGTCGGAAAGCTGTTTTAATATTCTCCTTCAGAAGCTGGGAAATAAATTAGTCAAGAAAGATACTCGTTGGAGGAAGGCTATATCTCCTAGAGAGCGGCTAGCAATTTGTCTAAGGTAGGTAAACCAGATTTTATTAACTTTATTTTTACCTTTTTGGAGGTAGGAACAGTCGACAACATATCAGTGAACACATTTTTTGCAGTGCAGATGTATCCATCCACTGACAGGTATGTTAAGGATAACTTTTTAATTAAAATTCTGAAAATATGTATTTAAATCAGTTTTATTACTTCGTATGTGGCACATAAACACATTATACTTTTAACACTTTGTTAAGTTCTAGAGCATTATCATTCGTTAACTGTATAGTTCATAACAAATTGCTGCACATCACTATGTTGAAGGTATGATTGTGTGGGATCTACTATATTAGCCAATCCAGTAGAGTCAAGAATAGATTGCGATGTGAGATTTGTATTTGTTGGTTCAGTTGCAATATCTCTTGGATATAATGGTACATTTTGCTCTGTCATCATCTTCATCTCATATTTTTGCACAGTAGTAAATATTTCAGTCTTAGCCAAATTTAAGTAATATTGATTCAAATTCTTCAGTGTGGGTGCAATACCATTTAAAAAAGCATCAACTGGGTGCTCGATGCGTTCAGCTTTTTCTTGATTTTTTTGAAGAACATATTCCATTAATGAAGATGCTGAGGATGGTTTTGGTGTGCATTTTGTCGAACCTTTTCTCTTTCTTAAAGTAGACGTAGTAGATGGAGACGACAGTGATGGTGGTGATGGAGTGGATACATGGCTTGGTGATGGTGTGGGTGTGCGGACGTACAGTGGTGATGCAGTAGACACATGGCTTGGTGGTGGTGTGGGAGTGCGGACGCACTGTGGTGATGGAGTGGATACGTAGCTTGGTGATGGAATGGATGCTTCGTGACTAGCGACAATGGGTATATCAGGTGAAATGGATACGGTATTTCGAGGCTCGTTGGTTTCGGAGTCAGAATTTTCTTTTTCTGGTTCTACACTTTGTACTGTCGGTCGTTCATTGAATTATTTTTTCAAAAATGTAATTGTTCATAGTACTTGTATAATTTAACATTGGTCTTCTTTTGTCCACTTTTAGTTTCCGTTTTCTTCAACGATTTTCGATAGTTGTCTCTTATGTTATTCCATCGTGTTTTGCATGTTGAACCTGCAATGAAAATAATATTATACATAGATTTATTTGTTCCAGGTATCTAACAACAGGGGATTCTCTGAAGACAATTTCATTTAGTTACCGCTTGGGCCACAGCACAGCATATTCCATAGTTATGGAAACATGCAAGATAATAAAGGAAACTCTGATGAGTGAAATGCTACCTTTGCCTACAGAAGATAAATGGAAAATTATTGCCAATGACTTTAAATTGTTGTGGAATTTCCCTAACTGTGTCGGAGCACTGGATGGTAAGCACATAACAATTCAGGCTCCCTCGAATAGTGGATCTCTATATTTTAATTACAAGAAAACATTTTCAATTGTTCTGATGGCCCTTGTGGACGCGAACTATAACTTTATTGCCGTTGATGTTGGGTCTTATGGCAAAAACAGTGATGGTGGCATTTTTGCAAATTCCAACCTAGGAAAAAGACTACAGCAAGGAACTTTAGGTATACCTGGAAATTCTCCGTTGCCAGGAACATCAATAGAAACACCACACGTGATTGTGGGAGATGAAGCATTTCCTCTCAAAACATATTTAATGCGACCTTATCCAGCGCAAAATTTGAATGACAACAAGCGCATTTTTAATTATCGTTTATCAAGAGCAAGAAGAATTGTTGAAAATACTTTCGGTATATTAACACAAAAGTTTAGAATATACAATAGACGGATCCAAGCTAACCCAGAAAATGTAGATAATATAGTACTCGCTACTTGTATTTTACATAACTTCATCAAATATTTCAATCCAAATACAACACATGCATCAGATTATGAGGGTAATCAACCTCATACAAGCAGTTTACTGGAAACTGTGCAACCTCAAGGCGGAAACGCCACAGCGGGCGCATTTCACGTTAGAGAAGTATTCAAAAATTATTTTATTTCTGAGGCAGGATCAGTACCCTGGCAAGAAGATAAAATATGATTTGTATTTTGTATATTATATATTAAAATAAAGCAACTTACTTACACTGTATTATTTTATTTTAAAACTAGCGGCCCATCTCGACTTCTCACATGTTGTATTTCAAATGCAACAACAATTTAATCTTTTTGCGTCGGATTACTATAAAATCTACTATCTTTTAAAATCGGTCTAGTAGTTTGTAGGTTCAAACACATAGACAAAAATCTAATCTTTCCTCTTTACAATAGCACTGTAGATAAGTAAATTTTGACTTACCGTCTACATTCATTTGTGTTCCTATTTTGTTCCACAAATTGTTTTTGTATTTTGTATCCATATACTTTGCATGAGATAAATCATACAAAACAGTATTCTCACGAACTAATTCAATCAACACCTCGTCCTCCATTTTGTTTTCGATGCAGCGGCGTCAGTGATCCGTGATAAAATATCGTCGTCGCCGATCACGTCCGTGATGGCCGGTGCCGGCACTGACACTGACGGTACTGAGACGACACTGACACTGACAAGTGTGAATACATCCATAGAGAATGTTTGAAAGAATAATTATCACTGATGCGGTACTGTGCCGGAACTGTGGGCTCACTGATATGTGTGAATCGTCCTTAAATCTGTAATTTTCAGATTATTATTGTAGCCTATGTATGTGAATTATCCGTGACATCTTAGGTTGGATTCCTAGGTCGGGCAAAATGTTATTGGGTATTTATATCACGAAGTTATCAGTAACAGAACGGGATTCTGAACTGTGCTAGGTAGACGACAATAGGCTCACTGCTTATTATGTGAGGCTGTGTATTATTTTAAGGTGCTTTTCACCAGAGTTATCTAACATAATTATAGCAATTAGACTACGGAGATAGTCATTTAGTCTAATTACTGGAACAGACTGTTCCAGTTATATAATTGAATGTAGGCCGAGTCTGTTCTAAATATACGGTTGAAATAATAACAATACTGGCTCATGTATCAACCCAGATGAAATACGTTGCGTGGCTCTGGTGGTAATACATAGCTACAAAGTCTCATGGCTATATCTTCGAAGGGGTAAGCTGAGGCGTATTACACTAACTACACGTAATAATATACGTAACAGGAGTAGAGCTTATTGCCGTCTACTGGGCACATTACCAGACTTCGTTTGCTACAGAGAACTTTTAACTGCCACCGTGACACAACGGTAGTAAATGCGACTACTGTGCATAAGGTCTCGGGTTCGAATCCCGGGTCGGGTCTACAAAAAGTTATTGGGTTTTTCAATTAAGAAATCTCAATAGCAGCCCGGAGTTAGGAAGTTGGCGGTGTTAGACACCCCCGTGCCTCGGAAAGCACGTAAAGCCGTTGGTTCTGCACCTAGTTTCTCTTCGGTCGTGTCGAATTACCGTTCCATAAGATCATGAGAGTTAGGTAACAGAGTGCACTTGTGCACTATAATATCTCCTGCGCAGATGGCCAGTCTGCGTTAAGTTTGACCGTCGTGACCGAAATTCGGCCTGGAAGATATTATTATTAGTAGGAGTAGAGCTTATTGCTGTCTATTGGGCACAGTTCTAGGCTTCGTGGTGTTAGTAAGAATTTTTGAATGAAACTGTTTAACACTTTTCCTGGTTCGGGCATCGAAACCAAGACTTTAAATACGGCAGCAGCTTTCACTAATGTTGCGCCATCGAGGCTTCATATAGATTAGCGGACCTCACAATCATTTTTCTGCCGAATAAACCGATTGCAGCGCTACCTACTAATCTAATTGTAAATCTAATCCACCCAGGGACCCACTCAAAAACAAATAAAAATTCGACATTTCGACAAAAATCGGTCCAGCAGGTCCAGGTTTTAGTTGGAGTTCAGTTACATACACACGTACAGAAGAATTTTATATATAAACATTACACAGGATAAATTTTCCTAGAATGGCTAAATCCAAAACAAAGACGATATGAAAAGTATCAGCCTCTATATCACTGTAGAAAGTTTTTGATGGTAAGGATGGTCCAATATGACATCATTAACGTCACCATAAACGATGATCCAACAGCAAATTAGATAATTTGTCACGACCTGCATACGAGCAATTACAATGAATGGCCTATCGAAAAGGTCTATAAAACCACCAGCAATTAACATTTGATTGTGCTTAATGCGATTCGAGCTTTTATCGACGCGATCTCATTTCGTTCAATGTAGTCAAAAGCTGATTAACTAACGATGGCTTAACAATAGAGATTAAAATGTATAGAATCTTTTATTAAAGGCTTCTGTTATGTTCTGATTCGGTTTTGTTATTAAAAGTGGTAACAACATTCAGAGAGGCTTACCAATGCCAAGCTAACAGTATTATAGTATTTTTGTATCATGTTGATTTATAATTGTTATTGAGATATTTTGTTAAGAATTGATAGCTTAGTTTATTCTGTATAAAAATCTAGTTTTTGCCCGCGTCTTTTCTTGCTTGGGAACAGTACGTTTTTCATGTCCTTTACCTCTGATAACGTGTATGCGCAATTTCATGATGATCGGTCGAGCAGTTAAGGCGTGAAAGGGTAAGAAACAAACAAGCAAACAAACTCACATTGGCATTTAACATATTAGTTAGGATACCTTTGTTCTCTTAGATTTATCACGCACCTACTGCGATTAAGGTCTGATCTAAAAATCGATAAAAATAAATAGTTAATGGTGTCTAGATAGCGCAATAACTTTTTTAGGTAATTCCCGTGTCAGGGGCACTTTACAAATATTGTTATAACAGATACAAAGGTCACCCAGACTCGGAACAACTATTTATGAAGCACACAAATTGTTATCCCGTGTTGGGATTAAATACTCAATACTCAAAGCATTGACAATAACAAGCCAACCGCTCAAAACAATGCGTTATCCGTGTAATAAATCAATTTTCGATTTTAGTTTCGTATGTAATGATGCATGTTTTTCGTTTCTACGAAGCTGCTTTTCTTGTACATCAGATTTAAAACGAATTAAAGAGTTCTAATTCAAACACTTTAGTTCTAGCGTCGCATCTAACAGCTTTACGTGAGCGCAAACTTTTGACATTTTTGGCTGTAACTAATTTTTATTTCCATTTTGCTTTTAACTGGCTGTATTTACAGAGACTGAACACAGATTGAACAAGTGTTGTGAACTTCACGTTGTAATAAAAACCGGGAACGACCTCTCCGATAAAATTAGAGTTAAAAAACTGAAACAGTCCTGCGCTGGCTAACTTATTAAACTTAGCGTGTAACTACTACATCGATAGAAACTACTGGGAAACTCAAGTAACTGACCTTGTTTAATAATTTAATTTTATGAATATAAATAATATCATAAATGGACCTTATCTTGGGTTATAGTTCTTCACTGCTTTTATCATGAATCACCAGGAATATTCACAACCCAGATCAGTCCAATCAAAACTTATTGGTATATTAGCCGCATTTATTTATACTACACGCATGTAGTCTAGAACTGTGCTTAGATGATTAAACTTCCCGTGCACTATTACATTGATAGAAACTACTGGCCAAGTGAAATATTTATTTTATGACTAGGTTCTTTTTATAACAACACGCATTATGAATAATTCTAGATTAAAGATTTATGTTCTAGTTATGAACCGGGTTCGACACTTGTTGTATTTCACTGTCAAATTAATTCTGACAAATTCTTAGTAACCATAGCCTACGAAAGAGTTGTTAATTAGTAAAAACAAAAAAATATATACTTCGCCCGAGTCGGAATTAAAGTCCGATGCTTCACGATTGACCGCAAACATCAACGCAAGAATGAAATCAATGACGCTGTCACTTTAAGCTTAGGTTATTCATAATATAACCTAAACTGCAGTTTTTATTCAAAATAGACAACTTCCACACTAGGAATAATTCATGCATAAAAAAAAGCAATTAAAAAACTGACACAAAGTATACCTAGACTCGAAACAACTATTCCCGAATCACAAAATTTGTTGTCGCATATGAGTATCGAACCCACAACAATCCCAGCAGTGGCAGTAGCAACGCGAGCACATAAACCACTACACCAGCCGCCAGTCTTTTAACTGCAGTAGGTTCTTGATGTGCAAATGGTTGTTGAGCTGCTAGCAGAGTTTGTGCGTTTATTACGTCAATAATTTTATAAGAAGATATAAGATAAGACTATCTTTCCTTCAGGCTTTATTAAATCAAATAGCACAGTACATAAACAAACCCCTTTAGGATACCAACATTCGCCTCTTCAAAGATAAGCTGAGTAATGTTGCTAGAGTTAAGATTGCTTTAACGCAGTCGAAGTTGTTAAGTTTATTTCAGACTGTAAAGGCATCTCAGACAAAAGAGCAATAGCAAAGATTCCAGTATTATATTCCAAGCTTCAAATGCCGCGTATTTGATTTGAAATGTTTCTAAAAACAAATAAAAGGTTAGTGGCCCATACGCAGATGTTTTCAACGTTGTACCGACAAGTTTTGAATTTATTTTTCCGCAGCACATTCCGGTGTGCCTTAAAATCATTAATCAGGCTTCACTTTGGCAGTGACCCAACGTCCGTACTACCCTCTCATTTGTATTTACTGAAAGAGTTTTAGATCATAAATCATGCCATTTTGATGAATGAATCCATTGAATTTTTTCCAAATCTCTGAGAGGCCACGTCTGGGTTTAAAACTGGAATACGCTATTAAACGCGTTGAGTTATTCAACCGACAATATTTCAGATAAGTTAACGACGTCATTTATTTTGCTATTAAATTTATTACTGCGAGTTCCGCTTGCAAATTCCAGCTCTCACTTTAAGTTATCGGGAAGGTAGAGCGAAATGTGCCTAATTAATTTTACAAAGTGTAAGTACGCAGACTTAAGCCGCTTTTATTCGCGGTGAACTGAGATAGTACGAATACAATTGTGGCAGTAAGGTTGTTATTATAGTTATGCTAATTGGCTATAAGTATTCATTATGAATTAAGAAGTTCCATTATTATAATAGGTTTACTTGCGATACTATTGTTACAAAATTGGGATGCTGATATCATAGCTTCTAGGACTTAGTGTCATGTCGCCGTAATTCTCATCTCATTCTTATTTCGTAATTCTTAAATATTTAAAACCTAACCACTATTTATATAACAAATATAGTAAAGTAAATTTGACATTGCTGAATGTTACTTTGTGACCAAAATGAATACATGTTTGAATCTTATCATATGATGAATTTTATTATCGTCAAATGAATATACATACTTTAGCGTTTCTTTGAAATTTGATTTAACAAACTCTTCGTCACATTTTCTCAATAAATTGAGATCTTTTACCGATTGAGGTGTAACCGAGCATTACTTGTAAGAAGTAGCTTTGCAAATATATTTTGTTGATACTTTTACACGGTTGAATTTAAGCGTGAACCAATTTATATCTACATAAAAATTTACGAGTGAATTCGAATACTGCTTAGGTATATTTTGACTCGTTAAATATTTTGCATATAATATGCAAGTCAGCAAGAATATGGCAATTAAATGATATCTACTAATAATTAAAGGGTATTAAGTGTATATAAAAGTGTAAATATTAAGAAAATAACATTGCTAAAATGAAGACAAATCGTGTGTACTGTAGTGAACAAAGATACTTTACTTTACATTTAAGTTTCATACATCACTTGTTTATTCATACAATATTTTATTAAAAGCAACAGGCACAGTAGACATCATCAATATCTTCACACACAACATTCGGCCATAAAACCCAACACGTACATTATAATTTCAGAATAAAACGCACATCATGATATATTTCCTTTCTACAAAGCGGATAGTGTTGGCCATACACAGTATCGTCGATAGTGCGATGAATAGCCCATCTCCGGCGGTGGGATAGTGCCGGAAGGAGCTTCGCTCGCTCGGCCTTTTAACGAGTCATGTCTTTTTTAGCCGACGCCGAGAACTTTGGTAATGTTTCTGTGGTTCCAAGGGATAAGTGCGCTTGCGGTTTTGCACTTTTTGATTGTTGAGATTTTATCGGCAGAAACCGCGAAAATGTTGTTATATTAGTAGCTGTTATATGAAATTGACAAGCGTTTTAAAGTTTTCTTCAATACTGACATTCTGTCTAGAACGTGCTTTAATGACCAATGACAAGTGGTGGTATAGTTTAGTTCCTGTGAATAGAACGAGATGCTAACAGTCGAATTTATTTCGGAGATATTTTTCATGTAAAAAAACGGGTTTTCTATATTCATCCTATGACATGGAAAACAGACAGTATGCCTAACTGGTCCGATAACATTATTTTAATAAAGTTTCTTTATTTAACCGAAATGCGTTCCTTACTCTACCCGTGGCAAATATTACCGAAAATGTATAAATAGCAAAACAATTTTTGGTTTCGGAAAAGTAGGTTAGGTTAGGTTAGTAATAGTACTTTAACAAAATATAGCGTATGTTAGGTACTCGGTGATAATAAAGCTTTCTAACGGTGAACAGAATTTTTAAATCAGGTAAGCAAATCTTTTCTCTTTATAATATTAGTATAAATTCAGATTACTAAAACAGTATTTTTTGTTCAGACCGTCACCCCAACCTTAGAGCTTTTGGGTAATTTCGTAATCGGTTGAGCTAGGAATACTTACAGGATACCCTAGTGCCAGGCACGCCACGATAGTGGCGGTAAGTCCCGTCTTTGAGCAGTGGCTGGAGAGGCGGCATGGCCTCCTCACCTTCCGGCTGACACAGGTAATGACTGGCCAGTTGCTTTGTTGCTTTGCTTGTTGAGGATACGGCGCTGCACACTTTGGCGGACTGGGCTTCGCAGCGCCTTGAGTTGATCGTGGCAGTCGGACTGGTTGCCCTCTCACTTTCGGCCGTGGTTCAGTCTATGGTCCGGAGTGAGAGATCGTGGAACGCAGTCGCCTCCTTTTGTGAGGAAGTAATTTCCATCAAAGAGGCGGCGGAGCAGGAGAGGGAGCGCTTAAACCCTCTCCCCAACCGCAGAACCGGGCGCCGGGGGGCGCGAGATGACCTGCAGCCACCTTGAGGTTTGACCTGGGGGTGGTGGGCTGCGTGGGCCTGCTCACCACTCGATCAGCACCAGGTCCGAGAGGCGGCGTGCGTGTTCCCACGCGCGCCTCTGATTCGTGTTTTTGTCCTCCCACAAGGGGACAATAGAGGAAGTGTCTTATGTAGTGGCCTGCCGTTCCACACGGCGGGTAGAAACCTCGGCGGGGTCGCGATTGCATGTGAAAGCGATTCGCGCGGCGCCGCCGTCTATGATTATGTCGAGGACCACCGTGGTAGGTTTAGTCGGTATTATCGGGTATCTTTCCCCCGGTAAGCCCGACATAACCACTCCGTCACCCCGCGGAGAGGTATGCGTCAATGCATCCCACAAGTTAAAAAATAAATGGAATACATACAGGATGAATAAAGAATTGGAAATTAAATAATTGCTGTCGGTTGATTAAGGAACGTAAATAGGTTGAATTAGAAAAAAAAACAGTGTAGGACAAAACGTCTTCGGATGACGCCGAAAAAACCCAAAAAAACACATGCCTATATTATAATGTTTTACATAGGTAAAACATAATAATATATGTGTTTTTTACGACTTACGTCTAAGCCTATAGAGGCTGAGGCGTATTATACACCTTTTAATCAACTGTAATCTTGGCCAATATTTTCACCTACTTCCAATAGTACGTAAGCATATTATTATAGCCAGAAGACGAATTTCATAAGGCAATGATTTGATTTCTGGGTCGGGCAAATTCAGTGAGTGTTTCGTACAAAACATTCTCAACATTACGACATTTGAAATTGTTGCTGGTAGATGTCAATAAAAGGCCATCCCCTATATATCACAGAGTGTATAGCTATGTCTCGCATTATTATTGCACATGCAATAATAATGTTTCAAGGAATCGTTATACAGCCCTGGTCACACCGTTTAACCATACTTCAAGTTTCTAGCATAGTAGATACCCTACAAGAAAGTGCGATCTAACAGAACATCTTTCGGAGCTCAAGCAGACCATCAAGGATACCCGTACTACTAAAAAAAGTCTCTTATGCGGACATGATTAAGAAGGGATCAAATAGTTTCATCCGGCCAAATAATCTCAGCTATGTGGCAATATATCCCCGTGACGTATTGAAGACCAGTGATAAAACGAAAACTCTTGTACAAAAAATTATTAGTACGGAGGAAATGAAGTTGCAAGTACGTGGGGTTTGCAGAACTAGAAATGCAGCACAGAAACTAAACAAGACGCAGAAAAAGTGAAGCAGGCAGTCTATCTCTCCTTGTCTGGTCTTACAGTTGACGCACCCGCCAAGCGTAAACCACTGATTGTGGTAGTAGCTGTTCCCGCTTCTCCTTCCGAAAATGAAGTATTCAGATGTCTCTTCGAGCAAAATATAGCCGATAAGTTCCAACGATAAATCTGAAATAATTTTTGTCTTCAATGAAATAAGCCACAAATCGGGCAAGAAAGATACTCCAACCTGCAACTACATAATTGAGGTACCGGCTAACATAAGACAAGCCGTAGTCACACAGGCTAAACTTTTTATACATTGGACGTCCTGCCCCGTGAGGGATTTTATTCTAGTTACAAGATGTTACAAATGCCATCAGTATGGTCACGCAGCGAAATCTTGCAAAGAGGTTACCCCTACGTGTGGACATTGTGCCGAAGCTGGACATTCGATGACCAAATGTACAAAGAAGGAAGATGTCCCTAAATGTGCTTCATGCTCTCGTTTTAAGAAGTCTAGCAACCACAAGACGGGTGGAACTGATTGTCCAGCCAGAAAACAAGCTGAATATAGGTACATAAACTCAGTAGATTAGGAGGGTGCCTACATCGCCGTTTATTTATATTTTCATCACTACACTAGTTAGCTTAGATTCCCATTATTAGACATATCCTATGTTTATTTCATAAACATTGTATATGTCAATTAATATTTTAATACAAAATTATATAAATAAGTAATGTTCTTCCTACTACACTATAATAGCACATAATTATCGCCTGTGATACAGGTATAACCTAATACAGGCGTCCAAAGTAATGTATCTTTTTTTTTTTTTTTTTTTAACGTGGGGGAATGCTTGATGCATACCCCTCCGCGGGGGCGGGCGGAGGGGTTATGTCGGACTCTCCGGGGTAAAAGAAAGATGTTAAGAAGAAAATGTACCTCCCGGAATACCGACTAAACCTACCACGGTGTTCCTCGACAAAACCACTATCGACGGGGCCGCGCGAATCACTTTCGCATGCGGTCGCGACCCCGCCGAGGTTTCGGCCCGCCGTATGAAACGGCAGGCCACTACACAAAAGACCTACCCAAAGGCACTCCTACAAATTATCCCTACTGTCTCCCCTAGAGGGGAGACGGACTCGAAACAACAGAGGCGCGCGTGGGAACACGCACGCCGCCTCTCGGACCTGGTGCTGAACGGATGGCGGGCAGGCCCACAAAGCCCGCCACCCCCAGGTCAAACCTCAGGGTGGCTGGAGGTCGTCCCGCGGAGACCCCGCCAAAGTAATGTATCCTATTTTAAGTGTTTTTAAGACCTATTGTTATTCATATTTGTACTAACTTAACTTAATAAACAATTATTATTATTATTTATATTTTTTTAATTATTGACCGGAAATACATCACACATACATTACACTACATAATGTACCAATGTAGTGTAAGGATGTATCTTAGATAAATAGATAAAAACATATAATTAGCAAATGCTAATTACATGTTTTTATCTATCCTCATATTAAACAACATTGAAAGTAACATTCGTCAACTGATTACTATAAGGCTCTGCCTCCGTAGCGCAGCGGTAGTGAATGCGACTGCTGTGCATGAGGTCTCGGGTTCGAATCCCGGGTCGGGTCAACAAACAGTTATTGAGATTTTTAGTTAAAAATCTCAATAACAGCCCGGAGATAGGAAGTTGGCGGTGTAAGACCCCTGTACCTCGGAAAACTCGTAAAGCCGTTAATCTCCTAAAATCCTGCACCTGATCTCTCTCCGGTCGTGTCGGATTACCATCCTATCGGTTCATGAGAGTTAGGGAACAGAGACTGCACTTGTGTTTGCGCACACACTTGTGCACTATAATATCTTCTGCGTATTTGGCCAGTCTCCGTTAAGACTGGCCGCCGTGGCCTAAATCGGTCTGGAGGATATTATTATTATTATTACTATAAGGATCATATTTTCATCATACAAATATACTTGTACCATAAGAGAAATGTATACCTAAATTTGTACCAATGTTGATAATAATTACTCTTTAAGAGGAACTAACGGATTAACTGGAATATACTCAAGTTGTGTATAACGCTGTTTCTATAATTAAATTATTTGGTGCCGTGTAATTAAATTGAACATTCGAGTAAACATTTCACATCTCTCTAATCCTAGATTCAGAATCTAATCATAGTTAGGCATTGTATAATCAATTGTTTAGTGAATTTTCGTACGCTTTATGATAATATCAGGATTTAATTATGTCAGATGGTTTCTGACATTGATTAAGTACTCCTATCTATAGCTAATGCCGCATCAAAGAGATTTGCATAGCACGAATATATGCAATGCGAGGTATGGAATGGATAACCACGTTTAGGGTGGTGTAACAGCTATTTTTTAGAACCTAATAAATGTGATTCGAAATCAAACAGCGCAGTTTTTCACAGGCTAAATGCAACCGCGAAAGTCGAATACAACACATTACTAATAAACGGACAATATTTTCTGCAATATGTGGCTGCAAATGCGCCAGGCATTCCAAACATAATCCTTTGGATAGTCATATTTAAATTGACGCATATTTTCTAATATGGCAGTCATTGCCGGCCAGTATTTTGCATCCACACATTGCAGTAAAAATAAAGTCCACATAAAGTACATTTACTGAAACATTTGCCATCAAAACTATTTTCCTTTAAATATTTAGTATCGTAATCACAAACACGTCTCAAATTATATTGTAATGTTAAACTGGCGGTAGGCTGTTTGCCTAATAAGCACAATTAAGTCATTCATTTCCTCAATTAGCCCTCATAATTTGCGTGGGAACACAAGCAGCTGACAAAACAAAAGGAAAACAATTATTTTCTCACTCAGGAACGAGTTTAAGGAGTTTTGACTTAGAAATTCGAGAATAGTGAAAAAGGATTACGGTTTTAATTGCTACGAATTACCAACAAAAAATATATATCTGGGGGGTTTACGATTTGCATGATAAGCTTAAAACTTTTATACTTTGACGTTGAGTGATAGAAATCTAAATATTTATTGAAATTTGTGGAATGCTATCGACATATAAAACACGTGCTTTGATTTAAGTAGTATTAATAATAGTTTTATTAATTATATGGTCTTACGTTCACGCGAATGTTATTAATTGAAATTAAAATACTTTATACGGCTTTTATCGCGTTTTAATTTGACACTTTATTATGTAATAAAGTGTCAAATTAAAACGCTAATTTTAAATTATTTAAAATTATGTAATTTTAAATAATTAATTATTATTATTATTATTTAATTTGAAACTGTTTCACTACTATTATTGAACTTTAATTCTTTCTAAGCTAATATATTGCCTCAATATTCTGTACAGTAGTTATTTCAAAGTACCCCTACATAATTTAATTATTAGTCTTTCTATTTACGCGTGTTCCTATATAGTGTAACATTTTCAAAATTATGTAATAAAGTGACAAATTACTAAAGTGATAAAATCCGTATAAAGTAGTTTAAGTTCAAAGTTTTATTAATTGGTTGAAAAAGATATGGTAAATCTGAATATTAATTATTCCTGTGTAATTTTAATAAACTTAGTTTTCCTTTGAGAATTAATACTAGTAATCTTATTTATTTTTAAGTATTACAAAGGCTACGTTTTTAATCAGTCCGATAAAGTTCAACTAAAATAGATTTCAAGTATTCAACACTTTAACGTAAACGACCCACAAAATAAAGGCTCGACTAACACCCGACCCGAACTGACATGACACGTGTAGTACAACACATGTGTAGGCGTAGGCGAATAGGCGATAAGGCGACGAGATTCATATATAGTAAAAAAGGGCTGAAGACAAAATAGGTAAGTATACATTAATAGAATACATGTGTGTATAGACATAACTGAGGATGTGTGCGTCGGTCGCTAGAAAATTGGTCACAGATTCTCATTGAACAAAATCGTCCGTTGTTGGACACAAAACGGTGATCAATCAAAGGCAGTCGTCTGTGTAAGACCTTATAGGGATGCCTCTGTTATGAAATAATATAAATATTGTTACTAATCATGGTGATACCTTTATTACTGATGTCTGCGCGGATGGCGCAGTGCTCATCTCGCTGCTATACATTGTGCGGGGTGTTGTACATTCGATCCCCGTACTGGACAGAGATTTTGCGATCCACAAATATTTGTTCCTATTGTTTCAATGTTCGTAAAGCTCTGTGACACAGGCTTACTAGCCTGTAGCTACACAGCGAGACATCAACCTAGACTGTTTGGACTTTGAACTTTTAGAAGTTGAACGCTGCGAATCGTACGAGAGAGTGCGTTATATTTTTGTTATTTTGTATCATTCACGCTGAACGGGACGTAGTGCTCTATCCTCACTATACATGTATCATATCCTATAAGTATATTATTTTCTGAGCAAGTTTAGCTTGACACGAATATTATATTTTACAAGTTTGGTTTTCAATTTGCGCTAGCTTCTGAGCGTTAATACGTCCATTACTCATTATCAACGATTATTATTACTGGTACGAATTTAATAAAATAATAAAAAAAAAATGTCTAAAGGAGTAACAATAATAAGTTTTACATTTATTCATGAAATTAATAAAAATGTTGCAGCATTAGGTTAATAAGTAAGCAATAAAAATGTACATATTTATATTATTTCCTTTCATAACTATGCACTGGAAAATATAATAAATAAGTAATTTTAAGATATTCACTAAATCAAAAAACCCAGTAGTCATTTTGATATACGTTTCGATTTACCTACTGTTTAATTTACCGATCTTTAGTGTCATATTACGCAAAGCAAATAACTAGTTAGCTTGATAAATAAGTTAACTTGTATTTTTGTAATAATGCTTCTGTCCTTGCTATAGTGTGAAACTCTTTGAACAATACCATTTTCAAATAGTGAAGATGTTGTATTTTTTTTATAAAGACGTGTGTCACTATTTTTCAATTGAATAAAAATTTTCTCGGGGCAAACAACTACTTTTTGTTATTTAGGATATATCATTAAAATATAGAAACAATTGTATTTATTTTAAAATACTTAGGATTTGTTTGACTGAAGGACAGCGAAAAACAACAATAGTAAAATAACGTGCATCAGTGTGTGTAAGCACAACGTCGCCGCCCGTGCTAGTGCACCGTGTTTGGTCGACACCACGATGCACAGGCCCGTTACGACAATTCTCTATTTTGTATGTAGCGTAGTTATGCGTATATTGGGTGTCTAACTTGATGTGTAGCCGTGTGTACATATTGCGACGATGTCTTTAAATAAATTATGTCACGTTTAATTACAACTGGCACCATGATTAACCGTATTTGTATTTTGGACTTAAACACCCTGAACACACAGAATACCTATACATTAATTTAATTACCTGTTAATTGTCTATCGCGTGTCGTCCAATCATATCTAAAATCTATGCATAGACGGTGGTAAGATGACTAGTTACAGTATTGCGCTATCCGTGAAATCTATACCAGAGAACATAAGCCGGTGATTATAGTCCAACAGATTTGTTTATTTTTTTTAATTTTTCGCCTATAAAGGCATGTTTTCAGCGTAATTATACACATAATAATAATATGGCTTAAACATACTATATAATATAAACGATACTTCATTTCAAGGACAATCGTAAACAGAATAATAAAACTTAATGTTATCAGTATTTAAAGATAAGTTATAAATCCAAAATATTTTCTTTTACAGCACTGTAGAAAAATAAGAGAACAAAAACTGTGTTTTTATAAGACATAAAAAGCCTGGAGCTGGTGTTATAACAGTATTTTTTTACAAAGTCACAGAACAAGAATCGTACATCAGAAAGAGCCGTCTCTATTGCTTTTTGTTTGGGTAATTCTACTTTGTGCTGCCTAAGTTGTATATTTAGTAGTAGTCATATATTTTCTTGAATACCTACTTGAAGTAACAATGGTTCTTCATTCGCATGTTTTAGCTAAATCATATTTTGTGCGAGTGGTGTCAAAACTTTCGTTTCGTCGTAAGAATTATTACATAACTAACATATTGGAGTAAACGTCGAGTATATTTACGGGTACAAGCTTGGCATTAACATTTCTTTTTTTTTTATTGGTCGGTAGTAATAAATGCCAAGGCCTGTGGCATTGATTACTACCGATATAAAATAACTATAGCAATGTGATTTTAATAACACATTTATCCCCAAAGGCGTAGGCAGAGGTATAATACACACTCACATCTCGGCTATGGCTTTAATAATAGGAGGCAAGCCTGTCGCCGTCTACCGAACGCAATTCCAGACTCCATGCTGCCACAGAGAAATTTTTGAACCCTATAATACTTGCCCAATCCGGTAATCGAACCCGAGACCTCGTGTACAGCCGACGCATTCACTACCCCTAAGGCAGTCCAAATACCTAGTTGTTGCAAATCATGTTTGCAAAACTTTATAAACATCTCAAGTTTTATAGTATAGCTCTATCGCCGTAAATCAGGCATTCTACATATCGTGAAGTAACTGAGATTTTGTATGTTATGCTCAATCCGGGCTTTTAACTAACCTCACGATCTCTCAGGCAAGTTAAAAGTTAAGGTTTGAAATTTCGAGAATTGTTATTCATACTGAAAATAAAATATAAGTTTATATCGCTTTATTATAGTTTTCAAGATCAAGCTATCGACAATATTAAAATAATATTTCAATACCTCTCTGAATTCATTTGAAAAAGTAACAAAAGCCCTTTAACTGAATAATTCAAGACATAAGCTTGCTGTGACCCGTACGAAAACTAAAACCACGTTAGTTCGGAACAGTCTCTGATACAAGCCCTAGCTTGATATATCACAGTTCGTGTCCCAAACACAAAGCCTGCTATGTAGCTGAATCTCGTAAACGTCGAAATATAAGTTTACAAGGCCTCTAGTAACCCACAGCCCTAATTTTGGTTGGCAGTTAATCCGATTATATTTAACAAGCAACGCTTTGAAGTGGGCTTTCACGCATTTTTTATAGAAACAGGTAGGCTTACAAGTGTTAATTTTTGTTTTCACTTCCTATAGAATTTTCTCAAAATGTGTTTTTCAATGAGACTGTTTGGAACGTCGTGCTTGACTGGGTGTCGTAATTTTTGAAGCAGTTCAAAGAATACTAGTCTTTCGAGGTAACATAAGAGAGTAATAAATATAAGTTGGCTTGCTTTGTTAGTCATAGGTCAAAACTCGATAGCATAAATATAGTCCCTTTTGTTAATAAAAGCATGTCCTCTTAGTAGTTA
Source organism: Catocala fraxini (assembly GCA_930367265.1). NCBI lineage: Eukaryota > Metazoa > Arthropoda > Insecta > Lepidoptera > Erebidae > Catocala > Catocala fraxini. Next base: position 16,638,776 of record OV884033.1, read on the forward strand.
GTAGAAGTACATACATACATATATTACATCCACATCTGGTTTTCTTATGTTTTTACATTTTTGATACAAGGTAATTGTCTTCCTAACACATTGCCAGACACCGCGTTGCTAATGATAATTTTCTAAAAAAAAATTTATATTCCATCGCTCGATATGACATCGCACCGGAAACGGTTGTACGCAAATATAAGCTCATTCTTATGGCAGAAGACGAACGTGGCTATCGTTCTAAAACTCAAAAGTCTGACAAAAACAATTTGAGCACAACAAGAAGAATTACCGCATCATAGGCAAAATATAACTACGATTATGATGTTTAACGTTTAAAGTAGCTTTGACTTGCTTTTTTATTTTACGGTGACTGAGCGTAGCATTCTGAAAACATTTATTTGCGCCTAAGTAAATATTTATTTGATACTAAAATGAACAGTGCGTCTTTTAAATTGTCGGCGGGTACCGGAAGGCGGGCGCCGTGGTCGCCACATCCGCCACTCTGTCACTGGAGTAAATCTCTTCTTATTCTATAAGTTTTCAAAAGTGTCCCACAAAGGATTGAGTGTCGAACTTGTTTACTGCAACTTTTCCAAACAAAAGGCGAAACTCGAATGCATTTTCTGCCAAGGCTATATATTCATCGTATAGTTAACTTCGGCGTGCGCTCTTATTTTAGAATTTTTGCCTTCGACTTAAACTTCTTCTGACTTTCTTTTGTCTTAAAATTGGCAAATACTTGTAGAATGTCGCTTCAAGAATTGTGGTGAACCATATAGCAGTAGGTATGTAATCACATAGACAAGTGGTAGTATCTAAAGATTTTTTGTATATCAGAACTAATAAGACTGGCATCGCCGCTACCAACTTTTTTTTTATACCCTCTAGCTCTAACTAAGCAGAGCTTGTACTGTGGACTATAGGTACTAGACAATGGATAAACATACATATATACTTTTTTTTTGTAAATACATACCTATTATACGTAGAAACACCCAGACCAAGACAAACATACATGTTCATGCGCACAAATATTTGACTTGTGCGGGATTCGAACCCGCGACCTCAGTAGACTAACCACTACGTCGTCGAGGTCGTCATTAATATAATAATTAAATGATTTCATGACGATACCTAATTTAGGTCTGTTACTGATGTAGAAGTGCTGCATTTTACCACACTAAGAGTGCCAGGGCTCACATTTTAAGACCCAATAAATTTCCATTTATCCATACTTACTTAATTTCTTGTTCTTACCATTTTCTTTTATTTACCTCACTACCAAGCGTACTATAAGTAATTTAGACGCGTCCGTAGTACAAAAAAAAATACTAGCTCTTTAAGCTTTTAAGTCAGTAAAACTGGATTTACAATTTTGAGACACAGTTGCCATAAACGAGCTACTCCAAAGTCCAGACTGAAATGAAATTTAAATACAGAAACTGGTGAATTTGCCAAGAGCAGTAGCACTGTGGCAAGTATTCAATTAATTATTTTGCTTACATTTCCATCCAACGCTTAGACGCATTGGTACTAAATCTACGACTGCAACACGCAATATCCTTAAGTAAATCAAAAGCGTTCAACATCATTCTATTACGCCGCTAAGTCGCTCTCAGCCCGTGAATAAATAGTAAAAAACCATCACAAGTATTCACGAGCCTTTTTTCTCGTAAGACGTTTCTCACTTATTCTTTTGGGGTTACAGCGTCACTGGCGGAGGCCGCTCGGAGCTCATCATTTGCATCCAAATAGCTCCTATAAATTCGCTACCCGAATTTTCACCATTCTCTCCGCTCCTTGGGAGCAATTAAATACTTTTTTCTTCCGCCATTCGGGCATCGCGCACGATTTTTCGGTGTGAATAAATTCAGTGGTCCAGATTGTAGTCAGCGCCAGCTAGCTTCATTAGGTAAATTATTTCGACACGTTTTTTGTGTTCCGCAATGTAGATGTACCTAATATGCAAGTATATTAAATAGGTCAGTGGTTTTTATACCTATTATCTAAAGATTTTTTTTACTGACAATTGAAGGGGTCCTTTTTGAAGAACGTTCTAATGGACAGGTTTATTTCTTTGTGTAGTTTTTAAACCAATGCCTTTGATGAACTTATGTAGCTTGGCTCCTCATATCCTTTTTATCGTCATCGTAGTCAAGATTAAGTGCTCTTCAGGACACGAAAAATAAGATAGTGTAAGTTATAAAATTACGATCCAAGTTGTCACTCGATAGAAAAATTCAATCGAAATGAATATATATTAATCGGTAAGCGTATTCCTGCACAAACACCAGTTGAGTTTAACTTCTTTACAGTCCGCCTAAGTTTTATGATTTTCATCTCAAATAAAATGCAGTTAACAGATGGCAGTATTTTTAAGATCATCGTTTCTTTAGCTTCGTTCCTTAATTTTGCGTTTATACTTGGCCAACTGTGGTGTGGTCCCAGAATTGATAGCCGGCTCATGCAAAGTGTTATCGGGCTTTGTGGTAGAAAATTATTCGAAGCAACACGAAATCTTTAAATCTATCTAGTCTTACTTACTGTTATGTGAGACCTCAACCATAGCATAGAAGCAACACATCTATTTAGAATTTAAACTATTTTTTTAAGGATTATATCGCAGTTAAATTAAATATATATTTTTGACTTTTTTATTATTTGTAAGTATTGAAATGTTCAACCTTCTTGACATCTCAAGTGCTTTTCAGTTGCCATGTCTACAAAGAATATCACTGGCGTAAACATAAGACAATATCGCAAAAAAACGGTCACATTAATAATATTAGCTGGAACGGATTGTGGCATCTAGATGATCATAATAGCTTCAGTTAAAACCGTTTAAAATTTTGTTCATGTCGATTTATCACGAGGTTGACAATCAAATTATTTCTTACCGATAGATGATTTCTTATAATGGCGCAAGGTAAGAAGTCCGGCTCGCTTTCTGCGCATTCAATGGCTTGGAAATGATAAGCGTTTCGAATATTTGAGCCACTTGTATGGGTACGTAACGTCGTGTACCGTTTTATTAGAGTTATAAATTCAGAGGATTAATCCATTTGAATAAATGTTCAGGCAACTCTGCTAAATTAAAATGTGTTCCGTTATAGAATAATCAACAATTTGTGTTGTGAGTATATAATATATTACTATTTTTTGGTCGGTATTTTGTCTTGAGTGGCAAGGCATATACATATGTAAGGCGTGGCAGTAACGCTTAAAATATTTTTTTATTAAATCTCTTCACATGCCCGCCATCTCATACGCACATAACATCAAAAAGTTAGAGATGCGCCGCCTTGGGATCGAACTCGAGACCTCTGCGTGGCAGCCCAACGGTTTGCCTCTAGGCTATTGCTGCTAAAACTTTAATTATAATTTAAATATATATATAGTATTGTCGCTGTAAGAGCAGCGATAGCTCAGTGGGGAGACCAACAGACTGCAATGCAGAGGGTCTCGGGTTCGAACCCACGTCGCGCACCCCTGACTTTCGGGAGTTATATGACTTTTCGAAATTATGTGCGTATTGATTGACAATTATCGCCTGCTCCGTACCTCGGAGAGCACATTAAGCCGTCGGTCCCGGCTTCCTTGAACATCTATGGCAATCGTTATTGGGAAAGTCAGTACCCTCTAATATTCTGACACTGGTCTAGCCTTAGGGTATCGTTAGCCTTCGGGTTGCGGAGGTCAGGTGGCAGCCGCTCCGTGTAAAAACTGATATCCAGTCAAATCCGGTTAGACCAGAAAAGCCGACCCCAAGTGACTTGGGAATAATAAAGGCTAAGAGAGAAGAAGATATAGTATTGTCGCCATAAAATATAAGTAGGCCTTTTTAATATATAAATGTGCTCAATGGAATACTTTGGTGGTATAAAAATAGAATTCCATACGTATCTCTTAAATATTATAATGACTCGTAGGTATATCTTATAATGGCGATAGTGTCTTTGAATATTTGTTACGTTACAATCAAGATGGTTAAAACACTAAACAGATTTTTGAACTTACTTAATAAGACAAAATATTTTATTGATTTAAGCGTTTGCACAGAAATGCGTTGGATGTTATCTATTTGATATTTATAAAGCTTCATTATGAACACTAGACGTGCTTGCGCTTATTTTTGCGTGCGGTCGTAAAGTTCCAGGCTACAGCCGGGACAAAAAAAAATTATTGACCTTTGCCTGTTAGGACACCACGGAGTTGTGATATATGAGACCCTATTACGTGAGACCTAAAACATATTTGACAATATTTAGGTACAATACATCTTGGCTTTCCCATTATAGCGACAAGAGTTTATGTTCTTTTATATTAAATAACTTAATAAAATACGTTTATATTAAACTGTAACAAGATAAATTAAAAATCTGTGATTGTCTATCCCATGAGCTTCTGAGTGACAACAAAGCGACAAAATTAAGTAGATTGGGTCCAATCCTTTTAAAGAATTATCTTAAGTATTACTTATTTCGATTGCTTTGATTAAGAACATGATGGGATTATTTAAAAGTCAACTGAATTAAGTTAAAGCTGTAATCTTACATGAAGTTATATATACATACTATGCCTACACTTATATCCTTGAAGAAGTAGGCACATTTCGTCAGGTATGGTTTTAGGTAAAAGGTCTGTGAGCCTATTGCTATACCCTGGTACGGCAATAGGCTTACAGACTCTTTTGCCATACCAAGTACGGGTCTGGACACCATGCTGCTACTGAAAATTTCTTGACAGAAAACACAATAACGCTTTTTTTCGACATACGATTCAAACTCGATACATTACGCACAGCAGTTGAATTCACATCCACTGCGCTACCAAGGCAGTCAGTAAGTTATAAGATAACTAATTGCCTATTTCAGGAAAATATTAGCACCTACACGAGTTAATTCAGAAACGCAGTGCAAAACTGACGCTGTTAACATCTGGAAAATGGCTTGTCCGAATTCTGTTCTGCAAGTCTGTAAAAGAAAACTTTTTTCTACACCTTCAAATATAACTGAGCGTGCTCGTTTACTGGCTGTGGGAGAATGGGAATCTGGTTTTTGGGTTCAGGTGCTTCCGTCGTCTAATATAGGTACTATGTTAGACGATACCAGGTTTCGTCTAGCTACTTGCCTCAGTGTAGGTGTTTCAAGTGTTTATCTGCCTCGTTGTCATTGTGGAGAAGCTGTCGGCAGCCTGGGACACTACGGGCTCTCTTGCAGCAGAAGCACTAATAGAAATGTCATGCTACGCTCATTTTAATGACATAATACGTCGTGCTCTTGTCACTGCTGGGGTACCGGCCGTACTTGTAGCCAATGGCTTGACACGTGACTAGGGCCAGAGACCAGGCGGTATGTTATTGATGCTTTAGAAGATGGCCAGACCTTTATTGTGGAACGCAAAGTGCGTTAACACTCTTGCGTCATCACATCTTCCAAGCACGGTGGAATGTGCCGTGTACATTTTTGAGCCGTTTCAGGTAAAAACGTTGGGCACATGCACACACTCATGTCTCGTATAGACAGCTCGCAAAACGCTTAATCGCACCTCGCGTCATTAGACGGCTGGTCTTTTCTTGGCCCAAAGAATCAGTATTGTCATTGAACGTGGCAAAGCAAGTCTTCTAGGCACGTGACGTTACGTTACGAATTGTACTACGCCTAAATCAGTTTTGTAAATATTTAGTATGATAATTAATAGTATTTTACAATTATTTTGTCTTTGGTAATACATGTGTAAATATATAAGCTTAATTACGGTAATAATAATTAATAATGTATAATATACTGTAAATAAACCTAAATTGCCTATTTATTATTACAGACTACCTGCCACGCTCCGAGGGATTTAATGATTACTTGAGAGGCTTCCTAGTAATGCTTTACTAAGTAAAATTATTACTTAGGAGTAACTTAAATCATCATAATTATGATTGTTTCTAAGAACGGCAGTATGAATTGGTAATTTCGTATTAATCACTAACTCACTGAAGAAACTGTGAAACTAATAACCTTTTACCCGTTAGTTATTTATACCTTACGTAACAACCTTTGTTCTACTAATTTTCATAATCCATTATTTGTTTTCTTTTATATAAAAATACTAATATTAATATGTTACTCTAATTGCACGCACGGCCTAAGACTACACGCGGTCGCAAAAAAATCAGGGGCGTAACCAAACTACAAACAACACACCGCGGAGTGGCATGCGTTGCATTGTGCGGGAGACAACATTGCATGTACCTAGTTTTTATCTTGTTAAAATATGTTTTTTGGACAAAGTAGTGACTTGTGTAAAACGTAATTAAACAACATTTGTTGTATGGTTAATTGTAAAGAAACAATGACACAGATAAAGGTAATTTGGATTTCTCATTTAAACGGTTAAATGAGAAATCCAAATTATCTTTATCTGTTTTTCTTTACATCATACCTAACAAATGTTATTTAACTACTTTTTACACAACTCAATACTTTCTCAGTCTCACTCTCTCTCATCTATAGAGAGAGATGACTGGGGTTATATATCCCGAAAAGTGAAGCAGAGATGTATTAGGCAATTTGTCGCCAGCTATGTTTATAGATCCCGCGTAAAAAAGAGTAAGCTTATGGCTGTCTACCGAGCAGCTAACTAGAATGTGCTGCATCAGAATTTTCAAAAAAAATATCCAATGACACTTTAACGTCCCAACTGGCAATCAAACCTTTTAATCACTACCCTCCTTACACCCAATAATATTGTAAAGTCCGACCTAGGAATCAAACTGCACGATTGAATGCTATGATACGAATAAGTGCAAACATATACATCGGGACGATCGAGGCAGAAAGACAAACCCTTTCTTAGATTAAACATTTTATCGAATAAAACAGATATAAGCTAATATTGAGTTACATAAAGGTCAAGCTGATATCGTTATTGACGGTCTGTAGTAAAGTAATAGGATAACCACTTCGTGTAATGCCCTGGGGAATACAGGCGTGGCGGCTATTTATTTATTATCTATATATTATCCTCTCATCCAAATCCTGCAGTGTATAATAACCGCTGGATGTACACCTAATGTTTCCACAAGATTTAATTCAAAGTATCAAGGCAGAAATTTATGTCAAAAGTTTAAGCCAACTGTACATCCTTAATTAATAAAACAGAATGACAGCGCAATAGCGTTTTATTTTTAGTCCAACAACTATTCCCGTTTAGTGGATGTAATGGTTTTTTCGTCCACTTGGCTATCCCGGCCAACTTGTCCTTGGATGTGACACAACACAATGAAAATTCACTAAATACAATTCAGATGCCGTGTTAATCTCATTCCACATGAGTAAATTACAAGATCGGGGCGACGGAACCTGGCGGGCAGCCAAATGGATGGTCGCATCAGCAACCACGATTCAACGCCGATAATTCTTTCATTCCACGTCCTTGCAAGAACGCCTTAAAATTTTTATCGCGCCTCGCGCCAGCAATGTATATTGCATCAGCAAAATTGCCGCTGACATCACAAAATAAACACGTATTTATTACGGGAGGACATTTGATAAATCTTTTAGCGATTGCGTGTTTAAATTGTACTAAAATGTAACAGTAGAGGTGTTTCAAGTATTGTACAATTGTTACGAAAACGTGTGGTCATATTTCAGCTCAATAAATTGCATAATACATTTTGTCGACAGCCTAAAGAAGAAAGACAGATTACTTCATAATATTTGTGTCACTTTCAAGAAGAGTAGATATATTAAATACACACATGAATTCATTACTACTGCCTGGAGAGTTGGCAAAGATTTGTCGCATTATTTTAATGTTTTAAAAAACCTATATAGTTTAATTTATGCTAAACAGTACAGCAAAGATTTTGATTTTTAGAACGATTAAAATAGTTTAAGTGAATTATCCTCGACCGAATTAAATACAAGTTTTATTTAAATTTATTAATTTCCAAAATAGTACACATATTTGAAAACGATTGTACCTGGTCATTAGTGGGTTACTGCAGTTCAATAAGATACCTAATATAATATAAAGAAATAAATAATAAAACTTGTTAAAAATGAAAATGAGTTTTAGAATTTGGATTATTATTATTATTAACAAAATATAACAAACTAAAAAAGCTATTAAATCACGGCAATAGTGTTGTCTTAAATTTATGCAAATGTTACACATTTAATTTAAATTGCTTTGCACGTATCTATCGCTATTTATTTTACACAGATTTTTTTAATAATTTATATTTAAGCTTCTGCCGCCGTTTAGTAGTTTGCTTTTCAATAAATGTTATGTAAATTAATATAATAATTATCAACACAAATATTTATTTGTTTTGACAATTATATTTATATACAGTAAATTAGTGTAGCATAGGAATTTACAAACATTTGAGCAACGAACACAAAGAACACCCAGACTGGCTACAACTTCGATCGAACCTACAACACTGGAGGCAGTGGCAATGGCGACAGAATCACTTATGCCACTACGCCATCCGTGAAATCTTGGCGAAACTCCAAAATAATATAAGATAATAAAAATAATTATAAAAAGCAGCGATAGCTCAGTGGGGAGACCAACAGACTGCAATGCAGAGGGTCTCGGGTTCGAACCCACGTCGCGCACCACTGACTTTCGGAAGTTATATGACTTTTCGAAATTATGTGCGTATTGATTGACAATTATCGCCTGCACCGTGCCTCGGAGAGTACGTTAAGCCGTTGGTCCCGGCTGCCATGAACATCTATGACAGTCGTTATTGGGAAAGTCAGTACCCTCTAATATCCTAACACTGGTCTAGCCTTAGGGTATCGTTAGCCTTCGGGTTGCGGAGGTCAGGTGGCAGCCGCTCCGTGTAAAAACTGATATCCAGCCAAATCCGGTTAGACTAGAAAAGCCGACCCCAAGTGACTTGGGAATAATAAAGGCTAAGGGAGAAGAATAGAAATAATTATAATATTCTATCACATACACACTACACCATCTACTAATATATACTTTTTTTTGTAAATTCATACATATTATATGTACATAGAAACATCAAGACCATGACAAATATCCATGTTCATAACCACAAATTTTTGACTTGTGCGGGAATCGAACCCGCGACCTCGGGCGTGGTACTCTGTTACACTAACCACTACGCCATCAAGGCCGTCACCAGCTATGGTTTTAAGTCCTACGTAATAGGTGATGAGTAATAATAATAAAAATAAGAATCGATGTTGATATTACCTATGACAATGATATTCGGTAAGGAACTTACAATATTTAGGGCGAAATCAAAAAAATTTAAAAAGTTATTATAAATCGTATATGATGGTGACCGGTAAATAGCGACAATAGCCATTTTATAGTTTGATTTTAAAACAAGACAGTTAGCGTCCAAAAATTGAGGCTCATCGATAACTATATTGACGTTGTCTTTGATGTATACAACTACTCCTTCATTTTGATTTCGATTATTCTTTGTTGCATGGTAGTGATAACCGGGCATGGATGGTGTTTGCGAATAAAAAGTTAGCCAGCATTCGGTAAGCACAATTACGTCAAATTCGTATTCAATGCGTGATATAAGTGTTATAAAATTTGACATGTTACAGTTTAAGCTCCGAATATTTTGAATGATGATATTGAATCGCCGATTTGGTTGGATTATATAGCATTTAAAAGACTCAGGAGTACTTATAATAGGTTCAGAGACAGCGTAACTGTCTACTTCGGAAATAATTTCGTTTGTGTTACAACATGGCATAATTAGAATAAACAATTCATTAAACTCCATTTAATAAGATAGGACATGACATTCCCGAAAGGAAACCATAGAAAAGTTTGTCGTGCGGGAAAAATATATATGTTTGTACAATGCACGTAACGCATCAGTGTTAACATATGTATTTTAAGATAGGGTTCAACCATTTTTATAGGTAAATACACATATATGCGAATGAGACAGCGATTCCCCTCTAATATAAGAGCTAACATCAAATATCCTATAGGTAATTTGTATAATAATATCACTCTCATTTTCAAGTAACTAACATGAAGAGTAAATATAAACCATAACAATAGACAAAAGTTATACGTGCAGTTTTTGCGGTAGATATATTTTGATGTACAATGGTGTGTTTGTGTATAGTGTGGTAAAAAGCGTAAATAATAACATGCAGTAATTGTAAAAAAAAACAATTTGTAAACATGCAATTTGATCAACATAGCAATTATCATAACATTTTCCATAAATATATTGTTTTATTGCAAAATAATATATTTCTGTATTTAAATGAAAGGGATATAGTTGGAATGGTACGATAAGCTGAAAACTACATAGCAAAACGTTAATAATAGTTCTATGCTGACTTCGATATTTTACTGAGACAGGACATTGTATATATAACAATAGATTCAGAACCTTCTTTCTCTCGAAGAAGAATTTTTCCATTTTGAAACCAACAAAACTGATATTTATTGGCTTTTGCGAAACAACGTGCTTCATAGAATAATGTTCGCATACTAGCTGGCAAGTGTTCTGCTATGTATAATGGTTGGGGTTGACCCTTTAGTCTAATGAGTCCCGTATTCAGTTTATCTGTAATTGGACGGCTCCTCTGTTGAAGGCTCTAGCCGCTTCTATTATCTTATTTTTGAGAAGGACAGTTAAGACTTCAATAACACTGGGCCTATTTACTCCTTTCTTTCCTGGTAGACGATAAATGTCACGTAAATTAGATGACTTTACATCAGCTTGAATGGTTTTACAGGTGTCTAGTACAACAGATGTTAGATCGTGCATTTTCTCATTGTCATTACAAGGAATGTTTCTTAGTTCAATCGCAGCCGAACAACAACCACGTTGAAGGTCATCCACCCTTTATTCAAGATCTATGATGTTCATACGTTGATTGGTTCGTTCCTTTTCTAACTTTTCAATTAATAATGTCATAGCTTTATACTCCTAATTTATATACTCAGAAGATTTCTCTATGTCATTACTGCTCTTTTGGATTTGTTTATTTTGCTGTTTTACCTCTATTAAGTCAGACATTAGACGCTGCAAGATAGTATCCTGTTCCGTTTTCCATTCATTGAGCATGTTCATAATCCTATCTTCGAATGACTGCAAAGAACTCTCTTCATCAGGAGAATTTTGTCTAAGGCACTTATTTCTCGAAGTTACATTAGTCAAAGCATGCCGCTCTTTTTGTGTTTGGTGTAAGTCGGGCGAAGATCTCACTCTTTGAACTTCAACAGCAGAAGTGGCAGGAGGTGTGCGTCGAGTTCTCAGCATTTGATACAAGTTTTCATTATAATAATATGTGTACATACTATTATAATGAAAACTAAATAAACTAAACTAAATATATGTGAAATATAAACTATATATATGTGTATATACAGTGTAAAATCAATGTAGGTATGTGTAAAACTTTAAGCTACAAAGTTCTCAGTAATATTTAAAGCATACAGTACCAATATTGTCCAATGACGAACACTTCGCGTGAAAAACGTCTTATGCGCCGTTGATAATAGGGCGCTTAGGCGTTTCAATAGTTCGCTCGTACATGCACTGTATGACGGACACTTTTGATATTTGAAATATGATTTAACTTCGATATTTCTTGTTTAACAACTTATTTATTTATTTATTTATCAACACTTCGGATTTATTATTAATATATGGCTACTATCACTGACTATCACAGAAAATTCGTTTGATAAAGTCTTTAACACCCGATATCAATTTAAATGGTTGGAGCTACCAATATACGGTCTTAACGTGTATGTGTTTTACGATATTTTGTAGTTTGAGTATATTGCCTTTACCGGTCACTTTTGCAATTCTAGATAGTAAATCCCAATAACACCGGACGATTCTAATTGAACCTGAGACCTTATGCTCAACAGTCGTATTGACCTATTACTACATCAGTCGGATTATACTGATAATAATATATCTATTAGTGTTATGACGCAAAAATTAATTTCAATATCCAAATTATTTATTTTGATTGTGGGTACCAGTACTGGTACCCACAATACGTTACTATTATACATAATGTCTCTGAATCTCAAATCTGTAATCACACGATAATTATTATTTGGTGATATACCATCTCAATTAGATATTGGTGTCTTTTTACGCTTGTGGACCAATAGAATCTTTTAGTCGATATATACCATGCTACAATTTAACAATAAAGGAATTTATGACAACTGCAAATAATGTATTAGTAAAAAATTCGATTGCCATACATATATTGTAGTAGAGATTCATTCCTTATCAGTCAATTTATTTTTGTATGCGTGAATCAAAAAAAAGCGATGCGTTGTTAATCCCAAGATAAATAGGCTAGGAGATAATTAAGACCATTCACTAAATGTAGAGTAAAAACAAACAATGACATAGCTGAAGAAATCCTTTTCATTGTCATTAAAACAGATCTTCAAATTACAAAAGAAGTCGTTCTAACCATTAAGATCCTAAAAAACATTTAAAAGTTAAAAGAAGCTAGTTACGTAAAGCCGAAAAGAAAGTATTACGAACGAAAGACGTCGTTAGAACTATTTTATATCTGTTCTTGACATTTTATCGTGTAGGCTCAGTACCTGCCTTCAGAACAAAATTACAGCGATAAAAAAATATTGAATTATGTAAAAAAACGTAGTATATGTTTCGAGGATGGCAAATGCAATCAAGTACCAATATTTATTAGCTCATGTATAATGTATTAAAATCGGTCTATTTCATTGTTACTTTTTCATATTGACTCTATAAAACTAATTTCTACCAATTGTACCAAAGAAAGCTAGCGAACAACTTTTCTATCCGGAATAATTTACAGTTCTCGAGCAAATGGTAACTATGACGCATCGAACGAAAGAAAAAAAATAAAAGTCTAGTTTGAAACGTCTCTATAACATTTGGTTACATGTATACGTACGTTTTAAATAGTGATACAAAGCTGAATATTCATTGTAATCCCCGGCAAAAGCTAGCGACCAATAAAACCCCGGTGCCGTACGTACATACGTTCTGTGCCGGTCCAAACCAATTCCTCTAGTTTCACTTTTTTTCGCTATAAAAAACATATTGGTGCGATGTTTTCTCGTACACATTTCAGGTGAAATAGTGCTGTGGGCTTGGGGAGACGCTATTGAAACCTTTTTGACCCATATCAAAGCTACGGAGCAGTTTGACAGTAACATTATTAACACACGGCGTAAGGTGCGTAGGGGATTACAGCATGTTCGGGTAAATTCTGTTCTAATAACCCTTAAAAAATCCAACAAACCTTTTCTTTGTTTCACCTTTGTACATGCGTTTATTAGACGGTTCTTTCCTGTATTATTTCCTGTCGCAGTGTGTGCGTGATTTCCTTGAGTTGTTTTCCCCCTCTTAGCTGTGAGACTTTACTATCTAGAAGCTTATTGTACGCGACGTGACAGCGTGGCGGATTGTGATGGATACCGTCCTTCCGGACTCGACACTACTCTTTTGTTATAGTCGCGTCCACTTTAAAATTCGTTGTGTTTTGTTGAGAACCACGGGTAAACATATCATCTGTCGGATATGCGCAACAAAGAATATAAACATGCTTTTATAAATATTAAATAAATGTTGTTATCCCGACGAGAAGATATTTATGGATAGATATTTGCTTCGCACTATGGATATAGATAAGCTACCTTTCCAATTTCTAAGCGAGCCATTTAAGTTTGTTTTTTAAACAACAAAGAATCTTGATATTTTATCATGAAATTGTCACTTTGCAGAAGGTTTATGAGATTTTATATACATGTGTAATATGATGATTGTTCGTGTAAGAGTAGAACGCATTATGAATCTGAATATAATATTCATAGCGAAAGTGCTACGTCTTTATGAAACTAAGTATATGTTAGACAGCTGTCATATACCTGAATAAATAATCCCATCTAAACACACAATCAATTATTGAAAAATTTAGTTTGGAAATTGCTCAGTCTCGATGCAGGGCGTCTATATTTAATTCTAGCTTCTGCCGGTGGCTTCGCAATTCACATGAATCACACGAGACTACTACTAAGATACTGAATAAAAAATGCATTCTAAGTATTATTCTAAGATAATATCATAGATTTTTTTCCAGACCATATGGTCTAATCTATATGCTAAGCTTCATCTAAATCCGTTGAACTGTTTACGCGTGATTGTATAACATACATCTATACAAATTTTCACATATTTTGTAATATTAATCGGATGGGCAAATCGACGAGTGACAGTGTCATTTGTTTCATCCTATGCTTATGCTTATGATGAAACTATACAAGGCTAAATGTGAGGCCAAAAACCATAAGCCTGGCAATGTAACTTTGAATCTAACTGTGCGCATTGAAAACCAATTTGGAAACCAAGTAGTTATTCAACAACTAGTCACATTCAAAATTCTGATTGAATAATCTGTCCGTATATCAACTGTGGTGCGGCTGCTAGCATTCAGTGGTTAGAATTGCAAATATTGTTTCATATGATGAATGGACTGTTCAAATTGCACTTCCATTGCTACTTCCAAATCGCATACAATTTTGCTTTGGCTTCTGAGAATCCTATTTACTTCGGTACCTTGCTTTGTAGGTTTAGCAAATGTTATTTTGAGAATTTGTCACTGGTTGGATAGTTAAATATTAAATAATAACTTTTAAACTTTCGCGTTGCATGATATATATATAATATGTAACGGGTATTAACGCGATCATCCACAATGTTTACCTTTTTTATGCTTGACGTTTCGACCAGGTTACACTGGCCGTGGTCACAAGCTGACTGGTCAAAACGTCAACAACATATTAGTTAAATATTGTCCTTATTTACAATACCTTAGACTACTTTTAAGTCATAATTATGCAAATTGCTCAATATAAAGACGTTTAACAGAAGTAATTGTTATAGTTAAAAAATGTACCTACATTGTTTATCTAAATTATTTTATGTTATCGGTATTTACAATACTTTACAAGCAAACACACACATTTCGCAATCGCAATTTCTACAAAAGTACGTTTTAGTTATAAGAATATTGTTATATTGTTTCACTCGCTATGATGAAGTCAAACCAGTAGATATGCATATTAATACATAACGATATAAACAAAAAATCTTTTCCTTTATTATAAAATTTGTAAGATTTTGTTTACTTTTTAAGATTTAAAAAAGGCGTTTAAAAATGTAATAAAGGCAATCTTCGAGTGTGCCGCCAGGTGCTTCGCTTCTGTGTACACGAAACAATGGATAGCTCTCAAGACTTCGGATATTTTTATGACCGCAGTAATTGGAAAAATACGATGTAGCTCCATTGCCCCAGTGACAGTAAATAAATGTTTAAGATTCTCATTGAACGAAGCGAGCATGAGAATCTATTTTATTTTCAAACAGCATAAAATTGCTTGTACCTATTGTAAATCATTGTGACTCTTTTAAATATAGCAAAAGTGATATTAAAGAGCTTCATTACAAGTTTTAGTTTATTTTTATTTGGGAACAAAAATAGATGCTGTTTGAGAAAATAATGAATGCATAAATAAACTGCACACAATCCAAAACAGTTGCCCCATATAAATATAGCAACAACAGCGCCAAAGAATATTCTAAATTATAAACAGAAATTACAAAAGCAATGTTAATGTACATAACATTACAAAAATAAGTAAAATAATAGAAAATGAAAGAAAACGTAGTGAACACGCCACATTGTCGTTAATGATGACAAGGTGATAACTGATATTACGTCAACGATAGGAGGCGTCATAAAAACATTTATGTAATATAAGTTTAACTGCACGAATGGGCGTAGTGGTTTAAGTGGTCGCCTCGCCGCTACTACTGCGGGTTCGAATCCCACACGGGACAAAAATTTGTGTGATCCATAAATGGTTGTCCCGAGTCTGGGTGTTATTTGTGTTCGTTGTTTGAATGTTTGTAAAGTCCCCCGCGACACAGGAATTATTCCTAGTGCGGGAGTTGTTTTTTAAATGTTAAAATAAACCTAACTATTATTATAAATGCAATGTGGGTTTTTTGTTTTGTACGCTTTTATGCCTGCTTTTATAACTACTCGACCAACCATTAGGACATTTCGCATACATATTGTTTGGGCTACAAAAAGGACGTAGAGTTCCTTTCATTTAGAAAAATGTACCTACTGTTTCCGAGGAATATATTTTTGGTTGTACAAAATCTAGATTAACGTGAGCAAAGCCGCGGGCAAAATCTAGTAATTCAATAAATTTCTAAGCTAACACAATGTGTGTTGGTTATATTAAGAGAATTACAAATAAAAAATACCTACGAATGTAGCGACTCCATTCCTTCAGCAAAATAAACTTTAGTTTCTACAGAAATAACTATGGCAGATATTAGTTCTAAGCAAGTCTACTTAAACTGTCTGGTAAGTTATGTAGTATAGTATTAAATTAAATGTGTAACGGAGCAGTGACTGAGATTGTTGACAAAGGCACTGTTTGCAAACGTTGTGGCACGCTGCGGTGCTGGAGAAGCATCGTGAGCTGTGTCACACACCTAACTGAGAGAAATTAACTTGCTTAGTAGGTAATATAAGTAACTGTAGGTTATGTAAATTTTCTAACAGTACTTTTTTTAGATAAAAGGTACCCTATGTCCTTTTTTGTACCCCTGACAATGTATATGCGAAATTTCATGAAGATCGACCGAGTAGTTACGGAGTTAAAGCGTAACAATTTATAATAGTAGAGTTTAGGCATGGAACATTTCACTTTTAACAGTGTTAAATCATATGAAATTATTTTTCATCAGTCACATTTGCTACTTGGCTTCACTACGCCCGCTAAAAATCACTCACGATATGAAATCACAGATTGCCAAAGTGGTTTCCTATACTTGAGGAATACAGTTGCATCAAGTAAGCGCGACGCCTAGCGAACGATTACAGTGCATAGTAGAAAGAGACAAATATTATTTTGTTAATTCGTATCTATTACTGGCTCATCGCATTGCCTCGCGTGGTGACGGATGCACTATGCCCTTGATTAGTTCGAGAGTATATACAAATATAGTCCTTACTCTCATAACATTATAAGGCTCGCTTTTCTCTGCAATAAAAAGTAGCAGGTCGCAATTTCGTTACTTGAACACGACGTTCGTTAGGTTTTCTAATTGAAGTTAGAATTACTGTTAGTTACTCATACGTAAAAGAGATTATTATAAGTGTAAATAAATCTTCATGTTAATCCAAAATTATAGTGTATATAAGTTAGGTATTAATAATTATTCTTTAAATATTATTTAATTTAGAATAATGAGTGCATTGATTTGGAACTACTACTTAAGAGAAACGAGCATTGCACTGTAAGGTACGAATGTAAAACAAGCTTTCATTATATTTAATTCATTAAGTAGTCTTATGCTATAATTCATATTTCATACTGAAGCAAATTGTAGCAAATGCGAAGTTACTGCGACTCAGAATAAAAAATCATTGACTGTGAAATTTCACCTGTGAAATCACTGTGAAAAAAATTCGTCATTTCATTGAATGAAAATGAATGAAATGTAGCAATTATTTCCATGCCTAGTAGAGTTAGTATAACAATAAAGTGTGTTCATACTTCGTAATTGGTGAGACATTTTCTTATAGACCATTTTTAGGTTTAAACTTGATAGTATAGTTAGTTATTATTAGTTGGCATTTTTAAATAAAAAATGTTCAATCATTGACATATCGGGTATTTTATTTTAGAGATTTACATCTGTTTTTAAATATGTATATGTAAATATAGGTTTAGGAATTTCGGATAATATTTTATTGCAAGCTTTATTTATTACATTTAAATAAATAAATAAACCTTCATAAATCCGTTACGTCAACCATCGATTGCATTATCTAATTTAAAAATATAACAACAGAATGTGAAAAAGATATCCTATTTTTATTTATGCCTTGCACTAAGTTATCATTGGCTCATATGTAATTTGGTCTCTTTATAGTTAGGCAATTTAAAAAAAATACACTGTTCTGATATCTATGATAGGTACATTTTCCAGCAAATATAAACATTCACACGTACAAAATGTAACTGATAACCGGTATTAGTTAGCTAGGTAAGTGCATGTTATAACTCGTGTTCATCGCCAAGCTAGTCAGGAATTTTTCCAGTAATTTGAATTCAATTCGCAGCAAGCAATAGCAAGTGATAAATAAAGTGCAACTCCAAATGAGGTTCCATGCCTGGAAGTAATCCAACTCGGCGGTTGTTTTTTATTATTTAATTTTCGTTCTCTTCTTATTATACGCTATTTTGTACTGCTGTTGTTGTAATTATATTGTAATACCAAAAGAAAATAGTTGTAATTTCTTAGATTGACACCGGATGGTATTAAATCTGTAGGTGTGCAACCAATTATAAAATTTGTGTAGGCATATTTAAAATTATTATCAGAAGCCATGTCTTATAATAGTAAATTATAGAGAGGCGTCAGCATATAATTTTTAATAGTTTAATTAGTAAAAACAGGTGTTTCTCATATTTCAAATATTTTATTAGTTCGTCGTTGTGAACTAGTAATGTTAAGAAATTGTGACTTTCTAAAGTGCTCAGGTCGTCGAGATAGCTCTTGTTTTGAATGCTTTCGATCTTACATAATTATGTAACTGACGGTATGGTTATTTTATGTGATAGCCAAAATAAGAAATATTATAAATGTCAGGTAACCTCGCATAAACGAGCCTCTCTTTCATATATGTTTAATAAAATATGTGAAAGTTGCAATCAATTTTATAAACTTATATTTTAAAGTAGTTACTTAAGTTTCGACTAACGGGCACAGTATAAAGAGTTAGTTAGTTTATTATTACTCTATAATATATTAAGTATGGCTTTAGCCATACTTAATATATAATATCTTTTATAATATCGTAGTTTATTTTACAATAAACCTCTATGATGTCTGAAAGTATGTAATGTAAAGTAAAATAATTTTCATAGGATAAAATCTTGAAAACGAATGCCATGCGTAAAAAAAATTTATTACGTTAAAACCAACATCAATTTTGCCGAAAATAGTAGTATCGCTAAAATAAGCAGTTTACTTGGCGAAGTGTCGATCGTTTGTCTACGGAGGGTTTTACAAGTCAATCAATCTATCATAACGGGCTATTACGGAAACGTTTCTCTTAAAGTGCTTCATTGAACGACACGAATATAGACATAAAGTATGTCTCAGTTTTAAGTTAAAGACAGACGAAATATGTAGCATATTTCTTCAGCTAAAGGTAAATTTACTTTAGTGTTTATTTACCCACGATTTTCTTATTCTTATTCTAATGTTATTGTTTATTGTTTTCTTTTAAACATAGGCTTGGTAATATTTACTCCACGGACAGCTTAGTGGTTTAAGTGGTTGTCTTGCGATTGTCACTGCACTTGTGGGTTTGATCGCCACACGGCACAAAAATTGATAATTTTCACAAATACTGGCTCCTGGTTTGGGTGTTTGTGTCTGCTGTTTGAATTATTGTTAAGTCCTGCGGGCCACACGACATACATATGTATATTCTTAGTGCAGGAATAGGCACAGAATATAGTCTCATATTGGAAGGCTGACAAAATATGCTACTAACGTAAGTGTTGATTATTTAGCTCACGAATAACCTTTTCGAACGTTATTTAGTATATATTTAAAGTAAAACTTATAATATGATGCCTGTTTAATTTAAGGCATGTCTACGCCTGATTCAGTACGTATTAAGTACAAGATTCAGAAAGTTCGGCGGAAATACCAGAACACTTATTTGTCCATACAACGTTTAGGTTCACGTAATAAAGGTTGACTGTAATGCTGCTTACCATTGCCAAATTAAGTGTTAATATTTTGTTTAACATAGGACCTGGGATGTCAAACATTAGCATGAATTGATGTCTCTGAAGTAATAGGCAATTAATCATTATGTTTGTTTTTATCTAAATAAGTCATTATTTTACAACATTATAAAACATACTGTCGGACAACCATTCTTCCATAACGATTTGTTCGCTTAATACAATATACCACAATAGATGGATTGTGGTCGTAGGTTAAATCTGTGACATCGAGCAATGCACTTTGGCCAAAACGTCAGGAAATTAATAGGTGTTATTCAATTTTATAATAATAATAATAATATCTTTATTTCTCACCATTACAAATTAAAGGTACAGACATAGGATCTATTTTATAATATGGCGGGTTGATACCTGAACTAGGAGGTTCCTGTGTCTCAGGTTACCAACCCTCCACCCCTGATAAGAATAATTACCCTAATTTGAGCTAGCGTATGGTATAGATGAGGAAGTATGTGTGTCGGGACATGTATGTGGATACTTACGAGTGTATGAGTGTTTTTGTTTATGGTGTGTGTATGTATGTGTGTGTACGTGTGTGTGCGTGTGCACATGTGTCTGAGTGCGTGAGTGCGAGTAAGTTTGCATGTGTATGTGTGTATGAATGTGAGTGTGTATCTGTGTGTATGTATATGATTGTTGTGCTTGTGATTTATTAGTTTTATTTCTCGTATTTAACATTTTACTTTATATTAGCAATATTTTTTTCTGTTGCATGATAATCAAGCGTTGTTAATTTAGTTTTGAGAGTAGATTTGAGTTTTATTCTTTGCATGTTGTATATATGTTTTGAGTCATTGAAGAACCGATAGAGGAATGGTCCCATGTAATATATTTGACGTCGCGCAAACATAGTGTGGAATGAAGGAACGGGTGTACGAATTCTTCTTTTGCTCCGGCTTATCTTAGATGGATCAATATATTTGTGATGGCGCAGGATAGAATTAAATATGTATAGTTGCCGAACAGTCAGTAATTGGGTTTCTTTGTAGAGTATGTCAGTGGGGTACCTCCTGGCCTTTCGGAACATGACTTTGATGACCGCCCGTTGTGCCCTTTCCAGTTCTAAGAGATGAGATGCTGAAGCTCCTCCCCATATTGGTATGCAATATGTGAGCAGCGACTGACAGAGAGCATAGTATATTCTACATATGAGTTGGGGATCTGCAGATTCACGAAGATCTTTAAAGATGGGAAGTAGTCTTCGTACTCTCTTGCTTAGTGCTGATATATGGGGTTGCCAGTTCAAATGGGAATCTATAATTACGCCCAGGTATTTGTGTGTATCAGTTTGCGTAACGGGAGTACAGTCACAATTGTGTTTTACTTCATCATTATTGGCTGGTTTACATTGTGGGGTATGTGCTTTAATAATCAAGTTAGATGTTGGATTTGATGCACTGGAGATACTAAAGCAGATGTGTTTTGTCTTCGATACGTTAATTGTTAGCAGATTATCCTCAAGCCATTGCATGACACGTCTGAGACCATTCTCTGCAACGCTCTGAACTTGAGGCCATGAGTTTCCACGAAAAATAAGGGCCGTGTCATCCGCAAATGCTAGTACTTTCCCGTTCTCTATTGGTAGGTTACAAAGGCTATTAACATAAGCTAAGAACAGCGTAGGGCCAAGGGTACTGCCCTGTGGAATGCCATAGGTGACTGGTAAACTAGAGCTATACATGTCACCTACTTTAACCACCTGATTTCTACCCTTTAGATAATCACGGAGCCACTCAAGTACCGGTCCCCGCATGCCCATGCTCTCCAAATTCCGCAATAAGATTTGTGTGGATACAGTGTCGAATGCTTTTTTCAGGTCTATGAAAATAGCTACACATCTTTCACCACCATCCAATGATTTCGTAATTATTTCGGATAATTTCGCCACTGCATCCTCACAGTTTTTACCTGATCGAAAGCCAAATTGGGAACTGGATAATATATTTTTACCTTCCATAAATTTAGTTAGACGAGAGTTAACGACTTTTTCCAAAATTTTACTAATTGTGCTTAAAAGGGATATAGGTCTATAGTTAGTGACTGATTCCGCGCCACCACCCTTATAAACGGGAATAACAACGGCTTGCTTAAATATATCCGGAAAGGTCCCAGACGAAATGCTTAGATTGCATAAATGAGCGATTATGGTGCACAAGATTTTGCTTGAGTTTTTTAAAATGGTGTTTGTAATTTTATCTATACCCGGGGCACTATGGCTCTTAAGGCTGGTAATAATTTTATTTATCTCAAAGCTATCTGCTGGATGAAGAAACAGGGAATTTGTGATTTGTACAGGTGTGTTTATTAATTTTATATATTTACCAAAGCAATTAAGACCCATTGCATCATTATATAAGTGTCCGGTTTGATGTATTCAATTTGATTACACTTTAGCAATATTTTAATTTAAAGCTAATACTGCTTACTTATCAAATAAATTATTTGCATTGTGTAGTGCCCTAATAATAATGTTCCATTAATGATTTTAAAGCCGACCAAATTTTAGCCGTAATAATTTTCAATCGAGCAGTTTACAGCCGCAATAGATTCCAAAAACACTAGTATGGCTAAACAATAAACCGGTCCAGCATAGTGGAATATGCAATTGAGGATATAAATTACCGCCTGATCATAAAATGTTAATAAATAATTCAGAGTTTAATCGCTGCGTTAATTGCGAGTGCCGACATCGGCGTCTGACTACGGGTTAAATGAATTTTTCAATTAAAAATATTATCGAATGTCGCTTTTATTAATGCGAACCTGTTTTCACTCCTTCCGGTGAATAATCTCGATTGATCGCTACCGGTAAAAAACATAAATAAAAATTTTAATTATCACATCGTTCCGAAAATAAATTTTGTTGTTTCACCGCCAGTGGTTGTAAAATCGATGCAGTGTGTTCCATTTTGATGTGTGTGCTACTGGTCAGTTTTGTTTTTATTTCGAATTTGTTTGGTTAACATAAATTGGGGATGCCCGGCAAATGTGTTGATGTAAAATTTCGTTGATTAGAGGAAATTAGTTTTTTGTCGTTTCGATTGATAAAATTGAGTCGTTAAATACAATAGTATATTTCTGGATACATTTAGTCATTAGTTATTTGAGATTACAGTTATGCGTTTTTGAATAGTTAAATTTATTAGGCATGTGGTATACCGTCTTATAATATGTACGTATACCTAAGAAGTATATATATCGGTTGACAAAAAGCTCTTAAAGATATAGGAAATTGAGAACTTCCAAATATATAGCAGCGCTAACAAAACAAAGGCAATAAAGAACAGTTGAGGACATTCTAACGCAAGAAACTGATTACATTACAAATATGAATTTGCTCACTTTTAAATCTAAATCTTTATGTAAAGAGAATCTAAAGTTTTACTAAATAAAGAAGCCAATGTATATATATTTTTGGAATTACATTATTATTATGAGTTAGATTTAACATTCCAATGGTTAACTGATTTATATCACAAGGATGTTATATTCTTGATGATATACATTAATAAATCATTATCGTACTCATTTTGAAGCTATTTCAGAGGGGAACATTCATAGTCATTTCATGACCAAGATTTGACTACCGCATTTTATAAATCAGTAGAAATGTTCAGGTTAATTTAAATTTATTTATAATCATCACATGGAACCATTAATAACACTGTATATGCTACTAAAAAGGCTCTTAATTCAAACAACGAGTTAGACACCGATGGTAATATTATATATTTTAGCTAATAGGCACGTTGGTACGGCTTTATTAATTTGTTAGTGGTGTTCAAACTATATAACAAGTCATAACCAATTTGGCTGAAAGTATTAATCCATTTACATAGAGTACGGCTGCGTAACCTATTTTCCAAACATTGAATCCTATATAGCTTCTATGCTAGACTTAGAGATGCTAAAAAGACTTAGAGAATATTTTTATAAAGTATTCAACATTTAATATGCTTCTTCGTGAAACGTGGCTCGACCTAAACACATTCCTTCTGTGACAACAAAGCTTCTCCGGATTTTGGACGCAGGCTTTTGAGAATCTTATTATCTCATATCATGTGCCGTGGACTGTGGTGGATAGTTATACAGATGTTATACGTAGCATTGTTTCTTGAGTAATATGCGTTTGGATTTAAATGAACTTTAGTAAATGTACTTATCTGTATTATAAAGATTTAAGTTAGAAGAGTAATAATAAGTTTCTTTTGAAAGTATGACACTTACTACAGCAGTTATATATATGTATTTATTGCTAAATGAAAACGTCTACAAACTTTAATAAAATCAAGGTGTACTGTTTGCGATGTTCAGTTAGGTAAATATATGTATATACAATAAAATTAAGACGGACTAAAAAATCTACGTAGACATATGGCATTTAATACATTTTAAAATGTTCATAATTTACTTATTTATTTCATTTAGGTCCTTCACAGGTGACAATTAATATCAATAAAAATTATAAATAAGACAGTACGCTAATTACGAAGAACACAATAAAAACTAATTATTACAAGCAAGAGTAAACGTAAATCTATATGTAATTATAAACGATTATTCCGTTGGCCCATATTATATTATAATGTTGTCGTGTCTGAGTGTGACGGTGTTATATTTCTTAAATGTCTATATAAATTTGATAATGTCCATTAGTAATATAATAATGTATCAATGTGTAAGGCGAAACGGGTGCTAAGTAAGATCCTGGATCGAGAAAATTGTTATAGAATTCTTCTAATTGAAAATTCTTAGTATATTTTCGATTTGTTTGGAAACCTGACCGCTAACGGCAAAGAACACGCTTTGTAGTAGCAAAATGATTATGAAATCCACTACACCTTCTTAAATGTCTCACTGCGTTTTAATAAATAGACAGGATACACTCGAAACAATAGAGAAAAGTCTTTTTGTTATAATTTTAGTAATTTCTATTCTGCTGTCATATTTTAAGATAATTTAATTATACAACATGCCCTATCCTTTAAAGTTTAAGCGGATATTTAAAGAATATATTAAAATACAATTTTACTAATTTTAACACTGAAAAATTAAACTCGCTTCACGCTACCGATTACGCAGTCACATGCATATAAAACGTAACCCTAAGTTTACCGCAGGGGTGTGAACGATCCATTTTACAAGCCTGTTTCACACCTGATTATCTTTAGTCGTGTCGGCTCACTGCCTTGGATATAACACTTTAAAACCAACGCCTTGTTAGCATTATTATTAATTTTAGACTCGCCTGACAAGGTTGCGACTAGTCTTCATTAGAAGGGTTCAGTAATAGATGTAAGGAGGTGTATTATGAGTACGTTAGAGACTATGAGTGTAACGCATGGTTATGTGCATGTTATTAAACCGAGGGTGACTTACACTGGTTTTTAGTATGCAGTATGAATTTACTGCAGTTCATAAGGTTTAGTTATTTATTTAGGCATATTTACAGGGTAAACACAGACATTCACATATAATTGACAATTATCGAAGTGCATGTGCTGCCCTAATTACAAATATGCACAGCATTGGCAGGTAGACATCATGCAAAAACTAAAAGTAAAGCTTTATGCTTAACTAAGACGAAATGTTTCTTCAAAAGGTCGTTTACAGACTTCAACTTACATTTTGCTCATATACCACAAATATTGTCTGGACTGGACTATCTGGTCAGTGGTGGGTATGTGTAGTATTATTGCAAGTAACAAAAGTAATAAAAGGATTAAACTAATTAATTGATTCATACTGAAACGTAACTGTAATAAACTGTAAGCACATGCTTATACTATTGAATCAATGTTTCCGTCGATTAGAAGATTGATTAGATTTCTATGGCAGGTAATAATGAAAGAAAACGGACCAAATTACATGTAAGTTAGAAATAGGTGGCATCTAAAATGTAGGTATATGCAGGCCTAATGCGAAGTTAGTTAGATAATATACGAAGAACTATCATAAAAGTAGCACCGAAAATATAGCATTGAATAAACATTTAAAGTAAATTTTATTTGCACGCGGAAATCGCCATAATGTCTACCTGAACTAATGTTCAATGATTGAAATTCCATGGTGACATAATATGTCACCATGGAATTTCAATCATTGAAACAAGCAGAACTAGGAATATTTAAACTCTGATGCTTTTTATGCGTTGCTTTTCTTTTTAAGAATAACGAAATTATAGTTTATCTCCAAAAAAAATTGCCCCGTTGTCACGTTGGTTGTAGACATAGTTGCGCTAAAAAATTATATGAAATAAATGTTGCGTTCCATTGTCATTCGACTGTCTTATATTTAAATATAAGTATAAAATAAAATCAATGAACACACAACATTATTTTAAGCCTACCAAATTTAATTACTTTGAATGACTTTACAAAGTTTTGGACAAAATCCAACGTTACGAGGACAATAATGGCACATTCTGTTGAAATGTGCATTCAAAGTTGAGTAAAATGTGGACATTTGCCGTTTAATATCAGCCCCGTTGTTGTTAGCGCAATTAAAAGTTACGAATTGTTAAAGACCATTAACGGGTTGAGTACTTGCGTAAATTTATATTAAAATGCTTTCATCCTTCTTCCTAGTAATAAAAATTTAATGGCAATGTTTGGCTGTGTGTTTCTTATGACATACTGTTGTCTGCCGCTACACCCGCGTTAATTCTACGGGTTAGCATACTTAAAATATTAAATTATGTATTAATCTAGCTCGTGGTGTAACTAAGTGCTAAGTTTCAACCACATCCATTCACGATATACGCGTAATTGAGTAACAAACATCAAATTATAAATTCAAAAGTGACTGTCTATCAGTATGTCTGTTACCTTTTTACGACTAAACCATTCAACCGATTTAAATTAAATTTGGTACAACGATAGTTTAAAACTTGGAGAAGGACATAGTTATAAATTTTATTGATTTAGGTACCATGCGGGCGGCGCTGTGCGCACAAAGCTAGTTTATAATATAAGTAGAAGATGCGCATATTGCATAACAAACAGTTTTTTTCTGTTCCCATGACAACGTGTATGCGAAATTTTGTGATGATCGGTCGAGTAGTTAAGGCGTGAAAGCGTAACAAACAAACAAATAAACAAACACACAAACTCTCATTAGTAAGGTTTTTCTAGGAGAATTACTTGTACGTTCTCGATACTTCGTCAAACAAGGCGCCACTGCTATGTCGCTATTCCGATGTACAACTACAGCTGAGAATATGGAGGTTTCTAGGAAACGCTATATATAATCTCTCTATTAAACCGCCTTACTACAGAAATACAATACAAGGTTTTTGTATTAATGACTAGCTTTTTTTGTGCACCCCAGTGCTGGGCACGCCACGATCGTGGCGATAAGTCCCGTTCTTGAAGAGTGGCTGGAGAGGCGGCATGGTGCCCTCACCTTCCGGCTGACACAGGTTATGACTGGCCATGGTTGTTTTGGCCAGTTCCTGTGTCGCATAGGCCGGCAGGAGACGCCCGGCTGTCATCACTGCGGCGACTGCTGCGATGTTGTTGTGGATACGGCGCTGCACACTTTGGCGGATTGCCCCGCTTGGGCATCGCAGCGCCGTGAGTTGATCACGGCAGTCGGTATGGTTGCCCTCTCGCTCCAGGCCGTGGTTCAATCTATGGTCCGGAGCGAGAGGTCGTGGAACGCGGTCGCCTCCTTCTGTGAGGAAGTCATGTCCATCAAGGAGGCGGCGGAGCGGGAGAGGGAGCGCCTAAATCCTCTCCCCAACCGCAGAACCGGGCGCCGGAGGGCGCGAGATGACCTCCAGCCACCCTTAGGTTTGACCTGGGGGTGGTGGGCTGCGTGGGCCTGCCCGCCACCCGATCAGCACCAGGTCCGAGAGGCGGCGTGCATGTTCCCACGCGCGCCTCTGAGTCGTGTTTTTGTCCCCCTACAAGGGGACAGTAGAAGGTCTTTTAAGTAGTGGCCTGCCGTTTCACACGGCGGGCCGAAACCTCGGCGGGGTCGCGATTGCATGTGAAAGCGATTCGCGCGGCCCCGCCGTCTATGGTTATGTCGAGGAACACCGTGGTAGGTTTAGTCGGTATTACCGGGGTATCTCTCCCCGGTGAGCCCGACATAACCTCCGTCGCCCCGCGGAGAGGTATGCGTCAAAGCATTCCCACACGTAAAAAAAAAAAGTATGGACGTGAAAAGTTTCATTTATATGCATACAATTTAAACTTACTTAAATGTTTAATTTATCTTCATCCTATAGATGATTAGATGTATATAAATCAAGTACGAAAATAAAATAATAATTATGAAAGGTTTTGGTGCTCATTTCTGTAAAATTACAAATAAGTGCCAGTTCAATAATTATATTTTGAATATTTGAATAAAAACTACTTTAAAAGTATCTACATATTGTGCCCGAGAATGTATATATTATGTGTGTACAAAAGACGAAAGTTTATTTATCACTATCTATGTAGGTGCATATACATACGCACATTTTATACGCGAATTGTATTATTTTAACTAATTGTATTCGCTTATCTTCAATCCTTTAACTTTCAAACTTTAAACATGAAAGTCCTCAGAACACCATTTCGCGTCAGATGTGTAAAAAATAGTTGCACCTAGATTCGCGTAAAGCAGTACAATCTAATAGTCAAAGCTGAACTACTGAAAGCAAACACCAAATTGCTCGCTAACTTGAGATTACACGGCACCGCGGCGTGTCGCTGCAACCCCTCCCCCTTTTTATATCACCCGCCCCCTCTTCCTCATCTCTACTTTACCGTTCTCGTATTTCTAAAGCTGGGTAAAAACTAACGAAACTTGACCGATTCTGATGTTCTTGGTTTGTCGTGTTGATCTTTAGAAGACAGACGTTTTTAGGTGGTTTAAGGAAGTTGTAATTTGTCCGGTCGAGTTTTATCGTGTTTGTCGTAAGATATGTTTTATTTATATCCAATTTTCTTTCATTTAGTCTTGTTCTTATCAATGATGCAATTGCTATATGTCTCGTTTATCTTTATTGACGTTCGAATTGGAGACAAATCCTACATTATTTTTACTTATTGCCTAAGCTTTCTTCTAGGGTCTTTAAAGGTTTGTATTGAACACTTAAATGTAGAAATGTATTTCTTAGAACAATATTGAGCAATAACATCTCTATCGCCTTTTTTGGCCCTGAGATCCAGACACAATCCTTTTTCCATTCTGTCTTGCAGGGGTTTGCGACTTGGGATGGCTATAGCTATAATATATTGACTTATTAAAAACTGAATTCTATATAGAGTCATAAACATTCATGACATACGATATAATTTTTGTATAGAAGAAATGCCTATTATTTTCTGCTATTCAAATACTCTATAATAAAATCCAATCAAATATCGCGTGCATTATTGTGCATTCAGTCAATTTAATGAATATTTACCATTAAATTCAAAGACGAAGGAATTTAAGCGAAGTACTTTGTTCCCTAGGGATGCAGTCTAAGAATTTTTCAAGTAATTTGGATTCTATTCACAACAAGCGGGCAACCGTTGACTGGCGAGCGCGCCAAATGAACCGGCTCGCCTGCATATGGCTCTGGAGACCCATTGAAATTGCCTGTCAAGAGCTGTTACTTGACCTTCTATAGAGTACCTGTTTATTATGTTTTACTTTATCTATAGGTATCGTATAATGGACGCGTTCTAAATATATTACAGATGATATTAGTAAAGTATTTTCCTTGTTGAAGGGTAATTGTTAAATCATTTTCTATTGATATATTTATCGCTTGGCGGCACCGGTAATGCAACGGTAGTTAACACAGCTAATGTGCATGAGGTCTTATTTTAGAAAAAATTAGCAGCATTAGGTTTGAAACTATGCCCGATAGACGATAATGATGACGGCCTTATTACGTGGGATCTAAAACTATAGCAAATATATATATATATTCTGTGACCACAGCGAGCAAAATGTGGGTGTAATAATAACGGAATACATAGGTAGACAGATGAGTTAAAACCATATGCACCTATGTCTACCCTTTCAGGCATATAGGCGTGATGTTATGTATGTATAAATCACTCTGCATAACTATGCGCTAAATAACCACTGCGTAGTTTTTGCCATTATAGAACATGAAACACAGGCATACGGGCCGTGTGTTTAAGTTTATTTACATTACTTCAGTATTTGGTATTATTTGCATGAATTGTTTGTTAATAGACCGCTTCCTGTAATATAATCAAAATATATATACAATTTCAATATAGGCGTATACAACACTTTAATCATAACATAGTAGCAACTAACCTGAACTTTTATTATTGACAAGCGTATGTATTTTAAAAGAGAAGCTAAATTTATAAAGTTTATTTTGCGAAGTAAAGCTTTTTTCTCTTATGTCGTAAAATGTTCTCCGATAAAGACATCGCAGAATTCTCAACTCGCATTACAGTAGCTAACTATTGAGGTTAATTAACTTGAAATTGGTTGTAATAAATTGTAACGAGACTCCTAATTAATGTCCGATAACAATAACTGTTGCTTGCTGTATTATTCTGCTTAGATTCGCCATAGTCGATCGTTGTAGGGTTAAATGGGTGGATTCGCCAAAATATCAAACAAAACAGATGCTCTGCAGTAATCTGCGTTTATTTTCGGAATAGCAGACGAATGATTCAAACTGCAACTGTGCCGGAATTGATACGAGCTGCGATCGTGTCGAGGTCGCTTGTCGGAATACTATTTATGACCTGGTGATGATGCGGTCGATTAATGTCTCTAAGTGCATTCAGCGATGATTGTGTAGTTCGATATTTAGTTATTCCATTTTACAGAAAGATTCAAATTATTAGTATATGGTATGTCGTTACTAGATATCATAAATGCTAGTTGTTTTATTTTATCGCGAATATATTATGGCAGTGTCAAGCATTGCGCCATTTTTCAATTTGTCTGCTTGTTTGCCAATATTTCATGGGCTGGCCAAAAGTTGTGGCAGTTGAATGGTATTGAAAGAGGTCTTTGCCAAGTTTTGTGTTTACTTCACTAATTATTATAGACTAAAATAAAAACCTAAGGGACATAATAATATATTGAAACAAAGATAATTATGTTGGTTTCTTGGCATAATATTTTTATCTTATGTCTTATTACGATTGTTGCCATATAATACAGAAATACTCGTCTCCCAATAAACTATGACTGAAGATGCCACAATAAAATTATTAGTCATAACCGATAAAAGAGATCATAAAACTACACAGTAATGTGGACGCAATGAAAACATTATAACGTCATTTATTTCTTGTGCCAACCCATGATAAAAACAAACATCGCGGCCGTTGTTATCCTACTTTTATAAATAAATACTAAACAACCTAAACGTAGGGAATAATTGTTGGCAAAGCGGCGGCGAAATGCAAAAATCCGAGACAGTATTGCGCGGATAAATGTAAACAATCTGTATGCTAATCACATGGCTATGTCGCACGCGCACACGATAATGTCACGTTGACGCCACTTTTTGGCGGTACACCACCTACTTTTTCGAGACAGTTTTTGGCTCTCAGCGTTTCCAGATTCTTTTGTTTATCTGTTAACGTTTTTACTAGCATTAAATTTCACCTTCCTCTTGTTCGCAGCTCTTCTTGTAGCGTCATTTTATTCCCACTAAGCGTTTCTGCAAAATTCTTGTTAGTGGTGTTAGAGTGTGGAGCTCGGGATGTCTTCAGTCTAAATCACGACCCTTCGTGCTTCTGTTGTACTGTCTTTAATTATCAATCAATTAATGAAACGGGTACAGAAAAAGAAAGGAAAGTGTCGAAAATATTTGGACAGTTGGTATATTCTACGTTAGACTCAGTGTTTTATGTTTGAAGTAAGGAACATAAAAGTTAGGATCCTTTAGTCCATTAAACCGATTGTTTTACAAAATCCATAGCACTTTGATGAGCAAAAAGGGAACCTACACGAAATTTATTTGTCAAGTAATATTTCTTTGTAGGAAAAACCCGGATAATCGTTAATGCTCTGCCCCGGGCGAAATCCCTTGTATAGATTGCGGTATCACCATAAATAACTGCCTAACTGTTTTTATGGAGGAGAAAATTACTCTTTTCACTCACTGCCTTTTATGTACAGTGAATTTTTGTTTACGACCTCCAAGTATTATGGATTGACGTGTGGTAAATCTCGTATACTAGATAAAGATAGTTGTATACGAGTGTGTGCGTCAGATAAGTTTCAGCAAAGTGATCGTATTATGTAAGGTCGTGTTTATTGTAAGTTTTATGACTGCTAGGAACCATGCTGAGGGAATGAATACTTAGACCTTTCCACGAACACAGTTTTAGTTATGTTATGTACAAACTTGTTATCGGTGCTGTCGATAAATATTCCGAAAGAGAACATGTTTACTTATCATTAAAGCCTTATCACACACAGACAGCGAAAGCGGAGCAGTATCGATGAAGGAATTTTTATACTGTTCGGATTAGTATGAAACATTACAGTCACGATCCGGTGCGATTGTGTGTGTAATGTTTAATCCTAATTCGTAAAATACAACAAAACCACTACCGGTAACACTCCACCTGCGCTGACTGTGTAAGGCGGATTTATAGTTTGCGAATTTTAAACACAAATTTTAATACCAACCAGTACATTTCGTTTACAGGTTTCGATACCCATAGTGGTATAAAAATTGAGTAGAAAACTACGTATGATGTGGATTTGACCAAGCTTTGCCTCAAAGTTAGCAAACTTTAGACTTATACACAGCCCGCTAAAGTAGCCTATCGTAAGCCACGGTCCTGACATTGATAACAACCAAAATCACATGGGACATTACTTCGATCTGTAAGCGCGGCCGCTAGAGACTATAAGTTATTCTATCTTGTGTGAATAGGACAACTGTTTTATTAGGTTGAGTCTCGGATGAGGGCTAAACAAAATATTAATCATAGTTCTATAACTATGATAATTACGATAATCTTCTCAACACTAGCTCTTGTCCTATTATGCGCTTGATCACCACACAATCAATGAACGCAAGGCGCTCCTATTGTGGGCATCTTCTATTTTATATAACGTATCTATACTAATATTATAAAGCTGAAGAGAGAGCTGAAGTTTGTTTGAACGCGCTAATCTCAGGAACTACTAGTTTGAAGAGAAAAATTTTTTTTTTTGGATAGCTTATTTATCGAGGAAGGTTATAGGCTATATAACATCACGCTACGATCCACGGGGGCGGTGCAGTAATCATAAACGCGGATGAAACTGCGGGCACATCTAGTATGAGATATAGATTAAGATTATTGTTATGTAAGTGACAAAAAATTTGTTTCTTACATTGAGTAGCCCAACAGTGTAGTACCTTTACTCAAGTAGTAGTTGGCAAAGAAATTTGTATTTTGTGTCAGCAAGTAAACTTTGCTGGAACATCAGCAAAGTTTACTTGCTAATAAAGGATAAGTGCACAGAGATATAATTGGCTAGCAGAATAGCAAATTCTTTCTTGTACAGCTAGGAAGGCGTCAGTAATCCGCCTGGTGCTGCAAGTGTCCTGCCCTACCTACCTACTGATAATTTCTTGAAATAAAAGCCTAATAAGCTTTGCACGACATGGGAATCGTCAAAGGAAATTGAATGGAGGTAGGGTGAATAATAAATTGAGTAATGATGTCCTCTTTAACACATAGGATACTTTTTAACACGGGTTGCATTCACGTGGGATTCATGTGGGCAAAGCTAGTACATAATACGTACATCCCTGCCTACGTCCTTTAGGGGTATTCAATCGAAAGTTTGTAAAAAACAAAATATAAATTTAGGGTATAAAAAAATATACCTATATATATTGTTTAAGAAGGCAATTCTCTCTCTAGTAATACATTTTACAAACATTTAAATAACCAACACAAAGAACACCCAGACTGGGGGCAACTATTTGTGGATCACACAAATTATTGTCACGTGTCCCCACACGTGACAATAATTTTTGTGATCCACAGATCGAACCCACAACACTCGGTGCGGTGGCAGTGGCGAGGCGACCACTTAAACCACTACGCCATCCGTGCAATCATAGTCATGTCAAGTATATGCAGTGTATAAAACTTGAAGTCTGTAAGTCGTGGCATATATGACTGTATATGTGTATATGCAAATTGGAATATACAAAAAAGGCGAATTTAATAAGAGCGTGACGATCACACATTCTTTTTAAAGAACAAAAGGATACATGGATTACAATCGATGAAAGGATTAAATTGTTCCCTTGGGCGACTTGGGTTTCCAATGTGCAAACAGCGCGGTTACTATAGTATCTATAAATGAAAAATCCATTTCAGCTTAGCCGTTTACTTTTTATGATATCGAAGGGCATTTGATTGCTTAGGGCTATCTTGGTCAGAGTACTTCATAAGTTGTTCGGTATCTATTAACTGCTGACTATATAAAAAATCTTACTGTATCTGAATAGGGACACCTTCATTCTGTTTGTAACGGTTATTTTAGTCAGAGTATTCACTACTAGTGGTGTATACTGTACTTAAACTACTATAGTACAGGGCTAAAATTTAATTTTTTTACTAGTTGAAACCCCGGTCTCGCCAAATATAAATATCTCCCGGTCGGTACTAATATTTTATTGTGAAATTTAACGCGTTTGAAACGCGACATGAAAACATACACGTGCTTTGGTTCTATGTGGCTATGTTTACACTGAATATTTTAATAATAATAAAGAACGCCTCATTGATATCTTGGTGTGGTCATGAGAGTAAGGGAACAGAGAGTGCACTTGTGTTTGTGCACACGCTTGTGCACTATATCTTCTGCGTAGATTGCCAGTCTCCGTTAAGATTGGCCGCCGTGACCGAAATTCGGTCTGGAAGACATTATAAGATTGCGTATAAGTTTTGCAGTCGATCGTGAGGTGTTGTATTTGATGCCTGGATCAGGCAAAGTACCCTAAGTATAGGCGTTAGTTCTGGCCACAATAATTAGCCAAAACTATTGACTATACCTACTTCGGCTACTTATTTCACATCTTTTATACTTTATTCTAGATTGAATGTATCGTTTAAACGCTCGACTCAAGTAAACCGCGCAAGTGACTCATATAATCACCTTGCGTACGTACATAGCTAACCTACTACTTAGCTACTTCATCGAGTACAAGTCCCTTAAATATTTAATCGCAACACTATCACTTAAACTTTTATCAAAAGGAAACATTACCATCTACTAAAGAAAAAGCATCAAGCGAGTATATTGACCTCCAATAATTGCGTGGCTCACACAACATCTAATACTCGAACAAATTACACCGAGCTAACTTTGCACAAACAACTATCAAAGACACGCGGTGCATAAAGTGAGTATGCGGGCTTGCAATCTATCCCAATTGTTGGGCGTTGCGAACGAACTAATATTTATACTGCGGGAACCAATCAAAATCAATAACCATTTTGTGTGCTGTGGTAGCGCGTAATTTTCTCCATCATGCAGTTTGAACGTGAAGCTACTTGCCAATAATTCCAATCTAGTTGATTTAATTGGATTTCGAATGAAAATGTTGTAATGGACCATAGTACAGCAGCACGCTAATATACCTATTCTTATAAAGTTAGGTAGAGATGTTTGAAATCTGCATTGTACTGGTAGTAAAGATACTACCACTACATCTCTTCTTCTTGTAACGTGAGTAATTGAGAAGTTTATCACATCACAAGGGTGAATATAGCCAGCTCCCCAGATTGCTACTGGGTATTCATCAACATCATCATTATCATCTCACCCGAAAGACGTCCACTGCTGGACATAGGCCTCCCCCAAGGTTTTCTACATAGACCGGTCTTGGGCCACCCGCATCCAACCGCTTCCCGCGACCCTTACCAGGTCGTCGGTCCACCTTGGGGCCTACCCCTGCTGCGTGTTCCGGTGCGTGGCCGCCACTGTAGAACTTTTCCGCCCCAACGGCCATCGGTTCTGCGTGCTATGTGCCCTGCCCACTACCACTCCATCTTGGCTATCCAGAGAGCAATGTCGGCAACTTTTCCTGCGGATCTCCTGATTTTTGATTCGATCCCGCAGAGAAACCCCGAGCATAGATCTGTCCATCGCTATTTGAGTGACCTTGAGCCTTCTGATAAGGTGCATAGAGAGCGACCACGTCTCTGAACCGTAAGTCATCACTGGCAAAACACACTGGTCAGAGATTTTCGTCTTGAGACACTGCGGTATATTGGACGAGAAGACATGTCGTAGCTTCCCGAACGCTGCCCAGCCGAGGTGATTCGACGATTGACCTCTTTCTCGAAGTTGGACCTACCTACTGGATTGATTGTCCCAGGTATACATACTTGTCGACAACTTCGAGAGTAGAGTTCCCAACCTTAATAGGAGTAGGTGTGACATGGACGTTGGACATGATTTTTGTCTTATCCATGTTCATTTTAAAACCTACTTGTCGGGCAACTCTACAGAGGTCATCAAACATTATGCCGAGGTCTTCCATGGTTTTAGCCATGACCACGATATCGTCGGCAAATCGAAGGTGAGTGATGTACTCGCCGTTGATGTTGATGCCGAGTCCTTTCCAATTCAAAAGCTTGAAAACATCTTCCAACGCGGTGGTGAACAGTTATGGAGATATAACATCTCCCTGTCTCACCCTTCGCTGTAGTTTTATTGGTTTCGAGCTCTGGTCTTGGAGACGGACTAGCATGGTGGCCTTTTCATACTAATACTTCAGCACTTCGACATACCGGTAGTCAATCGGGCATCTTTGGAGAGACTGCAGCATCGCCCAGGTTTCAATCGAATCAAAGGCTTTTTCATAGTCTACAAACGACACTCACAAGGGCCGGTTATATTCTTCAGATTTTTGGATAACCCTGTCGCAGCGTATGTATGTGTGCGTATGTCTATGGTACTGTGGCCGTTACGGAAACCGGCTTGTTCGGGAGGCTGGTAGTCGTCTAGCCTACTCTCGAGACGATTCGTGATGACCCTTGAAAACAGCTTGTAGACGTAACTCAGAAGTGAGATTCTTAACCCTCCTAAAGAAAAGCACCACCACACTTCTGTGCTATGCCTGTGGCGTTTTACCCTCGAGTATGACGGAATTTTGGGTATTACGATAATAATAATATCAGCCCTGTATAGCAAACAGTTGCACTGCTGGGCACGCGCCTGATTTCAATGCGAGACAGGTTAGGCCGTAGCCCAGTGCGGGTTGGTTTAACATATCTTTGGAAACATTTTGGAGAAGGAAGGAGGGCAACTATCCTGAGGAATCGCCTCTGAGTATTGCCAGACAGAAAATCTAAATTACTCTCGGCCCGACACGGAAATGTTCTGGGCCATTAGTTTCGACAGTTCACTGTAGGTACGCTCTTTCATTACCACCGTACAAGGCCCTAAAATCCTGCAATACCAAGATCAGATCACTATTTTTAAAAATTATTTAGTTTAAAAATACCTACTTTTTGCAAATATAAGATTGGATTTCTATACACAGTTTATCGACAAAAAATTTAAATGTAGCTAAAACCACTATAATACCTGGTAATAATGATCTACTTATTCATGGAACATATTTACATACATACATAGATTCACACCTGTTTCCCAGAGGGGTAGGCAGAGACTACGGATTTCCGTTTGCTACGATCCTGACACACTTCTCTGGCACATATTTGCGTTTATTCTATTTCAATAATTAAGTTCAGGGTGAACAAATATATCGGGCTAAATCTCTTAATAAAACCTAATAAAATAGTATTTAGCAATTCTAAAATTATATGAGCTTTAAAAAAAATATATACAATTTATTTTTTTAATATGTATTGAACAATTTCAGTATTCAATATAACGTTTACGACCAAACTAATTCTCAACTAAAATCCAATATCAAAGTTACCAACCACTAATATCTCCCAAGTTTTTGTACGTAGTGATTGTTTAGTTTTAGCTCCTACAGGGATTATACGATGAGTGGCCGGCCCAGCGGACGGGATTAGACAAGAGCTGATAGACATGCGGGCTATCGGGGATCGTCCTGGCTTGTCCGAGTTACGACCATTCGAGTAAACGAGAATTATATGAAGTTTGAATACAGGAAGCGTAGTTTTCCGCTCTATTTGACTTTAGTGAGATTGGTGTAGTAATAACTGTTTTATTACTACATAGGACTGAATCGTATTGATGTGAAAAGCTTTTACTAATTGAAGGTAGTTTCTATTATAGATATTATAAAGTTGCTCAAATTTAATATTTGTAATCACTAACTTAATTTTGTTAAAATCCAATCGATTATGTTGAGTTTACAGCATGGGTAAGCCGCTATGATTTAAATTATCCTAGTACCAATTTCATCAAAATCGATTCGACTATATAATTATAATAGGGTAATAAACAGAAAAGCTAAGCAGTGATAGCTCAGTGGGGAGACCAACAGACTGCAATGCAGAGGGTCTCGGGTTCGAACCCACGTCGCGCACCTCTGACTTTCGGCAGTTATATGACTTTTCGAAATTATGTGCGTATTGATTGACAATTATCGCCTGCTCCGTGCCTCGAAGAGCATGTTAAGCCGTCGGTCCCGGCTGCCATGAACATCTATGGTCGTCGTTATTAGGAAATTTAGTACCATCTAATATCCTGACACTGGTCTAGCCTTAGGGTATCGTTAGCCTTCGGGTTGCGGAGGTCAGGTGGCAGCCGCTCCGTGTAAAAACTGATATCCAGTCAAATCCGATTAGACTAGCCTTAGCTTTAGCCTAGCCTTTATTATTCCTAAGTCACTTGGGGTCAAAAGCCGACCCCAAGTGACTGGGGAATAATAAAGGCTAAGGGAGAAGAAGGGTAATAAAAAGAAACACAAATAGGCAATACGCACTTCCACTGATGTAAGCGCAAACTTATGCCGAACTTGCCACGTAAAGCTATAGATTGAACACGCAGGTCAGAAATGGATTCTGAGTATGAAACATTCTACAGTACTACAGAGTTAATATGAAGACGTAATATGGCCAGTATATTCAGTTTCTTCCGTATAAAAAATTATTAATTAAGTAAACTAACTCGAATGTACATCTTTAGATGTGCATGTAGCATATCTAAAGGTGTGTAAACAATCACAAAACGTGGATTGTTGGAAATCTTTATATGTACCATTCATGGAATAGTGAGATAGAGTTCATGTACCCATTTGTGAATAATTGATCGTTACTCTTTGCATACCCGCATATGAAACAATGGAACGCAGACGCCACTGCTGCATGCTAAATAATAGTTATGTTTATGTGATTCAGTGTCATGGAAATATTATTCTCACAAGTTTCTTAACATTATAATTATAAAGTGTATACAAAATATATTAACAGTGTTTATGCGGCATCCGTACGGATCAGCTGTGTTATACGCGTTTCTATTATTTTAATAAGTTGGTTACTATATTCATTGTGTTATCGCGGTGCAATTCCGAGAAGGACGGCCGGCCGGTACCTGACACGTAACGGTACGATGGACCTTTTTTTAACTGCTAATGGATAAACAACTATTGGAACATTATGAAGATGATTATAATTCGGAGCATAATGATTCTATGAATGAAAGCGAAATGGTTGAAGTGGGAGAAAGTAAATTAGTTGAACTTACACAAACAGAAAAAACTAAAGAAAATATGAAGAGGACACGAGATGAAGAAGAATGGACTGTAGTTGGAGGAAAAGAAAAAAAGATGAAAGAGGATATTATACAAATATATATATCGAGTAAGGATAAAATGCCTAAGCAATTCGCTTTGGCTAAGCTTTTTGACGAAATTAATGTAAAGAATATAATAAGAGTGAAATACATTAGCCCTTATAAAATTAGATTAGATATTACAGATGAAGCTAGTGCATTAAAATTAATGACGGATGAACATCTCGGTAAAAAGGGTTGGAGGATACAAAAAGCAATGGAGAAAAATATGTCGTATGGTGTTATTAGAAACATCGAGCTGGAAATATCTGAGGCGGACATTATTAAAAGTATCACATGTCCAAGTCCAGCGAAACTAATATCGGCTAAACGTCTGATGAGTCGAAACATGGATAAGGAGGGATGGAGTAACTGCGAATCGGTCCGTCTTTGTTTTGCGGGCTCGTTCTTACCGGCATACGTATGTGTTGAAAGTTTGCGCATTAATGTTGAGCAGTACGTCTTCCCTGTATCACAATGCTCCAAATGCTGGAAGTTCGGCCATACTGTTAAGTTTTGCCCCTCACCTAAAGTAGTATGTCCTAAATGTGGAGACAAACATCAGAACTGTGATACTCGATCATTTAAGTGCATTAATTGTTTGGGTGACCACATGACGTTAGATCGGTCTTGTCCATTTTTCTTAAAAGAGAAGAAAATAAGAGATTTGATGGCTCAATTCAATTGTACATATAAAAAGGCTCTAACGATTTACGTACCTCCAAAATCACCTACACCCAGGCAAGAACCAGTGTTATTTACGCAAGATATTATTGAGCCAGCCTTTTATAACTCTAACACCGAAGATGATGTTGGTTCCAGCAAGGAGAAGTTGACCTATGCGACAATAGCTAGGCCTAAGCCATGTTTAAAGAAACCTATAGCAAAAAAGGATAAACCTTCACGATGTCCTACACCATTCGAACCTGAAGTGAACGTATATGAATATGATAGCAGTCCGGAACAGGCGAAACGTCATTCGTCACCTAACAATAACGAAAAGACAGAAAAAGAGGTTAAATTCGAGGAGCTTCTGGCGAAATTGGCAAATGCAATTTTCTTTAAGAGTGGAACATTTTTTGATAAAGTTAAAAAAATTATTAGGTATTGCTTAGAATGGTTGATATTAGTAGCGGTAGAAAACATTTCAGATTGGCCTGTTTTAAAAATGATTTTAGATTATTTAAATGGATAAAAGGCGCGCATCGGTTCGCCTTAATATTATTCAATGGAACTCACAAAGTATCAAACCTAAGTTAATGTCTTTTGAGAGTTTATTATCACAGGAGAAAATTCACATTGCTGCTATAAGTGAGACATGGCTAGTACCCACGGAAACGCTTAAAGTAAATGGTTATTACGTGTTTAGGAGGGACAGAAGTGATGGCTATGGAGGTGTTGCTATATTAGTCCACAAATCCATTAAAGCACAGGAAGTTTCGGTCGCAATTAGTAATACTGGTATCGAAATTATAGGTATTAAAGTTTATAACTGCGATTACATAGAATACATATTCTCTTTGTACTGTGCGCCTTCCATAAGTACCTCGGTCAGTGACTGGGACAGATTGTTTTCCAGTTTAAAACAGAGGACTTTATTACTGGGTGATTTCAATGGCCATCATACAAATTGGTCAAGAAAGACGGATCAAAAAGGTACGCAAATTTTTGATGCTTTATTAAATAATTCATTAGTTACGTTAAATAATCAACAGAATACGCGAATAAAATTAGTCAACGGAATTTTACAACAATCTTCCCCCGATATATCGTTGGCATCTGCTGATATTAGTCTGCGTATGAATTGGATGGTACTCAACGAGTCTTTAGGCAGTGACCATCAAATAATTAAAGTTACATCTGACTTTGAAACATTACGTAAGCCAATTATAAGAAGAAATTATAAACATGCCAACTGGAGCTCCTATACTAATCTACTTAAAGAACTCTTTCCGAGTGTGACGCTGTCTGAAGATTTACAAAAATCATATGATAAATTTGTCGACTGCATTTATTTGGCAGCAGAGCTTCACATTCCAAATATCAAAGTTAATTCTAATCCTAGCACAAAATTTATACCCAAGCCTTATTGGTCATCTGAAATTTCAAAGGCGGTTGCTGAACGCCGATTGGCTTTAAAAAGATTTCGACGTAATCCTATCCCAGAAAACCTTCATATTTTACAAAATAACATTCGTAGTACACAAAAATTAATTCGTAGCGCCAAAATAAAAAGCTGGCAACATTTTTGTTCTTCTATTGACCAGAGTTGTTCGTCTAACGAAGTGTGGCAAAGAATGAAATGGCTTAAAGGGAATAGGACGAATATACACTATGTCGATAAAACGAGAGCAACGCAATTATTACAAAGTTTGGCTCCTGATTTTGTATCCCCTTGTAAACTACCGTTAGTTTCACATAATTATAAATTAGAAATTCCAATAGAATTGAAGGAAGTAGAAAAATGTATTCGCTTGAAAGACACATGTCCCGGTGACGATAATATCTCTTATTCAATGATAAAACATTTGCCTACTAATGGGAAGGAGTTACTTACTAATTTTTACAATAGATTCTATTCTAATGGCTTTGTTCCTAGACAGTGGAGATATATAACCGTTATTCCGATACCTAAACCAGGAAGAGATTCACATAGTATATCGTCCTTGCGGCCGATATCTATGATGTCATGTTTATGTAAGGTATTTCACGGCATTTTACTCAACAGATTAGAATGGTACGTAGAAAAGAATCACCTTTTATCTCATCACACCACAGGTTTTAGGAAATGCCGTTCGACAATGGATAATCTCACGAGCTTAGCAACTAGAATACAAATAGGGTTTTCAAAAAAATTATCTACAGTAGGATGTTTTCTCGACATAGACAATGCATATAATAACGTTGACGTGAAAAGTTTAATTAGAATTATAGATAACATTGGGGTTGGGTCAAAGTTATGTAATTATCTGTGGAACTTTCTTAAGGAGAGAAACCTTAAAATCAGTATTGATAATACAATTATCTGTCGAACTACAGGTCGCGGGTTACCTCAAGGCGATCCTTTATCTCCTATATTATTTAATATTATTACTATGAATATTTGTAAATCCATTAGTTTAAACAATATATATATTTCCCAATATGCCGATGATTTTGTTGTTTATTCTGTTGGTAATAACATAAAAGATATTTCATGTAATTTACAAATGGCCTTAGATAAACTGTTTGATTTGCTTAGAGAGATTGGGTTAGACATTTCGGCTACAAAAAGTAATGTATGTGTTTTTCAAACTAGTTTTTTTCGAGAATCACCAAAACTTAAAATCAATAAAATTCCATTAAAAATAGTTGATAGTGTTAAATACCTGGGGCTATGGTTCGACCGAGGACTTAGATGGAGCAAACATATCAATGAGATTAAACAGAAAATCTCATCATATATAAACATATTTAAAGTATTGTCAGGTAATGGTTGGGGTATACATCCAATACATCTAAGACGTTTATACATTGGTCTAGTTAGAAGTAGATTAGATTACGCCAGTCATCTGTATAGTTCAAGTTGTACCACACACCTAAATAAATTAGTAATAGTTCAGAATCAGTTTTTGCGAATAGTGGGCGGTTTTGTTAGAAGTACTCCTGTGCACGCTTTGGAAAGTGAGCTTTATGTTCAACCATTACATGTACGTAGGTATTTTTTGGCTACAAAATACTGGCTTAAGATGCAATCCATTGAAGACAACGAGATAGCTGATTTAATTAGACAACTTTATGACCTTATGCCTACTTCTAACTGGAGTCGTAGAAATGTCCCTGTGATCCTTCTGTCCTTAGAACATTTTAAAGCAATACCTTTTAATATTAGTAAGGAGCTTGAATTTTTTAGTTTTGATACATGGATGAGTAATGTGAATTTAACAAATGTGGTGAGACCTTTCATCGAAGT
Source organism: Catocala fraxini (assembly GCA_930367265.1). Lineage (NCBI taxonomy): Eukaryota > Metazoa > Arthropoda > Insecta > Lepidoptera > Erebidae > Catocala > Catocala fraxini. Next base: position 16,682,340 of record OV884033.1, read on the forward strand.
AATAGACAAATCTAAGCATCACTACGATGCTATAGATCTTTATAATATATGTTTCGAGTTTATAAATAAGAATTACTTTGGTTATTACAGCATTTTCACAGACGGCTCAAAGGGTAAACAATATGCTGGAGCTGCATTTTTAGACCCTCAAACAAATAGTTTCATTAGACTTAAAATTAAAACACCACATATCTGCATCATGGCTGTAGAATTAATAGCTATCGCAGAAGCTGTTTCGTACATTAAATCACTCAAGGCAGGGAATTATGTCATTTTTACAGACTCTAGGAGTGCACTTCAACACTTGGTTCGATGTACTTCTACTGTTCGCGGTATGCCTATAGCCTATGAAATTTTAAAAGCACTAATAACGTTACAATGTAATGGTAAAATTATATTCCTTCAGTGGATTCCCTCTCATATTGGTTTGGGGGGTAATACTACTGTTGACAATTTGGCGAGACAGGCAACATATTTAGGGCTCTCAGTAACTTATTTACCGTATTTTAAAGATCTTTTACCTACCGCCAGAGAGAATGCTTTTAAAATTTGGAAAGAGTACTTTGATGAGAGGTCCCGTACTGCAGGTATATGGTACAAAACTTTACAAACAAACCCTTGTCGTTTTGTTTGGTTTGCGAGTTCCAGTTTAATAAGACAAGATGTTATAACTGCCTTGCGGATCCGATCCGGACACATGCCACTGAACAGTTTCATGTATATGATGAAAAAGAAACCTTCACCTAACTGCTCTAGATGTAACATCAGAGAAGATGTGTATCACATTTTAGTGGAGTGTGCCCGGAACGAGATTGAGCGGAAACAGTTTGAGGCAGATGAGTCCTGTTGTTTAAGATCTATTGGACTCTGTAACAGCATCTTGTCTGCTCCTTTATCAGAGCGGGCGATATGCTTGTATAAAATTGTAAACAGGGCACTAAAAGTTAGATCATAATACTACCTATGGCAATTTTTTTTTTGTGTTATAGATTCAGTTTATTGTTTTTGTTTATTGTATCTTTGTATCTTCCTACGGAGGCGACATGATCACCAAGTGATCAAGCCTCTTAACATTAAAAAATAAAGAAAAAAAAAAAAAAAAAAATATATTAAATAACTTTACAGCCAAAACCTGCTTAGTAATACAAGAAAGATGTCATTTAATACTTCGGTCTATAAAATTTGTTCTGATGTTGAAACTGTCTGAAGCAATCTACCATAAAAAATAACGTGGTTTTATAATTATAATCAATAAGGTAAGGTAAAAATATACGCTAGAATACAAAGAGAGGAGACATTTAGGTTAAATTTTTCTTATTATAAAGAGATTCGAGGAATATTGAAAAGGGAATGGAAGCGCAAAATATTTTAAGGGAACCGCTACATCTGTTGCATTTTAAGTAATTACTTTCGGTAATGCGGCCTTGCAGCAATTAATGTAAATAAAATGTTGCATACGTAGCTATTTAAGGTTTACTGTGGTCGTCAACTGTATATTATGCCCTTATTATACGTTATCCTAACTAATTATTATAAATGCAAATATAAGTTATTTGTTTATTTGATACGCTTTCACGCCTAACTACTCGACCAATCATCGTGAAAATATGCAATTAAATTTGAAAAGTTCTGTTGCTGGGTGATAAAAATTTATTGACATAACCTACATTAATTAACGCCAGTAAAGACACGGACAAAATCTAGTAATATATAATACGTAAATAAATATTAAAAATTTAATAGAACGCTGTTAACTTGTTTATATATTTTAACTTGAAGCATGTACGCAATGCAAGCAAGTCATGGTTTACCAAAGATTGTGGATTTTATTCTTTTGCTAAGTACATATTTATAATATGAAAGAATTTGTTTCGGTCTAATGAGTTGGTATAACCGATTAGTAGTTTAATAGCTTTTCCTATTAACAAACTTCTATCGACTGTATTTGTGTAAGCTAGCCTTTCCAAGAACATAAATTCTGTAATGTCAACTACAGAATAGCAATATTGATGTTAGTCGTAATAGACGATCGAAATGAGGTTCTGGTTGTTTTATATTTACCTTGCAAGAAGGTAAGACTTAGTAAAATAGAGGCTTTAGGATACGTTACTAGCAGATATCTTGATGTTTCCCGTGAGGTACCATGATAAGTAAGCTCATTTTCTTGCCTTCGTTAAGATTTCCTATTGTATAAAAAAGCTTTTAAATAAATATAGATTAATTGTAATTTTTTGAGTGAAGAACCATAATTATGAAAGAACGGAACATTTTGGCCACAAATATATAGGTATGTGTATCAGTCTATCGCTGTGTAAAATTATAACCTGACGCGGTCATGAGTTCCAAGAACTACCCAAAACACGTCGTACTTCAAATATACTCAGATACAACTAGAAAAGGGCAAAATTCGATTACATGTTCTTTCTCAAATATAAACATTGTTATAGGCAATAAATTTTGTTCTGTGACCGACAATAAAAAGTCTAGCTTGTCAGTCTAATAATATCTTTCGAAAAGGGTTATACGTCTGGCCAGCATTAAAATGCAGAACCTTGGTATATATTTGGAAATAGAAGTAGTAGTTCGGTACGTTATTTTGATAGCTGCTTATAACATAACTATGTAAGTGATTGTATAATACCTCCAAAAATAACAATTAAAAATAATATCTATTAGAATAATTATAAAATCTACTACCAAGATTGTATTTAATGTTTTTTAGTAACAGAATGATGAAATAAAGTGTGAATCAGTATAATAATTATTATGCCAAACATATGTACGTGTGTAGGTATAAATAAACAGTACGGTATAATTAGATACCGGTCTTGGTATTAACAAAATTCAAAAAAAGACATTTAAATATTTCATTTTGGTTTTCTTTAAATGTCTCACAAAAGGAAGTTCGCAGTAAATTTTACTGACACTAAGACCAAATTTCGTATTTAAACAGTGTATTTTATATCAATACAATATTTATAAGCTTTCACACATGCTAGTGCCAACACTGGCAATAGCTCGCTTCTTTTAGTTCACTTGTAATTTTTTTAGATGGACTCCCCAATCAATACGTGGATTTTACATTAACTGTAATGTACATCACCCATTTAAGGTTCTCCTAAACACAGGCTACCCAGTAGCCTTTCTAGGATAACAGTACTCCACCCAGTTTTATTGTAGACTACATTATATTGTGGAATAAACAATTTATTGTTATGATATGATACAAATAATATCCTTGTAACAAATACTATGTAAGCTACAATCTCATTTCATAAATAAAGTTTATTATTATTATTATTATTATTATTAAGGTTATAATTTGTAAGTAAATAAAGGGTGAATAGGTTTAAGTCCTAAACCAATTTGATGCCTATGTAAGGGCCAATTCTATGTTATTATTTTTATGTTATTAACAAAAACAGGTCAAAATAGATTTCAGGTAATAATAATAGTCTAAGTGTCATAAATATAACGCTATCTCATAAATTAAAATAACATCAATTGTAAAAATAAATTGCATTTTAGTTCACATTTGACGTTTATTGGACTACATCGGAACTGTATTTTAAACAATCCTTATTATGAGAAACTGACCAGCCATTTTTTTTAAAAACAAGACTACTGCTACCGCACTATGATTTTTTTTATATCGCTGGCGACATTGCATACATTCAAACAACGGTCACATAGAACACGCTGACTCAGAACGACGACTCATAAAGACATTCTATAGCAACACGATAAAGATATAGGTAATATAGGCTGAAAATTCAGTGCAACACATACATTTTTGTCCCGTGTATAAGCTTCGAAACCACAACACTGGGCTTAGTGGCACAGTTATGGTGATCACCTAAACCAGTATGCCATCCATGAATTCGATCTTTGATTGGTATAGTTTGATACTGAAACTTTTAACAAATGTAGCGTCTCCTTAACAAAGTCTTTCGCTCTTTTGTAAGTAGAATAATATATGTAGGTATATGTTAAATGAGGCCCGATTGGCTGATTATAATGGTATGCTGTTTCGTACACAACGGCTTCTTGTTTGGTGGTGTTGAAGTATGCGATTTACTGAAGCGAAACCGTCTTTGTAAAGCATTCGACTGTGATATGTATTGTTCAATCGATTTATTTCAAGTCTTTAATTTGTTTTGCGGGTGTAGGTACGTTAAAATGTCTGCGGCACGTTAGAGATATGATTTTAAAATTAGAATAATATATTTTTTCGAGTTATTAAGACTAGCAAAGTTTATGGACAAGTATCTTTTGAGAAACCCAACCCATTTCTTTAATTCGGGGTTATTGTCAAATTTGTAGAAATTATTTTGTTGTTATATTGAAGGCCTTCATTCATAACACAACAATACAACCTTATCTATGGATTCTAAGGTTTTCGGTATTTCATTATAAGTTACATACACCTCGATATTTATTAGTCATGGCAAATGGTGTGACAAAAAAAAAAAACAAATACCATGTATACCTATATACTATATACCATCATGTATACTAAGAATTACTATAAAGATTCATTCTTTTACTAATGCCAGAATAAGAGCAGCTTTTAACATATCAAGACACAATGGTAAAAGCATTGTGCCTGTACGCCGATAGATAAATACAGAAAGTAAAAACAATCGAGAATCGCTAAGGAACATAAATCCCAGTCAAGTGTACTAGACGTGGACATTGTCTAGACATGCGAGCTGTAAAGTTAATTCCATATATTTTCTCGATGTTCTATTATATACCAATCGAAGACTAATAGATGGCAATCTACCGGTATGGTCGTTTTACGCATGACATTTTTTTATGTGTTTTTTGTCTGAGTACTGTAGGCAAAACCTGTTACGAAGTAAGAACATGTTTTATGTATATCATAGATATGTGTTTGATGATTATTCTTGAGCTAGTAAATATAAACAATTTAGTACAAATGCAATACGAAGAGAGTATTTAGAAAGCAAGTATACGCCCTCCTAAATACTATACTCGAAAGACGTATAAAAAGAAATTAAGTTACTACTAGAAGTAAAGGCTAAGTAACGCAAAAATGCACATGAAGGTAGAAAGGAATTCAATTCAAAGGAAATAAGATCATTGAAAAGTATGTGCGATATGTTTTAAGAATAGAATCAGAAATAGTGTGATAAAACGTTGCGTTTGACGATAATAATATTTGTATATCTACCACCGAAAACACACCAACGATAATATTTTGTGATTAGGTGCATTGTCAAGATAAACCTCTAACTACCCGTAACTTAGATTTATTCCTACCAAAGGCGGTTGTATTTTAGGCACAACTGCAGTTAAATATAATTTAACGTTGTGTTGTATTATTAAGTGTTAGAATTATAGTTATTGTAATCATTATATTTTGTTTTAAATTGCTTTCAGCAAGCTCTTTTAAGATAATACTTATAATTCATTCTTATTAGGAATTAAACTTAAAACAATTAAGTACCTACATATAATAAGTGTCAGTAGTTTAATGATTTATTGGTACTATTTCGACCGGAAGGCATATGCCTTATAAGAATTGCGATCGGGGAGGGAGTGGGAGGCTGGGGCGATCATGAGTTCGGTTAACTGTGCCGATCGTTTTGGAGTCGTCGCCGATGGACGTTAGTTCCAAATTTTGTAGTAGTTATAGTCAAAGCGATCTACCCATCGGCATAAGCAGTCTGTAGGCAGATCGTGGTGGTTTTAATAGGCAAAATTATGGGCAACTCAGGATAGCACGACATAACTCGTCCTGCCTAGTCACATCGGTATATAGTACATAAAGCACTTTTGCCTACGTAAAAAGAGGTGTTACTTGTAAACTCACGCAGCTAAAAGTTAACTCAACAAACATGTAACGCAAATGCCTAATAATCTAAAAACAACATATAAAAGCAGCAGACATATTGTTTACCTAAGAGAAACAAGTCTTCTCACTACGCACGCCTAATATCAAAGACATTAAAAATATTTTTCCTGCATCCAGAATATTTACACAAAAGCGTGAACGAATTTACATTTACATGTGAAATACCTCTAAGGCAAAGGGGCAATTTTTCAATGGGGAACTGTAACAGTGCACATAACTATCTGTAATCGGGCCATTACAATGCACTTTGGCTCTACACGGCATATTTGTGGCCCCATTATCCGTTAGCGACCACAAATTGAATCTGTTTATGCTACAAGTTTAGGAACTTGGGACAAAATGTCTCTTACAGATACTTGTGGTTCTGGAGTATTAGAGCGATTATCGAAATTCAGGCTCTCAATTAATTTCCTAAGCTGGTTAAGTATTCTTGAATAAGCTTCTTGTAAAGTTGGACGGTCTTGGTCTTTTAGAACATGGCGTTAGGTTGTAAAATTATGTCATTAAATTTTTCGAACATCGGATCAAACGATATTATTTAACTACAAATTATTGTATTCCATTCTAGGCTAATTTAGACGGTAAGTGGCGCCGTGCTCTGTTTAACCTGGCATGGGACAAAATATTGTTTAGTTGACAAGTAAAAGTCGATACAACGTACCAAAAATACCAAGGATCAAGTCTTAGTGATTTTTATTCGTGGTTTCAATATTGGTCCCAACAGTAAGCTGAACGGGAGTGCAGAACAAGTCATATACAATATTTTGAAACTTTATGTGTGCTGCTCCGTTTAAGTAACTATGGTCACAGTATGGTTTTATATGATATCACGACAAATTTTAAATTATCGAGTAATAAGTAATGATAAACATTTTAAAACTATATCACACAATAATTTCTATACCAAGGGAAACGCTTTTTCATCAACACTCGCCTCAAGTAGATAGAAAATATTATACATTTTAAAATTACCCTAAATCTCACACTCGCAAATTATGTAAGTGCTGTCACGTGATGTCTGCAAAAAAATACAAACAGACATTGATTAGCGAGTAGTGTTTTCATTAAACAAACTATGACATTAAATATGTCCTTTCAAAATTTTACGCGCAAGTTTACTTTGTTCGAGGCGTTCACAAAAGGACCCCAAATATGACCACATCTTTCTATTATATACTATATAATATGACGTCGTAATATTCATTTCATCAATTACTCAGCCTTTTGCAATACACTGGTAGGCATAGGTCAATCCCCTTTTGTGCCATAACAGGCATTGTAATTTTCACTAGGATCAAAAATCTATTTAAAAATTGTGTGTAAATCATGATGGAATTCTATATCAATAAGCTTTTGTATTTTATATAAAGCTTAATTTCCAACATTTTTACAATTGAAATTTCGTTAGTTGCAAGTCACTTTAGTTTCTTCTTAAATGATGTTAACATGACGACGTCGATGGCGTAGTGGTTAGTGTAACCGACTGCCACGCCTGAGGTCGCGGGTTCGATTCCCGCACAAGTCAAACATTCGTGTGCATGAACATGGATGTTTGTCTTGGTCTGGGTGTATCTATGTATAATATGTATGCATTTACAAAAAAAAGTATATAAGTATGTTTATCCATTGTCTAGTACCCATAGTACAAGCTCTGCTTAGTTTGGGCTAGTTGGTGTTGTGTGTATGTGATAGAATATTATTATTATTATTATTATAGCAAAACATTGCATCTATTGACATGCTTTAATTGAAAAAGTCTTTGCAATAAAGCTTGCTCTGTTCTATTTCTAATAAAAATACACCAACACTATTCTTACTTATATCGATATTATGTTCCTATTGATCCATTCCATCGAAAATATTGTGTCCTAGAATGTTTGTTTTAAGACCGTACCGTGCCAATATTTGTTCCGTATCTTTCCATTCCTCTATCCACTCTTTAGTATACTTCTATATCAAAGCCACGCTCAGTTGAAACGTAACAATAACTTTTCCTAAGTTGACAGAACAGCAAATAAACAATAAAACATATTCTCTGCTACCTACTGTCATTTTTTATTCTAAGTATAGTGGGTGCCGTGCCAAAAAGCTGAGAACTAATATGTTACTGTCGGTGCCTGGTCACTCTTGTTTATATGGCACCATTCTTGTGATACCTATACATGTTCTGGTATACTTATATAAGAAAGACGGCGGTAAAACTTACTCATTCATTCATTTCTATTATCATTATTATTCCTAACAATGAATAACTAAACTAGCTTCAGTTCTTTACTAATATCATTATTATCTATAGCTGCGAATAATCATAGTTCTCCTTTACTTTACGACAGGCGTGTATATATAGGTCATGGACTCATAACACCAACAATGTTTGATTGCATCTCTTTATTTCTATATTTTGTTGAGTCAGTATTCATTATATCTCGAGACTGATCATGCGTCCATGCACATTCATGATTCTGAAGAATGTCTAACCACTTTGTTTATTACAAAAATTGTAGATAATTTTTGGGTATCGAAATGGTAACTTGAAGGTCGATCTAATAACAAAATAGAATTAAATCTATTGTAACATTATATGAAGAAATGAGGCTTGATAATTGAAATATCTGTTGCTGATGTTGCCCTAATATTGCCAAGCATGTATTGTACATACGAGCATAACCCTCCAATATTGTGAGACTTGATAACTATGCAGTCGGTGAAACGGAATGCCGGCTCCTGCTAACTTGAATCGGGGGAGGAGCGGGTGAGGTTTATTGTGTGATATTACAAACACTATCACGATTCCAGACTGTTTGACAATGACAGCAGTTTTCTATAGATATTCGAGTTATTAAAATATAAAGTAGGAGGAGAATGCCGTTAACAGTGACGGAAATCAATCCATAATAAGGTTGGTACTAAGATCAAATAGGTAACTAAGTAGAAAATGTTTCATGTCTGAGAACTACGTTTACCAATATTTACTGTCACGAATACTTACAAGAATGATGGATCTATTCGGGTGTGGAAATTTTTAATATACTGTCAACTGGTCTAAGCCTATGAATACATTTGTTTCTTTGACTTGCAGTGAACAAACCGCGCTATTATGACAAATTTATTTAGGTAGATATATGTAGACTAAACGTTACCCGTCTACAGCGGGCGATACATATAATAATAAAATTAAATTAAACGTAAAAAAATATTAGTATAGCTAACCATACAGATACCATCTCATATATTACATAAAATTCCTAAGCTTGTTATGTAACTCATTGTAAATAAATGCCGACTGAAATGGGTGACTATGAGTTTATTGCTATATTCTTCTCATAAAAGAACACCTGGCACCACCTTTTAATTTTTTTCTTTAATATTTAATTAAAATATAAAGGGCAATCTTACAAGAAAATTATATTTAAAATTTTGTGAATAATATAATATAATAATAATATATATTTATTTTCTCACCACAATATTTACATACGATATTTACATAGTCCAACATATAGAAGACACATAATACAATTATTATTTCACATTTATTATATTGTGGGAGACTGGTGCCTAAGCTAGGCTTGACGCCTGTATTTCAGGACACCAGGACCCCAATCCTACATAAAATACATTTTTATTATGTACTGGTGCATTAAACACATTGTTGTATGATAATAACAATAGTGGTGATTTCGTCTGTTTTGGTTATGTATGTATTTATGCGCGCGCGTGCTTGCGTGTGTGTGTGTGTGCGTGTGTGTGTGTGTGCGTGTGTGTGTGTGTGTGTGTGCGTGTGTGTGTGTGTGTGTGTGTGTGTGCGTGTGTGTGTTTGTGCGTGTGTGTGTGTGTGTGTGTGTGTGTGTGTGTGCGTGCGTGTACGTGTGTTTGTATGTGTTTGGATGTATGTGTGTGTGTTTTGTTGTATGGGTATGTAAAACGGCAGTAGTAATAACTTTAAACTGGGTTTGTCAGTAGTTTTTCCGTATCATCATAGTTTAATTTTTGTAGCCAAACTGTTAATTGAGTTTTGCATCTGATCTTAGTAAGATTGTATATCTGTAGTTCCTTGTTTATTTTATTGTAAAGGTAGCCGCCTAAGTGGCAAAAGAAGCGTTTTGAGAAAGTAGTAAATAGGTGTATACGGCGTCGATCTACTGGGTTGAATCGTCTTCTACCTTCAGACAGAGAGGGGTTGAAAATCAGGAGAGAATGTTGTTTTATAACGGTACTAAGTATAAATAATTGTCGCACTGTGAGAACTTTATGATCCTTATATAATTGTTCCGTAGGATAGTAGTGAGGTCGAAAAGATGACACTTTTAGGATGGCCCTTTGTGCGCGCTCTAGCAGTCCTAGTGTCGTTTTTGGAGCGCCACCCCAAGAGCTGATGCAATAGCAAATTAAGGACTGAGCTAGAGCAAAATATACCGATCTTATTAAATTTTTATCACCTACATGTCTCAGAGTTTTAAAGACGTATATCAGCTTGCGTAATCTATTACTAAGGATCTCTATGTGTTCCCGGAATCTCAGTTGACTGTCAATTATTATACCTAGGTATTTTACTGTATCTGTTTTTAAGATAGGTTCACAAGAGCACATACTTCGTTGCTCCTTACACGAATGAGCAGTGAGAGTGCCAGATATAATATTGTTTTGAGTTGGCGGTTTTAAAGAGAAAGTCATGTAGTTGGTTTTTTTTGTATTTAAGGTCAATAAGTTATTACGCAACCAATTGCACACAATATTGAGACCTGATTGTGCATGTTCGTATACTTCCCTCCATGTACTAGCGCTGAATAGAAGTACAGTATCATCAGCAAAGGTTATGACCTTCCCTTTAGGAAGTGAGAGCGCACCCAGGTCGTTAATATATATAAGGAATAGTGTCGGACCGATCACGCTACCTTGAGGGGTACCGTAAGTAAGCGTGCGCTCCTTACTGAGAAACCGACCTATCTTCACCCTTTGGGTTCTCTCACTCAAATAATCCTTAAGCAATTCCAATGGTACTCCTCTGATACCCAAGCTTTCCATCTTTTTCACTAGAATCGGTACAGAAACCGTATCGAAAGCTTTTGCGAGATCTAAAAATATTCCTAGAGCTTTCTGCCCACTATCCAGTTTTGTAACCACGTGATTTGTCAGTTCATGGACCGCGTCTGAAGTTGATTTACACGTACGAAAACCGAACTGTGAAGGCGATAAAAGATTATTATTTTCCAAATAACTAACAAGTCTACGATTCATAACCCGCTCTAGTATTTTAGAGAAGGCTGGAAGTACTGCAATGGGCCTATAATTTTCGACACGATTTCTGTCCCCATTCTTATAGATCGGATGCACGGTAGCTCTTTTAAAGGCACCGGGAAATTCGCCAGTGGAGAGGGAGAGATTACATATGTATGTTAGAGGTGGTACTATTGCTAACTCATGTCTTTTTAAGAGACTGTTAGGTATTCTATCCCAACCCACAGCACAATCATTTCGTAGTGTCTTAATTAAGGAGGCTACCTCTTGCTCATCGGTCGGTAACATTGCCATAGAATGTATACTGTTACTAGTAACGATAGTCTTAGGTGTGTCTTTACTACTACTGTTGAAATTTTTGGCTAGTTTTTCACCTAACTCGACAAAGAAGTCGTTGACGAAGTCTACTGAGCTTTCAGGTGTCACTTGAGACGTTAATAAGTGTGAAGAAAAGTTTTCATTAATGCTGGATCTGCCTGTAATATTATTTATAGCTGCCCATATTTGTTTAGTGTTACTACCTGCCTTACTAATTAAATTCTTTTCATATTCTATTTTAACATTTTTTAATAGTTTACAGCAAAAGTTTCTATATCTTGTAAAAGTTATTTTTAATGTATCATTAGTAGGCGCCTGCTTAAATTGTCTGTGCAATCTATCTCTGTGCCTGATACATCGCAGCAAGCCAGGCGTAATCCAAGGCTTTAAGGTTTGCTTACGATTCGAGAGTGTAATTATTTTTGAGTTGGAATCTATAACATCTCTAATCAAGCGAATCATTGTCTCCGCTGCTACATGGGGGTCTCGTGATATATATACCTCACTGAAGTCTAACTGTTTCAAGTCTGCATCTAATTTGTCGTTATTAATGTGCACTATGGACTTTTTTGCTCGTTTCTTAGACACGTATTTAGCCAAGAAAAGTAAGATGGTTTCATGGTCAGTAAGAGCAGAATGTGCGACTAATGTTGAGGCCGGTAGCTGACTTTTCAATATAAAATGATCTAGGCATGCATTCTTCCGTGTTGGGAGTGAATGAGCGGGTAACAAGCCATGTGACGCTAGTAGGTTTAGGGAGCTATGTTTGACGGAGTCGCGACAGTCTGCATGAATGTTTATATTAATGTCGCCCGTAATAATAATGTTATTATAACGTGCGACAGCATTCAAAGCTATATCCAACGAGTTCAGAAAGTTAGCGGTGTCTTTATATCCAGGTGGGCGGTATATGGCTAAGAGAATTGTACTAGGGTCAATGGTTACTTGGAGACAATTTGCATCAAGCACTGGAGGTTCCTCCACTATAACTTTAAGATCCTTGTGTATATAAACGACTACACCTTCGTTCTGTGTGCGATTATTAGTTGTTACAAAGCTGTTATAGCCTGTGATATCTGGAATATTATATGTATTCGGTAGCCAACACTCAGTTAGAGCAATTATATCCCAGTCAAGTTTCGTTCTAGCAAGAATAGTATGGAAGCCCGTCATGTTTTTTGATATACTTCTTATGTTTTGTGTTAGAATTTTGAGACAGTGTTTAGGCTTAAATTTTGATGGAACGCAATTGTCAAGGTCGCATGTAGACGAGTCAGACACAGAGACGTGATCGATATTAGTCATGTTATTTTGTAGCTGGTCGAATGTTTATATTATCATTATCCATGTTTACATCACTATTTGATACAACAAAGAGAATTATTATTATAGTGTAAGTAAGGCAATTAGCACCAATATGACTGGATAAACGTAATAGGCAACTACTTTTGTGTGTACCCATGTAATATGATTTGAAATGAACAGTGTGATATGGTATAGATGTCATATATAGGGAAAGTTTGTGTGAGTTTGTATGTGTATTAGGAGTGGTCTTCGGTGTGTTTAGTGAATAGGTTAGAAAAGGCTGTAAGACGATTTCTAAATTGACAACATAAATATAAATTTGCATTAATGTATGTGAGACATGTTCTAGATAAAAAGCATGCAATGAAATACACAAATCTAGTCATTTCTTTCTACGCAATTTCTCGAGATCTTCTTCAGACTTAATGAGCTGACTAGGCAACCCTTCTTTCTCGCGTATATATACCTTGCCGTTAGCAACCCAGCTTTGTCCATACCCACTATGCTTTATATGCTCTCGTGCAAGGTAGTGTAGGCGTTTAGTCATGGAGGTCAGAACCTCGGACACGTACAAAGGGAGTTTCGGTCCTTTCACTGCCAAATGATGGGTATTCAGACGATTTTCTGGGTGATGTTTATTAAACGTTTTAGTAGACTTATGGAACTGTTCTCTAAGAGTTGCCGAAGTGAATTCTACCATAACGGCGCCCACTGTCTCAGTCTTGTTTTTAAAACGAAAAATGTTTTTAATATCAGTTTTACTCACGGATTGCTTGATGATATTGCCTAGATTTTGTACCGTTTCGATAAGAGTTTCACTGGTTTCTTGGTCACTGGTTGGCAGATTTTTTATTTCGAGCGAACCTGCTTTTTGCTGTTTTTCTAAAAAGTCTACCTTTCCTTCTAGAAATTTAATAAGCTTTTGATTTTGACTCGATTCCGCCTTTAAGTTGCCTATTTGATGGAGGGCATCGTCGTATTTTTCAGACAAGAATGTTAAAGATTTCTGGATTTCTTCGTTCTGCGATCTAATTTCGGTGTTTTGAATGCGGATTACAGCGTTTTGGGACCGAATATCGTCGAGGGCCGACTGTAAGGTATCCATCTTATCATTCTGCAGATTTTGTTTCGTGACTAACTCAGTAAACATTCCCTTCATTTCTTTCAACATAGTCTCCATATACTCCCTGTCATCCTCACCACGTTTCCGTTTTCTTAACGTTATATTCGATATGTCACTAGTGGTGTTTGTCGTAAGGTTTGGTTCGGAGGAGTATAAAGACGCGGGAGTATTAGGAGGTGTTCGCTTTAACATTGTGGTATATAAATGTTATTGGCAATTTGTAATTAAAGATAGACGATAATCAGAGTCGTAGTAAGGAAATGGTTTTACTCACTAGTTGTAAACTTCGCCGCTGCGCTAGAGTGTAGCAGAAATGTCGCGTACCGCAATATCCGTCTCGTAAGTCTTCGATGTATATGCCGCGTCAACCGAACTACCGAACAGCAGCCGATGATAGCCGAGTGACCGCCGGGGGTGTGTCCTTCGTGCTCCGATGTTTGCCGAGCGAAGGCCGGTCGTTGACCTCGCTACGTCGCTCCGCAGTTCGTCGACTCGTTGGGCGATGACTCATGCGCAACTGGTATGGTTTCAAATAATATTGCAGTCGTTGTCGAAATATATGTTGATAACTTCTTTGTTTCTTGACCAATTGAGAATCTGATTAGTGCACCTTGAAGCTGATAACAAAGGCTACACAATGATGTGTGTTTGCAGCCGAAACGTTCACTTTTTATACTAGTTATGATTTTAAATGTTCTAGAGTAATGAGAGTACGTGTTAACGCTGCGAGGGTCGCGGAGGGGAGTCGTCATATCAATGAATTTACATGTTTTTATTTAGATTTTGACATACAACTCTTAATTTCAAGTATTTAGAATACTACATCTTCATCCCATGCTAAGCTTCTATGTTTTTAGTGAACGTCGAAATATTAGATGGATCAAGATTGAACGTTGCTCAAGTAGTCTGGGGACCTGACAGCTTTTATTACATAGTATATACCCGTCTAATTTTGTTACAAGACAGGTCAAAATCGATTATACGAGGAACTCATAAATAACAATACTTATTTTATATTTTAGGGCTAAGGTTTTAACAAGATAAGTAAAAATAGTGTCAGGATACAAGGCCGTTAAAGTAGGTGACGTGTTAGTAATATATTTTATTAGGTATTCTAGGGCTTGTAAACCTTGTAAGTGTTAGTAATTTTTTTATGACATTTTAAAGGCCAGTCTCGCACTGTTTTTTAATTGAGCCATTGTTAGTCCATAAACGTAATTGAGTATAGTCCATAAACAATTATTTGTACCGCCTTTGTCTTTGTGTTTGCTGTTTCAAACTTTACTAGTTCTGAAATTGTTAGTAAAAGTGCAATATAAAGTGAAGTAGTGATATTATATTTGATACTACGATATCCGTACATAGCATTCATAGCTGTGAGTTATGTTCGTCGTTATTTGACACTGATCTTCAAACGATTGTGTGATTATAGAATTGATTTATAGTTCTAACAATGAGAAGTTGAGGATTTTTGTTGGAGTAATCTTAGTAGTAAAAAGTCTGCAAATGTGCTGGTGGACAGAAAAACTCGATCCCTTGTTACATCGAACCTCATACACACATGGTCTCCACTTACATCTAAGAAAGGAGAAGCAGAAGTGTATACCTACTACACAATCACATTTCGCCAGCTACCCACTTTGAGGTCCCACGTAATAGAGGGCAAGCACACTGGACTGCCGTTTACTGGACACAGTTTCAGACTCCTAAGATTTTTTGATAATTTACCTCGGCAAAGTCAAATTCGGAATCTTATGCACAGCACTCGCATTCACTACGGCTGCGTCATCGAGGCATGGTTCATCATACATGGTTAGCGAAATATCGGCAATATATTCGGAGATATACATTTGGAGTCTTTGAATGTATCCCTGTGTGTTTTTTTATCAAAATAATTAAAACGGTCTAACTGTAGATGTATTGTATCTACCTACATACATTCATTTAATCATTGAAACTCGTTATAGAACACAGATGGAATAGGTAATGGAACAAAATGAAAACCCGATTAGATCCTGTTCCGGAAATAATTAAGTGGCATTTAAATGTGGGTAAAAGAGATTTTGTGACGGACAAGGACTTCTCTGTGTTATAATGCTACTGAATGGACTGTGTAACAAAGTAATTATAAAAAGGTTTCAATGCTATAATATAAGAACATACAGTTAAATATAATCTTTTTTAATGGTGAAGGAAAATTATGTATGGATACCTACATGTCTGAGAGTTGTCCATAAAGTTCTTAAAGATATATGTGAAGTAAGCCAACTCACACTCGGTTAACGTGGTAGATTATCACCAAACTCATCTCACTGAGAAGAAACCCATGCCTAGCAGTGGGACTGTTTCTGAACAGGAATATTATTATCATATTTCATATATAAATTTACGTACAGTTATAACTACATAGCCAGGTTTACATAGACAAGACCTTGTATACATATACAAAATTATGAATATTCCTATTTAGCAGTAGTGAAAATGTTGGTTTGTAGGTTCTGATATTATTGATGCAATAGTAGCAGTTCTCTTGTTTGTTTAGGCTTAAACGCTAAATCGATTTTAAGAGATTTAGAACTAAAAACAGGGCAAGCTGGCGAAAGGTATCTGGCATATATAGGTTTCTTTAAAAATGATCACCAGCAATAATCTTGCTTTGATATTCTTCTTTTATTTTCGTGTGGTTAGTGACCAACCTGTTGTCAAGAGTTGTTTAAGCCTCTGACATGGCTTAACGACTGCTGTCAATTTGACAACAACCGGGACCGACCTTTTACGTGCTCTCCGAGGCACGGAGATGCTCATATGAAATACCACTAAGCGGTTTACCCATCTATAGACTGACCGCACCCAAACTTTCTTAACCTCGCTAATAAGTGAGTGCAACTGGCTATGAGCGCCCCAAAATCTTGCTATGATTATTATAGTAAAATAAATAAGTTACGAAACAAACCAATATACACACCAGCGAGTGAAAGTAGTACTCGGTATAAATAGAACTTCTTTGTCATGTCACTGTGCGCTAATTTCGCGTAAACGTTTTATATTTCAGACTCTGTGCCAATCTATGAATAGACATGTAATTTGGGTCTTACGTGAGATTACGCTTCGAGATGACGTTTTAATGATGTCTTTAGCAGATAATACGAGTATAAGCCGCAAATACGAATTGCATAGATGGCGTATTGGTTTAAGTTGTAACCACGCCATTGTCACTTTACCGAGTGTTGCGGGTTCAGTTGTGATCAATACAAATCGTTATTTCGAGCCTGGGTGTCCTTTCTATTTGTTATTTGAATATTTGTCAAGTTCTTTGTGACACCAGAATTGTGCCTAGAGCAGGAGTAGTATTTTTTTAAAGTGATTAGCGTAGTTGTTTATTATTGTTGGAATGCCAGACATACTTGCAAACATACTGTGTCTGGCCACCGATGTGTCACTGCCACTCTATAGTAACCTATAGAGTGGCAGTGACACACACATTAAATTAAAAAGCCATGATAGGGCCGCTGTTTATAATGATTATCAGACTTGTGAACGGGTGGTCTTGGGTTTTTCCATTACACTACCGACGTGATCAGCAATAATATAGATAATTTTATAACCCAATTGCTAGTGCTCTTTTTCATAAAATCAATTAGCCGAGTGGTTCGGGAGGCCCACATAGCATCACGCCTGCTTATGCACATAGCAATAGCCAGAGGTACGGACTAAATTAATTTCGTTAGCAATATTTAAAACCTACGTAATAGGAGCAGATTGAGCCTTTAATCGTAAATCGTTTCCGACTATGTGCTGCTTTAAGGATTTTTTTTACAAAAACTCCTAATATCGGTGATAAACGTAGCCATAGTTTTATGCAACTGGACCTACGCCCGTTTATTTGAGTCCAGTTTTAGCGAAGTGTATGAGTTAAAAAAAATTGCGAGAGATTCGAGAATTGTCAAATGTTTTGTTTTGTTTGGTGACGTAATTTGATATTCCATTGCCATAAATAGAATATGAAGCAGCAACAACACTACTACATAAAATTATGGTAGCATTTATCGGCAATATTGCAGTTTTTATGTGAACTGTTATTGGATATGGATAAAATCAAAAGAAACTTAAAAAAAATACCTAGGTACTGCAGTATGATTGCCGACGTGTTTTTTGTTTCAAATATTCGAAATCTCAAATTACATGATCAAGGATTAAAAAACAAATGCATTCAGAAAGCTGCCTCGTTCACCCGAACGAATACTAGTGCATCTAAATCTATGCAGTCAAATGTACACACATCAAAAAAAGTCTGCGTTTACTGAGAAAAGTTGAGATATTTTTTTTCGTGTCAAAATATAATTTATAAATACATTATTTATTTCTTTAACATTTAAAAGCACATCATTTAAATGTAGAAAACATAAAATCTTCTTTTGTTTTCTTATATAAAAACGAGGTGAATGATAAATAGCCCTCATTCATGTTTCTGCCTGAACGTTTTAATCAATTTCTCTAAAATTGTTCATTTGAAAAATGCCAGGTGGACTGTCTGAAGTCTTGCGATCAAGAACAGTGTTTTTGCGTGAAAAAGGATATTCTACAAGGCGAATCGCAGCCAGTGCCTCCGTTTCTTAAACCTGCGTCGTTACTACTCTGCAGAAGTACTGGAGCATGGGCAACTTGACTGATCGACTTTATAGTGGCCCGGCTGTCCTTAGTGATGTTTACAAGTGCGACATCGGACTTCTTGCCGCCCGTAATCCAATAATTAACGCTACGAAACTGAGATTAGAGCTGCGAGCTGTTACTGGACTGGATATTAGCACTCAGCCCATTCGTAATTGTTTACACCACTTTAGATTACGATCAAGAATCCTGGCAAGCACCTTTGAATACACAAGCACGACAGCGACGCAGATTGCAAAAGGCCAGGCAGCGTCAAAACGATGAAGACGAAGAAGAAGATGTCTGGTTTAATTGTCTTTTTGTTGACGAAACACGGATTAGTACGCACCTTGATAAACGATGTGTCCGAGTTTGGAGATGGCCTGGGATTCTGAAAGGCAAATAACTGCCACTGGAAACGTTCAGTAAGGTGGCAAATCGATATCTTTTTGGGGCGGAATAATGATTGGAGCTCGAACCCCTTTGATCCTGTGCCAAGCCTCTATGACAGCTATTTGTACAAAACAGCTGTTATTGGCGGCATTACCAGACTATTCAGGATAAATTATGGTAACCATTTCGCATTGGCCGACGATAATGCGCCGGCACATCGAGCTCAACGAGTGAGCGCTGCTCTCCGGGAGTAAGAAATCACGCGGTAAGACTGGCCTGTCGGCTCTCCAGTCTTAAACCCAATGGAACACGCATCGGACGCTCTCAAGCGAGCTGTTTGGAGACGTCAGCCACCTCCAAGAACTCTGTCAGAGATCAAGGAATTTGGATTTGGAAAAAAAAAGGCCATTCAAGAATGGAACAGGTCACCACAAGAACTATTGGACAACTTGATCTACAGTATGCCCAGGATGATTTTTGCAAGCGTTCAAGCCAATGAAAAAGTCATTTTGTATTAAATTTGTAAATGAAAGCATATTAAAATGAATAAAATGATTAACTTTAGTCAAATCTTCGCATTTCTTTAAATAACAAATTTCACAGAGATTGAAACATCTATTTTTTTTAAAGAAAACTAAATAATATAGATATTTTTATATTAACATTGTGTGCTTTTAAATAAAAAGCAATAAATAATTAAATCATTAATATTATATTTTGACACGAGAAAAATTATCTCATCTTTTTCAAATGAACGCCGACTTTTTTATGTAGGTATAAGAAAGAAATTGTTTCTATTATAGAAACAGTTCTGGTTTTACGGCTCTAGACCAGGGCAAATTTCAGTAGGTAGATAAAATAACATTGACATATTTACAGTATGAGATGTTTACGAGTGGGTGATGTATGAGCAAAATTAGATTACACTAAGACAGCTCTATTCGCTAGCTCGCATATATGTCAATTGCATAGCATCAGTCTCTGTCAGCAAGTATAAAACCAATACATGAATATGGAACTACTTATTTCGTTAATTGACTGACATAATTTTTTGTCCTATGTGTGAATCTATGTCCGGCCGTGACAAAATTATCATTTAAGTTGCTTCACTTGCCCGCGGCTTCGATCCCTTCTTTCTGGATAAAAGGTACTCTGCATCCTTTTCTGTATCCCTGCTAACGTGTATGAGACAATTTTATAATGATCGGTCGAGCAGAAGGCGTGAAAGCGTAACAAATAAACAAACTCACATTCGCTTTTGTAATATCAGTATTGGCAATTACTAAAGATTGTCGTCCGTAACCATAGTGAACACGACTGCTGCAAATGAAGTCTCAGGTACGATACCCAGGCAAAGATTTTGTTGGTTGTGATATTATTGTAATTTACTATCAATTAATTTTCATTAGCAGCACGAAGTCTAGAACAAGGCCCGGTAGACGGCTATAGGCTTACAAAAATAATAACCCCTACCTTATCGCGAATCTATGCGTATGTTTGAATAATAATTACTCTCTGCCCAGACTTACGGGCACCCTTATAAATGTATGTTATTAAGAAAATATACACCTACATTGTTCTTAGTCCACTTAAGCAAATAGTACAACACAAAATAAAAATTACGCGTAATTCTCTTAAGCCAAGTATAATATTAGGCACTCTAAGTGAAGCAAAGAGAGAACGTGATTCGATGGAACGTATTACACGCAATGATTTACGACACAATATTAAAAGTGACGCGTGTCCCGTCAAACATTTTATGAAGGGCATAGGCGAAACTCTCTCAAATACGAATCGGCCTACAGAAGCACAAATGATAAGCCTTAAATCGAGCCTTATCTTTACTTATTACATTATATAGTCTTACACGATAAGCAGGGTTATGTTGCAATATATCATAATATCAGCCCTGTATTAAACTATCCCACTGCTGAGCATGGTTCTTCTCAGTGTGAGAAGGGTTAGGCCATAGTCCACCATGCTGGTCCAGTGCGAGTTGGCAGACTTCATATATCTTAAGGAATATTATGAAGAACATTCAGACATGCAGATTTCCTCACGATATTTTCCTTCACCGTTTTTATTATATAATTAAATTTTTAATAAGCACATAACTTCGATGTGCCAGTGATGCGCGCCTTAGGGTGGGTGGTATGTGTGGTAGTCCAATGGTCTCTCTCTAGGCTATCGCGGCTTTTTATAGGGGTATGTTAAATATAGATATTTTGCCAGCTATTTAAGATGCTACTATAATGTATAATGATGTCGTTCAGACCGATTTCGGTCACAGCGGCCAATCTTAACGAAGACTGGCCATCTACGCAGGAGATTTTATAGTGCACAAGCGTGTGCGCAAACACAAGTGCATTCTCTGTTCCCTAACTCTCATGATCCGATGGGACGGTAATCCGACACGACCGGAGAGAGATCAGGCGCAAGACCAACGGCTTTACGAGTTTTCCGAGGCACGGGGGATCCTACTAACTAAGGAGTAAGTCTATTGACGTCTGTCGGGCATAGTTCCAGACTCCGTACTGCTGTTTCTTGACAGAAAATTCGATAAGACTTTGCCTTACTCAGGCATTGACCATGAGACCTTATGCAGCAATTGTATTCTTTACCGCCACTAACAAGGCAGTCCTTTATGATTTATTTATAATAATAGTTACGTTTGTGTGTAAGCCAAATGTGAATAGTCCAGCCAAAGGAAAATAATGCGGCAAACGTTCACATCGTTGACTTTAGGGATAAAGGCTACGTCAAAAGTACGCTAAACCGACGAGCGTGCATGCAGAATATAACGAAAGGAAATGAAGCTAGAGAGATATGTGAGGATCGTAGCAAGTGGCAATCCGTCGCTAGGTCTGCCTACCCTCCTTGAAAACGGGCGTAAATTAATTTGTATCTAGCTAAAAATATTTTTTGTGACGCAAATCGAATCCTTGTAATGTCCCTCACTTTACAAAGATTCAAAGAATGGATACAAAGAACAGCCAGATTTGGAACTACTATTTGTTGATCACACTAATTCTTTCCCCGCGTGGGGATCGAACCTACATCACCCGCCATTCGTGCAATCATAATATATTATATTATAAAAGGTTGCGTACATGATGTCATCATCCTACATCCCAAATAAGTACAGCAGTAAACAAATACCATACAACACATGTAAGAGCGGGACGGAATTAGTTTTATATAAATATACAATATTTAAAAACACAATCTTTGAAATTTATATGCACTCTGCTTACTGTAAGTAATTGTTTAAAATGCGTTTAAGCCGAAAGTTTTCACCACATTAGGTAGTGGTCAAAGAAAACACCCGCAGGCTAATACGTAATTTAATTTTCGCTGGTTTTGTTAACATTTCTGACTAGCGCGATGTGGGTCATGTTTTCGGTGAGCGGGTGATTTCAATCTTTGAATTCTTTATTTATTAGTAGATAGCTATTTTTATAGATATAAGCCTAATTTCCTTTTGTCTTTAATTTAAAAAGAGACAACCCCCGCTCTAAATATAATTCCTGTATCGCAGGGGACTTTACCAACATTCAGACAACGGACACAAAGAACACCCAGACCCAGAACAACAATTCGAAGGCCACATAATTATTCAACCCGTGAAGGGTTCGAACCCACAACACTCGGCGCAGTGGCAGCGACGAGGCGACCAATAAAAAATACGACACCTCTGTAATCAAATTTAATTAGTATAGTCTATACCAATCCTATAAAATAAAAAGTTATACAAACGGTTCGTTGACATGACCATAGACATTTTAGTGATGTCCAATTATAGCGTCAATTGTTAATCAATTAATTACCTAATCGAATCATTCAATTTAATGCAGCGAAGAGTTAGAAATGATATAGACACTGCTACAAATTTATCTTCTCGCGCTTTAATTATTGTACCCATCATTAGATTTTGCATCTGAGCAAACAGAAGATAGTACAAAAAAAAATTGAATGGTTTATAATTTTTCATTGTTAAAAGAATAACCTAAGGAATAACTAGTAATTATTAGCGGTCAAAGTTATTTACCTCTTACAATTAAAGTTGTGACGGTCAAAAATTATGTACTCAATTAGGCCACAAAATAACACTAATGAACGTCAAAGGTTATTATAGTGAGCTAATAAAATTATTTATTATTATTGCAGCGAATTACTATTGTTTTTTGTCCAATTCTTCTAACCGAATGTTGTTGCTTCAAGAAGAAGCACAGTACAAATCATTAGTATGTAATAAATATTACATACTGATATTGCACTCAAAAGTAATAGAGTAGTCAACAAAATGACAGTTTTCTTGACGGTCAAGATTATTTATTTATTTATTTTAAAGGGTAAAAATATATATATATTTTTTATTTTATTTGGTTTTACGGCTGCTTATCTCCTTGAGTTGCAGTGGCCAGCCACTACTTTTCTTTTTAACTCTCGCACTAGTTTTAAATATTGTGTCGCTGAAGACTTTACATTACATAACATTCAAACAACGGTCATAAAAACACCTAGACTCGGAAATGCTATTTGTAGATCACACAAATGTTTGTCCCGTGTGTGATTCGAACCCATAGCATAGTAAACCTTTTTCAAACTGTCTAGTAACCTCAGTTTTCGACTAAGATTTTTCAAATTAAATAATCATTTATTAATCAAACGGCAAATGCTTTAAAATGCCTTGTGGTATAGTGTGAAAACCTTTAAAATACGGCTAAACTTACTAAACTTATTCCAGTAAGTATTTATGATAAATTAAACAAAATTTGGTTTGTGTACATTTTGATCAGAATGGATTGGAAAGGACTATAGCATTTTAATAGATTATACGTTTATCCCTCGCAGGATAGAGAGATGAATGACATCCTCATTTCGAAAGCTATGCCTTTTACTACATATCTACCAGACACATTGCCAGACTTTCTGCTGTTTGAAGAATATTGTAACTAAAATCTATAAAAACACTATACCCTACTTTGAAATTAAGCTCAGAACTTCAAGTTGTCGAAAATGTATGCTACCAGGCCCACAAGGCAGGCTTATAGCTAAATCTATTACACCTAGTGTAATAAATATAGATCGTGTGCTAACAGGCAGTTAACTCCCCCTGTAGCGCATCGACCTGGTTATTCTCGCGTAAAATTGATTATTTTAGACTCGACATCGATCTATGAATAGACACAGAGGACGAGAATGGACCACTAATGAGGCTCAATGCTCATCCAGGACATGTTAGGATCGACACCTTTCGAACTAATGAAATGAAAAATTATGGTCGTCGGACTGTACTGACCTCTTTCGCACCCCTAGTTCACCAACCATTATAAATAACCCATTGTGCTTATCTCTATAATGTACCTACGCGTTTTTTCGTCATTTCACGTGTTTTACGAGCCATATTTTTTATTGCCAACAGAAATTATATGACTGCAATAATACGTGGGCAACGTTTCAAGTTAAAAATAAGTACATCTATCGTGGCAATTGTTTTTATGTGTACTGTTTGTGTGAAATTTCGAGGGATGTTAACTTCTATAACAGTATAGGCATTTATGAAATTGTAAATACCGTAAAACTAAATCTAGTAACTACAAATAAGTATAAGTATTGTTTGTGGCCGCGTTAATTGTCACCAATGACGTTAAATGAGCAATAACTGAAG
Source organism: Catocala fraxini (assembly GCA_930367265.1). Lineage (NCBI taxonomy): Eukaryota > Metazoa > Arthropoda > Insecta > Lepidoptera > Erebidae > Catocala > Catocala fraxini. The sequence continues at coordinate 16,706,916 of OV884033.1, forward strand.
AAAGATAGTGCTTGAAAATCAAAGTTATTATTAAAGATATAATATAAGTCTTGAAATGTTGTTTTTAATGCTGTTTTAACACATAAAGTTCTTTAAATCTATCAGTACATAATTATGTATAGAAAAAAGATTTATCGTCATAATAAAGAATAAGCTAACTTAGATTTTGTTTGAATCGAGGTAAGTTATCATGATTCGAAAGAAAGATCTAAAATTTCATTAAAATTGCCACGACGCATGTCAAGCAAAAAGATTTTGTGTATATGTACACAAAATCTTTGCTTGCTTATGCTTATCTTTTATGTAGCCGTGCGGTGCCTTAAAACCCTTTATCCATCATTACTTAAATTATGGTTTTTGTGTGATATTTGGTTATTTGCCAATTGTTTTAAATTATTATTTAATTCGTTTGGTAAGTTTGCTTTTGTTAATAAAACAAATTCTTCTATTAGTCAAACGATTTAAATAAAAAAAGGTTATTTTTTTTTTATCGCTGAAAACCACATACATATAAATTTGTTCAGTCGTTTAGAAAATTTGCATGCGGGAATGTACAAATTAGATAAAGACTCTATAATAATAAAAAATAGTTAACACAATATAAGAGAATCAGCTATACTTGTGTTGTTCTGCATTAGCACAGTTAAAACTGTGGCTTTCACAGACAACATTTTACAGCAAAAATATTTGCATCCTGCGCTGTATAAAATGTTGCGCATTGAATATAGCTAGACATTTATTTAGCGGTTGGCGCAAACCCAAATATAACATTAGATCAACCGGTCTGACACCAAAATCTGATAAAAGAATCATTTTAGTAACTAACACTAGAAGAGATCTCTCGTGAAAAATTTATTAAAATATTTGCCGTTCAGATTTGAGCTGAACTGAAAATCTTATCTACAGTGTCTTGGCAGCTGCGGTCCAATTATTTCGGTTGGCTGTCATAATAAAAACAAAGAATATGAAAGGAGGCATGAAATTGAATATTCACCAGGGCAGTATTGTCTGTTTCATAAACTTACCTACCAGGCTGTTACAAAAATACTAGGTCAAATCTAAGGTTAGACCTTAGGGTAATCTACTTACCAAAATACCGAAGGATAGAATTTATTTGGATACCCTATAAATCCAAGTATATTTTTTACTAATATTAATGAATATATTACTTAACCAATGTTATAAATACCAATGTGACTTTGAATGTTTAATTTTTTGTCTGTTACGCTTTCACGCCTTGACAACGCGACCGATCATCATAAAATTTCGCCAGGGGGACAGAAAAGTACGTACACAGTACCTTTCATCCAGAAAAAAGTACAGCTACCAACTTTTTTTTTATGTTGCGGAATGCATTGACTCGTACACCTCCGTGGGGGCGGGCGGAGCGGTTATGACGGATTTACTCGGGAAAAGATGGCGACATCCCGCTCATACTGACTAAACCTACCACGGTGTTCCTCAACATAACCAGAGTCGGTGAGGCCGCGCGAATCACCTTTACATGCAATCGCGAACCTGCCGAGGTTTCGGCCCACCGTATGAACCGAAGGGCCTCTACACGAATCTACCCTTCCCAAAAATATAACCTATCTTTTGCCCTACTGTCCCTTCGTGGGAGGACGAAGACAAAACGACACAGAAGCGTGGGTGGGAACACGCACGCGGCCTCTCAGACTTAGAGGTAATCTGGAGATGGGCAGACCCACGAAGCTCACCAGATGCAACCTTATGGTGGCTGGAGGTCGTCTCGTGTCCTCCGGTGCCCGGTCCTGCGGTTCAAACGCTCCCTTGCCCGCTCCTCCTTGATGGTAATGACTTTCTTACAGCCTTCTGTGAGGAAGTGAGGCGATGGTGTTCCACTACAGCGACAAACCTAATCTAACTTACATTTACGCTAGTGTGGATGAAACAGTCGCAAAGGGCGAAAACCTTGGCGAACGTTTCTCGATCAGATCAAAGAAGTTCTTGACAAAGGCCAGGTTAAGATCACCTTTAACCAGCGAGCGTATGAGGAATGTGATGAAAATAAATGGAGCCGTAGTCTCTGCCTAACAACAGGTGTGAATCTATGTATGTATGTAGAATTATTATATGATAGGGTATTATAGTATATTTTAGGGCAGGGTTACGTTGAGGTGTGTTACATCACCAGAACGGCAATATAAGTTTTCCCTTCTATGTTTACACGATTATGGGCCAAGCCTATAGCTGTGTGCGGGACGAATTGCCAGCCTGCGTGCTGCTACTGAGAAATTCCTAACAGAAAAAGCTAATAACACGTTACTTAACTCGAAAATCGTTCCTGGGATCACATGGAAGCACATAATCATAAGTGCATACTTATGTCACGGAAGCAACAAGGCAGTCCTTATATTTGTACCTTTACTTAATATCATTCTTCTGGATATACATTAAGTACTAGATAATATTTTTTTGTTGACAAAGAATATTTATTAGATATTAATTATTTATTTGTCTCATTGAGAAATCTTAAGATTCTCATGAAATATAAAAATATACAAGAGCTACTTATTGCTATTTTGATGTTAACCAAAATTCTTTTCACCGATAAATATATATTACTTAAATTCAAATGTTTACGTGTATCATATATTCAGTAGGCAAGTCATTCACCATAAGTTACTTAGCATTAGGAACTATGCTCGGTACATAGAGATGGGTTTACCTTCTATTTCATGGGATGGGACTTCACATAACCAGCGAAATATGGGTGTAATTTACGTTTGCCTAACCCTTCGGGGAAATACAGACCCTGTTGTAATTGAACTCATAAATTGATTTACCCTCGGTGTCTTGAAAGCTAACCAACATAAAAATAAACTAACAAACTGTGAAATACGATGGTAATAAGATATAAATTAGTGACTGATTTGTAGTTAACCATGGAATGCATATAAATGTTTTTTTACCGATGCTAGGGCTACATTAGCGGGCGAAGATTCGTGTCGCGTTGGCGCGCAAAAAACATCGTATACGGACAAACGCGATGTTCTTATCTTCGATAAGCAGGCGAAGATTCGTGTCGCGTTGACGCGATACATCGTGCCGGGTTGTGATATGCGGCCGAGACGTTGGCGCTAACTTAAAATGGAGGAAGTGGCGTTGCATTATAAGTCAGCAAATTATTATCTACTTACTACAATTGTACGAGTATCAAAATAATATGAAAAAGAGAAGAAAGAGGAGATGGTGGATGACTACTATTAATTGAAACCGAACGTACGAAGGTAGGTGTAGCCACCCAAGCGAACATTGGCGCGCCATATTCCTTGATGTGCGCCAGTTTACCGACAGGGCCCCGATAATAAATCGTCTTCGCCCAAATACAACGCGTTGCACACTCATCACGTTAACACGAATGTTCGCCGTAGCCTGCTAATGTAGCCCCAGCATTAGAAGAGGCTCGTTTCCAGCTGTGGGGTAGTTTATATACAGGGCTGATAATATTATATTTTAATTTTTATGATACACACAATTTTTTAACCCGTGTGGGGCCGAACCCACAACACACGGCGCAGCGGCCGGTGGCCAGTAACCAATACGCCATCTTTGCAGCGTGCAATGCCAGACGTAATTGTAACCTTTTGTATGGCCAGCTGCCGCTCAATAGGTTAAGGTGGTAAACAAGCACACATCATGCTTGATAGTAAGCGTTTGCTGAACATATATAATTACTTGTAATAAGGCATGAGAGAAATAGGTGTGTGAACTACCGAAACGATAGAGAGCAGAACGCAGTATGAATGTTACTGTTCTAACGACGGTTTGCTATAAGAGGGTAAAATATTGAGATGTATTACCCTCTTATAGAAAACTAACACAAGCCCTTTACCAATAATTGGTAAAGAGCTCTTCAATAGACGGCAAGTAAGTATATAGCATATCCTAAGTAGTTACTGTAGCATATAATAGAATGGCGATGCTGCTACTTTAAAATAAATATATCGAGAACATAATCACTAGTTACTCTATAGAACAGTGCCTTTTTCCTTTTCGATTTCATGTCAACTCTTCAGTTAAGAAGTCCGTTTAAGAAGTAAATAGGTACTAGCAGTTCATACACAATGCAAAAGCATGAAAAGATTATTTTGCCGTGAAATCAATATCACTATAAACGCGGTTTTAAAAGCCAGTTTAATTGAAATTATTTTTTTGTAGTGTTATACTGCACATTAAATGAAAGCCTTCGCTAGTCTTTTTTTTTTAAATATGTGTTTATATATGTATATATATATATATATATATATATATATATATATATATATATATATATATATATATATATATATATATATATATATATATATATATATATATATATATATATATATATAAACATATATTAGTTGGCAAAATGTAGTTATAATAATACAATAAACTGTATACCCTTTTTCAACCTCTACAAGAATATAATATAAGCGTCAATGTACATACATATGTCTAATAAAAGTATATGAAAGAAGTGATAGAATATATTATAAATAAAATGTTCGCTCTAACGTTCATATATCAAATGTATTCACGAGGATTCTTGAAACGATATTACAATACCTCACCTATCTATTTTTGCTTCACGAATAGGTCTAGCTAGCTACAAATCAAATAGAAATCTTTATAGTACACCTAGAGCAGCTGTCTATTGAACTCAGCTTAGTACGAAAGCCGTGTTTGAAAACTGATTCTGGACTGAAGTTTGAAGCGTAACTTTGTTTCATTTGCATTTAGCAAGGATTGTGCACAAAATGCGGGGCCTGTATGGCTACATGCTGCCAAATTAGGTTAATCGTAGAGGTAATAAGAGATACTAGTAATTGAAGATATGAATACAGACTGCTTTGGTAGCGCAATGGTTATGAGTTCAACTACTGTTCATGAAGTCTTCTTCTTCTCTCTTAGCCTTTATTATTCCCAAGTCACTTGGGGTTGGCTTTTCTGGTCTAACCGGATTTGACTGGATATCAGTTTTAACACGGAGCGGCTGCCACCTGACCTCCGCAACCCGAAGGCTAACGATACCCTAAGGCTAGACCAGTGTCAGGATATTAGAGGGTACTGACTTTCCCAATAACGACTGCCATAGATGTTCATGGCAGCCGGCACCAACAGCTTAACGTGCTCTCCGAGGCACGGAGTAGGCGATAATTGTCAATCAATACGCACATAATTTCGAAAAGTCGTATAACTTCCGAAAGTCAAAGGTGCGCGACGTGGGTTCGGACCCGAGACTCTCTGCATTGCAGTCTGTTGGTCTCCCCACTGAGCTATCGCTGCTACTGTTCATGAAGTGTCGGGTTTAATTCCTAAGGCAAAGCGTTATTGGATTTTTTTTTCGACATTTTCACGGACGAGTCTAGAATTATGTCCAGTACCCAGCAATAGGCTCGTCTCCTCTTACATGGAACTGTAAATAGTTAGCGAACTGTGGGTGATATACATTTCAACATGTCTCTTAAGAGATATAGGCGGAGCACTATGTTTGTATGTATGAAAAAAGTTATGACCGTACTAAATGCTATTTAATATTGACGCTGGCTTTGAGTAGATTAGTATATCCATACCACGTAATTGCGGAGCTTCAGCATTGATTTGGATATCTGCATCCACATCCGCATCCGCAATAATCAACGCGGATGTTTATTGCGGATCCAGATATAGCGCAGGTTGCGACAAGAAAGAAAATTGGTGAACCGATGAATGGCGCGATGATTCTTCAAGTGAAGATGAGAATCAAGAAATACTAGAAAATGGTAAAGTTACATTTCTTTTTTTTGAACCTGCAGAGATGATAATATATACTTTTTATTAAATAAGATGCACAATTTTAATCAACATCCGCATCCGCAATTGCGGAGCTTCCGCATCGATTAAGACACCCGCATCTGAATCCGCATTTGCGGATATGAGCCATTAAATATCCGTATCCGCTTCCAAATCGACGGATGTTAAAAAATCTGAATCCGCAACATCCCTGATCCATATCACTATTTCGTCTATTCAATTACATTAGGCTATCAGAATGGAAAAGATGCTAATCTTTTTGTTTCCATTCTTCCTTTATAACCGGTGATTAGCAGCTTTACTGTGTTTACTTTAACTAGCATTACGTCCTAAGTTCCAAGAGAACACAGAGATGATTCGACTGCATGGATGGCCTAGTAGTTTAAGTTGTCACCTCGCTATTGTCACTGGGCCAAGTATTGTGGATACGATTACCAAACATCACGCCAAGAATTTGTGTGATCCACAAACTGTTGTTCCGACTCTGGGTGTTATTTGTGTCCGTTGTTTAAATGTTTATAAAGTTCTCAGAGACACAGGATATTACATAGTACAGGAGTAGTCTTACCTAAAGTAAAAATAAAATTCATTTTCCATAAGTGTTGGATTTAAGTTCAACAAATATGTCAAAGAAACATTATCCTAACTAATATTATAAATGGGTATGTTAGTTAGTTTGTTTCTTACACTTTCACACCTTAACTTCTCGACCAATCCTCGTGAAATTTATACACGTTGATGGGGGATTAAAAAAGGACATAGGATACCTTCATTCAGAAAAAATTGACTGTAACTAATCTAATCTAACCTATATTTACGCGAGTAAAGCCGCAGACAAATTTTAGTTATTAATATATTAATGACATTCGAAAACTTATCGTAAGGTTTTATTCATAAATAATTTTCATCATCATACCATGAAAAAATTCGCTACCAAACTACAGTTATTATTTTTATGACAGTCAAAGGCCGTCGTAAGTTAATTTTACTAACGAAATTTAGAATAATGGTAAAGTTCTGGCTGCAAAATGAACCGAGTTGGTGGTCACACATGGCTTTTACTGCAACTCCTAACAATTGAGCTAGATAGCGAGTGCTTATTATAAACCGATGCAGCAATATGTGTTTGCGAGTATATACTGTTTAGTGGAATTAACCTCACTGTTTGTGTGTTTACATTTGTGGTATTTATTTCGAATTTCTACGAGAATTTTATATAGTAGTAGCCTAATGAGACACCTTATGGAAGGCTGTTATGATTTTCTATAAAGTGTTCAAAGTGTGTGGGTGTGAGTGCGTGCGTGCGTAAGGGCGCGCGTGCATGTGTGAGTGCGTGCGTGCCTGCGAACTAGCGTGCGTGCGGGCTAGCGTGCCTGCGCGTGTGCGTTTGATTTTTGCTAAGGCATTGATAGATAACTTGACAAAAATCTAATAGAATAGCATTTTACTATTTTTATCTTTAAATGAGCTATTAAATATTTTAATATTTGATAACTTATATATTTGAAGGAATAAAAATATAAAATAGGTACCGATTCTTTAGTACCTACTCAGTTAGGTTGTTACATTGATAGATAATAGTATACTATACACCAATAAATCATGGATATGCGTTTGGGTAGGTAGAAAGTAATATAACGAACATACAGTGGGTGACATTACCGCGGGATGAGATTACTTACAGGCATATTCATGAGCGATAGGTATGATAACAATAAAACAAGTTAGGTGCCAAATTACTGAAATTTTCGGTTTTTATTGCAGTAATTCAACCACTTCATTCGACCCAATCCTTGAGATTAGATAGCAGTATACGCCATAAAATCACTACATAGCTTAAAAACCATTTAATACATTAGAAATAAAACTATGATTTATATTCTGCTAGATGACATTGGAAAATGAGATCCGAATATATTCAAGTAATATGCAAGCGCCGAACAATCAATATGTTCAAACTATCGACTTGCTCAGAGTTCATTAATGTCCTTACACCAAAGTAAATTTCAACTTCACCGTATAACCAAACTATCAGCAATCTTGTAAAGTTTTAGTTCATTCAATAAATTGATGTGTGGTAATTTTATTAACCCAAAATGTTCTCGTAGAATGGCTTTATACAGTAGTACTAGATTTTGCCTGCAGCTTTGCTTGCGTTAATATATACTTTGACAATAATTTTTTAACCCTCAGGAATAGTACATTTTTGGATGAAAGGTACCTTACGTCGTTGTCTGCATCTCTGACAATGTATATGCGAAATTGCACGATGATTGGTTAACTAGTTAAAGCGTGAATGCGTAACAAACAAACAAACATACATTCGCATTTATAATATAACATAGTTAGGATTGTAGTATTATTTCAGTATCTTAAATACTAGTAAGTGAATAAGTAATATCATGTTAATAAATATTTGAAAATTTCGATGGCAATGGTTGTGCTGTCGTATCTATTTGGTTTACGACATGATTTTTAATTTATTGCACCATTTAGAATACCAAAAGCTGATAAGCGTGAATACAAATTGATGTAATACTTACTAATTAACAAAGATTTAAGAGGAAACGACGGTGACGATTGTCTTTACAAACGTATTCCCTTATTTTCTCCCTGAATAATAATTATAGCAATCAAATTTTCAAATGTAATCTATATCTACCACTGCCATGTTCTACTTTTATCCATAATTTAATCCAAAAATTATCTCATCACTCCATTTTGATACTGTTTTCAGACAGCCACCAAACATATTTAACCAAACTAATAAAATAAATGAAGATTAAATGAAGCAGCGATAGCTCAGTGGGGAGACCAACAGACTGCAATGCAGAGGATCTCGGGTTCAAACCCACGACACGCACCTCTGACTTTCGGCAGTTATATAACTTTTCGAAATTATGTGCGTATTGATTGACAATTATCGCCTGCGCCGTGCCTCGGAGAGCACGTTAAGCCGTCGGTCCCGGCTGCCATGAACATCTATGGCAGTCGTTATTGGGAAAAAGTCAGTTACCTCTAATATCCTGACACTGGTCTAGCCTTAGGGTATCGTTAGCCTTCGTGTTGCGGAGGTCAGGTGGCAGCCGCTCCGTATAAAAACTGATATCCAGTCAAATCCGGTTAGAATAGAAAAGCCGACCCCAAGTGACTTGGGAATAATAAAGGCTAAGGTAGAAGAATAAAATAAATGAAGATATTCACAGCGAAAATCTTACTTAAAATAAGTCAATTTTATTAAAAAAAATTGAAATAGTTTATTTACGGTGGTAAAATAGGTTAATATGGATTTAGAGGTATAATCAGGCCATAACTACAGCTGTAGTTATCTCTCTAGCACATTGATAGTTCAATTATATTACTTCAAATCACCTCTCCTATCCAATAAGAAAGGAGAAGAAAACTTAAAAATCATTCTATAATGACTTTTATTTAAGATAAATAAGATGAATCATGATTCTTGAATGTAAAATAAACGTCGTCGATTATAAAGCGTCTTCTTAATTTATGTTACCTTTGATTGCTAAACAAAAATAAATGATCTGCTAAAGACCATAACATACATAATTTAGTTGTGTTATTAGTTCGATGTAAATAAACTAAAACAATTTGGAAGCAAACTTAATTAACAACGTATTTTCATTGAATTTAGAAGCAAATTAAACCGCGCTTTGAACATTCAAATTGTTGTTTAGTTATTATTATTTAATTTAGCGTAAGGGCACTTCAAAAGGTGAGCGGGATGGCTTTTCTTTTTAATTGTAACGTTTGAACGGTTCAGTTTTCATAAAGATACTAGTAAAGGTACAATCTAAATAAAACATAATGTTCAATATACCAGCAGTAGTTTAGTACTTATGATATGACTTCATATATTTCTTTTAAATAACTGTCGCATTCAGATTAGCTTCATGTATCGCGAGGCACTTTGTAACAATATTGAAACAAAGAAAACTCGGACTGGGAACCACTATATGTGTCATGAATTTTTGTCGCGCGTGGGGATTGAACCAACAATTTAGCACATGGTTAGTCACGTGGTGTCCACTTACAGCTAGGTGCGATCCGAGCAGTCAATATTTGCAGCTTTTAGTAATATTATTCGTATTAATAGATGCTATGATCATTTAAATTTTTATTCATATCGGTACAGCGGCATTGTGGAGAAACGTATCAAACTGATAATGTGACTTTTTATTCTTTCTGATTTTCGAGCTGTTTGCCTAAATATATAATGGTTTAGTGGCGTAAGTATGGGCGCGTGGCCGATCGTGATATGTAGACCTTTGATTTTCAGGTCAGCAATCTTTTACTAGGCAGTTCTCAGTAATAGCATGAATACTGTGATATTTTCTGGTTTGATGGTTACTAAAATTTTATAACGTAGGACCGAAACATAGTTGGCGAAATGAGGTAATGACTTTCTCCTAAATCTTTGGAGATTGAAATTCGGGAACTTATTTTACCAGCACCCTTATGAGAAAGGTATTAAACATAGGATATATATTTTTATTGCTTCTAGTGGCAGACAAGCTTGCGGTGTACATGATGGTACCGAAGTGTTAGCGACCGTTAAAAGACTTGGCCAAGTGGTAAACAAGGGTATACGCAGTCAACCCACTAGTTTTAATAATTATGCTGTCTTTAAATATCGTTTAGAGAAAGACAAAATTCTAACTTATATTATAAATGTGAATGTGAGTGTGTTTGTTTGTTACGGCTTCTGTTCTCTTCTTTATCTACTTCACTGATCATCATAAATTCTTGTATACACGTTGTCAAGAGTAGCGAATAGGACAGAGGCTATCTTTCATCCAGAAAAACATGAGTGAGGCCTCAGCAGCAACAGCAGCCTGTTCGTGATAAGATCGCAAGAAGTATACTGTGGCAGACACGAATGTTTAAAGATATACATGTTAAGATATAATTACAACATACTTTATAATTATCTTGTAACAAAATTAATCTTAGTCATATTATATTTCGTTTCTTAAAATTAATTTAATATACAGAAGTTGGTATATTTTCCCGGAAATTTGATGTGTTATTCTGCTATAAGAGCACACGTCACGCTGGTTGTTTATTAAATTGTTTGTCAGTACATTATATTTAATATCAATTAATCAATGCTTTGTACGCCTCATTTATACTACTAAATAATAAATAATGATCTATTATAAAATGTTTTAAAATTAAGTAACTCAATAAACAAAAGTGCATGACTCAAATATTTCTATTAATAGCCAAGCAGAAGTGGCAGTGGGCAGGGCACATAGCGCGCAGAAACGATGGCCGTTGGGGCAGAAAGGTTTTGGTGTGACGGCCACGCACTCCGGTGCGTGGTCGAAAAAGCAGCAGCGATAAGCTCCCACAAGGTGGACCAACGACCTGGTAACGCTCGCGAAATGCGGTTAGATGCGGGAGGCTCAATACCAATCTGTACGGAAAACCTTGGGAGAGGTTTATGTCCAACAGTGAGCGTATTTCGACTGAGATGATGACAAATATTTCGTCAGTGAAATTTTAGGTTCTATGTAATAGTTGGATATTTAAAAGGGTGCATAAAAGTGCATTACACATATGTTTCACCAGCTTAGATTTAGAGCCCATATAATTAGGGATGAGCATATTGCTGTCAACTAGGCACATTGTAAGACTTAGAGCTAAAATCTCGAATAGGGCATTACCTGAATTCTGAAATCGATTGCTCACGTCTGACAGTAAACATATGTGCAAAATTGTTTCACTCACAGTTCTCTGAAAGTTCGCTATATAAAGATATAGGCAAAGGCCTATATAACCAAAACCCAAATATATGAAGATTTAGGCTTTTGGGATGTTAAAGCGTATAATTAAACATTTTCCGTCGTAAAGTTGATGCGATCAATATGAATGCCGAGTTTATTGACTGATGACACTATCGATTTTCATTTATTCATCCATCATTTATTCAAAATGAACGCAATCAGGTGAATTTATTTTACCTATGAATTTATACTGGAAAACGTCGGCAATAAGGGGAACAATATACATGCATACATCGAAAACCTAGTTAACTTTCTTCGATTTGTTTAAGAGGCAATTAAACGGCTCTGCTTGAGGTATTGGAAGCTTAAAGAGAAAAGATTAAGTAATATATACATGGATGGGTAATTAGGTACAAAAGTTTACTCGTTCATTTTGTCGTGAAGATTTGTTACAAAATTGTGTACCAAATTTCAAACCCGGCCTTAAAATTTACCCAATTGTATTGGATTCGTCTTTTACTCTCACAATATTCAGCCAATATATGTGCATATTGATCTAATTTTCTTAGGCTAATTAAATAAATAAAGATATTCGTAGAAGAATAAACAAAACAAAGTATACTGACCCACTTTATCAACTGTCATAGTTGTTTATGACAGCTGAAACCCGCTCGGTGACAATTTACTTGCTCCCCGAGGCACGGAGAGGTGTGATTTTGAGTAAATGTTCAGACATGCCAAGCCAGGATGGTCAAAAAACGTGAGTCATTTTTTACATGGTCATTGCTACGGCTACGTTAATATTTATATTACAAGATCAATTTATATCGACATTTCTTGACAATTAACTCTGACAGCTTACGAGATAAATCCATCCATCCATAATAAATCCTAAATAAATAAATATACCATATAAAAAAATATTTTCAAACCTTTACTTTAACCGTTGATAGCTGCGTGCACTTGAGTTGTTAGCATTGGTTTTAACGCACCTGAATATGTTTCGAATTGATCTAATAGGTATAAAACGTTCTGCTTTGTACTCTATTTATATTTTAATAACTCTATGAAGACAAGTTATTATGGGGAATATGAATTAAAATGGTACGCTTGAGTTGATTGCTTATTGTTCGCATCAAAATATAAACGAATGAAATGGTTGACACGGACTTTCGGGCTCAGGGTTTCTTACGCTAAGAAGTGGCTTGTGCCTAGCAATGGGGCAGGTTATAAACTGGGCTTATATTAAAAGGTTTCTTTGGTTCGATTTTAATATTTGTTGAATTCGTTGTAATATTTTAAGAATGGAATGTAACAAGAAAATATTATGAACCATTATTGATTTATTTAACATCATACGGAAATAGTCTTATAGAGGGCTTTAGTAGCAAAAACTTCCCTCCATATCCATTTTTGACATTATGAACATGATTTGTAATTGTGTTTGATTCTAAGTTCCTAAATTTATGTACTTATAATATAAATATAATAAGAAAGAAATATAATAATAAGAAAAGTGATATTTAGTAAGACTAAATACACACACACAAACAAATAAATCTTATAATAAATAATAATATACAAAACCCAGATTGCCAACGGAAACAGAGCCAAGCTAACGATGTTTACGCTTTACTGAGAGTATATATGTACATAGTATCTATATAGGATGTTGCTTCCACATCAGGAGCTTACCAAAACCGCCTAACACGAACCTGGTTAGATGTTCTGTAGGAGACAGTCTATGCTATGAGCTAAATTTATACTGCACCGTCATGCGGTTTCTTAGGTCCATGAGGCTACAGTGTATTTATTGACCATTACTCGTGTTTACTAGGACGTGTCTTTTGTAGTGTGTGACGCATAGCCCCTCATATATAATTATACCGTAGTAAGTAGATCATTCATTATACAGCAATCATTAGACTAAACGTCTTTTATTTGATGAACCTAAAGCCCAGCATTGCATGGCGACCCTGCCAGTGCTGCCTTTCAGCAGTGCTGAGCTTGTGGATTTGTTAAGCAAGTATAGTTAAACGGAGGGTTTCTAATAAGCGCAAAATTTTTGTTGAGCCATATTATTATGTTGGCGTATATTTGTTATTTGAATGGCGCCTGAACTGAGGTTACCAAGGTGATGTAGCCGGGAGCCATGGAGAGACACCAAAGAGCTGGTGCCTGCAAAGGCATCTGCAACGGAGGTGCCGACGCCGAAATGCTGAAGCGAATCGGAAATTGTGCTATGGTGATGGTGACTATTTGACATGTTTTTTTTTATAAATATTGCCGCGTATATTCCATTTATTTTTGTGCCCATTAGATATATTATAAAGTTTAATTTTAATTAAAATATAATACTAGAAAATGATATATAAGACTTTATACAATTAATATGCCTGTTGACAATAAACAAATATAACTGAAAGAAATATATATAACAATTGGGTATATAATAATTTGCCGATTCTTAAAGAATACGTTTCAATTCCATTATACGTTTTTAGATGCATATATTATGTGTGTCGTATATATGTCTTTGAACATGTTTATGTTCTAAGATAGCACGCAAATATAAACAAATTCGGTTTGTTTTTCTAAATTGACATATTATATTATAATAATTTTCTAAATCATATTATATATATATATATATATATATATATATATATATATATTTATATATATATATAAGACCATTTTATTATTTGGATTTGTTTAAATAATGTACATGTATGTTTTTATAATTATGTATGAGGTTTCATTGTAAGATTCAAAGTGAATTTTTGTAGGTACACACAAGTGATATTAAAAGGGTTCTGTTCCTTCAGTTTGGTCATGGTGCAAACGAGACTTCTCTGTGAAAATTGTTGGCGGTCAAAGTAGCCTTAAATAAAGACCCTTGATATAATGAAAAATGGAATTAAATATGAAGGTCGACTATATAAAATGAATATAATTGTGATATTAATTTTAAAATAATGTCGGACCGATGTATTGAATAATAAAGCATACCTACCTACTATGAATTAAGAGAGATTAAGAGAAAGATAATTTGAAAAATAGAAAGGTTTTAAGATGATGTTTTGTAGATAAATGAAATGCAATAGAAAGGATTGATATTTTCAAATTAATAAAACATGATTGAAGTGTAATAAATATGTATTACAATATGTATTAGTCTATAGATGGGTGACCGCTTAGTGGTATTTCATCTGAGCGTCTTCGTGATTCGGAGGGCACGAAAAAGTCGGTCCCGGTTGTTGTCAAATTGACAGCAGTCGTTAAGCCATGTCAGAGGCCTACGGGCGGCTTGAACAACTCTTGACAACAGGTTGGCCACTAACCACACGATAAGAAGATAAGAAAAAGATGTATTACAATTAGTTTACGTCCTGTTTAAAGGATAAATATTGTTATATGTATTGAAATATTATATTAATACAAAAGATGTATGATTTGGTGAAAAGGATATCGTGAGATTGATATACATATAAAAAAATACATTAGAAGAGAATAAAAAGATAAATTTTAATAACAATGCAATCAATTCAAATATTTTATTTTTTCCTTTTTTATATTTAAAAATGGGGACGTGTATTGTGTGACGCATAGCCCCTCATATATAATTATACCGCAGTAAGTAGATCATTTATTATACACCAATCATTAGACTAAACAACATCTCTTATTTGACGAACCTAACGCCCAATACTACTATAGGGCTCATTATTTAGAGTATTGTTTTGTCTATTAAGAATACGTCAGCAAGGGACCAGTGTGCCATTTTACAGAATTGGCAATGCGATAGTGCATCTTTTATTGTTGCAATTTCTTTATACCCTAAAGAATATGCAACATTATAAGTTTAATCGTTTATTATGAAGGCGATTATAGGCTTGTTTGTCATTTTATTAAGGTGGCTAATTACACATTTATTGCTGCCGTTATAATTTACAACCCGAGAAAGATTTTAAATCAGTCCTATCTTATCTTATTTTATGTGGAGGCCAGTCAGTGCAGACCGGCGACACTTCGACCCAGTGGAATCTTTTGTGTCGACGTTCTCCCAATAACGACTGCCATTGATGTTCATGGCAGCCGGGACCGACGGCTTAACGTGCTCTCCGAGGCACGGAGCAGGCGATAATTGACAATCAATACGCACATAATTTCGAAAAGTCATATCTATCAATCCATCCATCACAAATCAATCCTAAATAACAGTTTATTTCGCAGCACAATTTGAGATTGCGACAACACTCTACGGGGATATTAAAAAATCGTCTTTGGCTTGAGTATTCATACTAAACCCAAAACTTTTGAAATTTGTATCTGTATGCCTGTCTGTTTTTCTGCATCACACAAATTTAACAAAATGAATTTTGATGTCGATTTCAAAGTTTGAGATAGCTAAGAGCTTAAGCTGACTTAAAATTTAAGCCACGTTTCATCTAATTCCATTTAGTAGTGTGATCTACAAACATGACGTCATAAACGATCTGTAATTCACGCTGGAATCAATCGCTATAACTTATACAGTGACGCGTGAATTATGGCATATAGTATGCTAGGTAAGTATAATTTCAATTCATGGCCATTGCGTATAGCGATGGTATGTTGAGTGTCCACGTGGCTCGGGTAAATACCTTTGATCTTTGCCTCGTGCAACGTATAATTTGTTCACTGCCAAGCTTCGATAACACTAAAGGGACTAATCACGTTTCAATTTCTTACGTATTCATGTGTAGTCAGAATTAGTATGGAAATCTTCCATACAATTTTCTTCGTCAGAATTATCGACTAAGAAATTTTCCATAATAAGCTAATGTGCATTTATTGAAATTAAACTGCTATATACGGATTTTATCGCGTTGTTTATTTGACACTTTATTACAAAATTTTGAAAATTGTTACACTACTACTACTATTGAACTTTATTAATTTTTAAGCTAATTAAATTATTATCAAAACTATTTAGATTTAATTTATTTTTACACTTTTAAATCTAAATAGTTTTGATAATAATTTAATTAGCTTAAAAATTAATAAAGTTCAATAGACCGACAAAGAACACATAGCTGATGTAAAACACCAACGCTCGTTGAAGTCTGCTGTGTGTGAACATGTGCAACAGGGGACCAACCACTACCTGAGATATGACAAACCACAGATTCTCGCTAAAGAACACCGATTCCTACCAAGGATGCTTCGCGAGGCTATTGAAATCAAAAAACATCCTAATTTTAATACAGAAGATGGTTGGAATGTACCACCAGCTTAGGATCCAGTAATACAAATAGTCAAACCCAAGAAGAAGCAAACCACAGCTAGACTTTATAATACTTTGAGCTCATTCTGCCTAAATAGAAACACAAATGATTAAATTATGTTCGGGTACTTTGAAATAACTACACTGGAACATTGAGACAACTACCATCTTAGTCTCCCCGTGACCATGGCTGCTGAAAAGCAACCAAAACGTCGGGGAAAGTGTAAAAATAAATTAAATCTAAATAGTTTTAATAATAATTTAATTAGCTTAAAAATTAGTAAAGTTTAATATTAGTAGTAGTGTAACAATTTTCAAAATTTTGTAATAAAGTGTCAAATAAACAACGCGATAAAATCCGTATACAGCAGTTTAATTTCAATGAATAATATTCGCGTAAATAGAAGACAATATTACATAAATTTCATTTCGTCGGCCGACTTGATGCAATATTCAGTAAAAGTTATTCTAGTTAGATCCCTAGATAGGAGTCGACCCTGCCGCGGCATACATTTAGGTAGGTTATGAGAATCAATTTTTAAATTTGATTATAAGCGTAACTAACCTCAACACGGAGATATTAAAAACTTATTATCGCGCTTATTATTTTGTACTTCTATTAATTAATTCCAAATAATACCTAATTGATGCCGATGAGCGCAAGCCAAGATCTAAAATCACACAAATAACATCACACCTTTATGTTTAGGTACTTTGCAAGTTTTACCAGAATTTTGGGCTGTTTATGATATTATTGATGACACTGCCCACCTGTCTTAGATTTATCGTACACTGCTAATTATTATTTTAAATTATTAAACTGAGTACAAAATATTTTTACAATGCAGGTGCGGCTAATTGTTTTAGAAGCCTACCTAGCGGTAAACTAACGTTAAGGTACAACACATGTATTTTGTTGATCTTTTTTTTTTTTTTACTTTGGGGAATTCTTAGACGCATACCTCTCCGCGGGGCGACGGAGAGGTTATGTCGGGCTCACCGGGGAAAAGATACCCCGGTAATACCGACTAAACCTACCACGGTGTTCCTCGACATAACCATAGACGGCGAGGCCGCGCGAATCACTTTAACATGCAATCGCGACCCCGCCGTGCTTTCGGCCCGCCGTGTGAAACGGCAGGCCACTGCACGAAGAATATTTCCTCCACTATCCCCCTGAGCGGGGGGGACAAAGACACGATGCAGAGGCGCACGTGGAAACACGCACGCCGCCTCTCGGACTTGGTGCTGATCGGGTGGCGAGCAGGCCCACGCAGCCCACCACCCCCAGGTCAAACTTCAAGGTGGCTGGAGGTCATCTCGCGCCCTCCGGCGCCCGGTTCTGCGGTTGGAGAGAGGGTTTAAGCGCTACCTCTCCCGCTCCGCCGCCTCCTTGATGGAAATTACTTCCTCACAGAAGGAGGCGACGGCGTTCCACGATCTCTTATTCCGGACCATAGACTGAACCACGGCCGGGAGTGAGAGGGCAACCAGTCCGACTGCCGCGATCAACTCACGGCGCTGCAATGCCCAGGCGGGGCAATCCACCAAAGTGTGCAGCGCCGTGTCCACAACAACATCGCGGCAGTCGCCGCAGTGATGACAACCGGGCGTCGCCTACCGGCCTATACGACACAGGAACTGGCCAAAACAACCGTGGCCAGTCACTACCTGTGTCAGCCGGAAGGTGAGGGCGCCATGCCGCCTCTGCAGCCACTCCTCAAAAACGGGACTTACCGCCACGATCGTGGCGTGCCCGATGTATTTTGTTGATCTATGGTAAGTTGGTAATTTAATTTCCGAACGGTTTTCAGTTCTTCGTTGCAATTTGGCCGCGCGGGAGTAAAACATTTGTTAGATTACGTTTTTGCTTGTAAAATTGTTGGTTTGGTTTCTTATTAAGTTATTATTGTTTTTTTTTTATAGTTCGCTACGTTTTTTTGTTATTTACTTAGTTGTTTGTTTATTACTCCTAATCGTTTTAGTTTTGTGGTCGTTGGCTAACAATAATGCGTGAGGCGTGTGTGTATAGTGCTCGTGAGTACGGCAATATGTTGATGTGTTTGGGAGAGGCTCAAGGAAATGCTTCTCATGCTCTGAGGATTTACCGCCAAAGACATCCGACCGCCCGGCATCCTTCTGATCCACGTATGATAACGCCAGCGTTTCAGCGTGAATTAGAGAATCGACCAATTGCTCCAGCGGCGGCAGATGGTGGCAGACAAGTGGATGTGCACACGGAACAACGCGTGTTAAATGTCATTCGTCGAAACCCACGCCTCGGCACGCGAAGTACTGCGAAATTAATGCGGCGGCGGGACGGAATAACTGTGTCGCACTGGTATGTTCATAAGGTGTTGCGAAAAAATAGGATGCGCCCATACAAGGTACATAAAGTGCAAGCTTTGGTAGCCCGTGACCATGAGCACCGTCGTGCTTATTGCCGTTGGCTTATAGACCAGCAACATCAAGCACCAAATTTCGTCGAGCACAAGAAACGGATTGTGGAATAGAAGGAATACTCACGTGTGGTCAGAGACTAACCCACATACCTTCCAAGAGACCGGGCACCAAACACGATGGTCAGTCAACGTGTGGGCTGGTGTTTATAATGATAGAATACTCGGACCAGTATTTCTACCGCAGCGGCTCGACGGACCACATTATCTTGATTTTATTAACTAGCATCTAAATGTCGTACTAGATGACTTGCCGTTGGCTCAGTATCGGCTAACGTGGTTCCAGCACGACGGTGTGCCACCACACGTTGTAAGGTCTGTCCGTGAGCGTCTCACTGAATTATTCAGTGACCGATGGATTGGGAGGCTAGGACCGCACGCATGGCCACCTCGTTCCCCCGATTTCACCCCTTTAGAATATTTTTTGTGGGGTTATGTAAAACAAAGAGTGTTTGATCGGGAGTATGACAGTGCTGACGAGATGCGTCGACAAATAGTGAGCATCTTCGAATAACTTCGTGCGGACTGCACTGAAGACCCCACATTAATGCCCCGCCTTCACGAGGAGACGCTGCGACGAGCCTGAATCTGTCTGGAGGTGAATGGGGCGCAGTTTGAGCCGCATCTCTTAAGAGCACAGCAGATTTAACTAGGTAAGTGGGTTTATACCAAAACCTTCACCCTACCAACCAAGTTCGTAGCTAACGAACTTGTATTGGCGAGCGCAGCGGTGAGAGGGATAGAGCGGCCTTTGTGATTAATAATATATATTGTCGTACGCGCTGATACGCGTGGCATTGAACCCGAGTTATGTTTGATGTACATTGCGGCGTTGCAAATTTCCAAATTCCAAAAAAAAATAAGTTATAATGCGAATTATTATCGGTATTCAATAGTATTTAGATAGTATAATATTAGCTTTTCGGCTTTGGAAGAGTTCCCCTTACACCCTGTATATATCGCTTTTCACATAAAGGACAGTAATATTCATTCTCCGTATTTTCTGTTCTCTTATTTCTACCAGTCTTATTATTAGCAGTCTTAATAGTTTTGTTTGTAGTCCTTTTTGTGTGAAGTCTTTGTTATAAATCTTAACTTACTTTCTTTTTACCCAATTTTTTTTCTTCTTCCTTTTTCTTATTCTCTAGTTCCGATTTAAAAGGACTGTCAGTAGCTATTATCGACTGTTGACCTCTCTTTCGATGATTTTGTGTTGTTGCTCTTGGCAATGGCTTTATAAAAGACAAAGGTATTTGTCCTTCACTGGTTGAAGGTACACATATTTCCGAAGATGCCGTTGTAACTGACTGCGATAAAGATGTGTTTGAAAAGTTCTCTTTTGATAACAAGCTAGAAGATGTTGATTGAGATTCAGTGATCATCGAAGGTTCTATGAAGGGTAGATCTATTGGTGTAGACACTGTGATGTTCGGCAAAAATGAGTCTTGATTTAACTTTTAAAGGGCCAAAGAATCCGCGATCCAGTGGTTGCATTTTGTGGCTGCTGTGTGGTGCAGGGTCAATACATGGATGTTATTATCCCGACAAAAATTTATTGCAGCCAATGACATGTGACTGCTGTGGTTGTCCAATATCAGTTAGACAGGATTGTCTTTTGTTGGCTGGACATTATCTTTGAAGTGGCGGAGGTAGTCTATAAACAGTTTACTATTTAAGAATCCAGAATCAGAAACCACTCCAATACTTCCATCAGATGCATTGTTCAATAAATACCAGTACCAGACATTCCCAGTTACACTCATTGCGCAGATAACTGTAATGGTTTGCCCTCTTTCAGCAGAAACTATTTTCCCTACTAGTTTTTTCCCTTTCATTAAAACCACCTTAGGTATTTTTGTCGGCACAGTGCTAACGCCGCTTTCGTCCATGTTAAATATTCGGTTGGGCGCAAAATTATATTTTTTGTATAGGGTCTCCAGATTGGTAAAAATGTACACACCTGGGCTTTATTGAACTTCATCGCCCTGGCGATGCTGGTGGGGATCGGTTGTCCTAATTTTAGTTCAAGAAATCTTTTCATAAACCAATAAACCCAGTCGCGTCCAGCTAGTTTCCAGGATGTGTTAAAGCGATGCGAAATTTTGTTTATTTCAGAAAATTCCTAAATCAATTTTCGAAGACTGATCATGGTAAGCCCATAGTAAAGACTAGATTTTTTTCACGTATTGGTATTTTCTATTTTTCTTGAGCCTTTGTAAATTTTAGAAAATATCTTCCTATACTCTCCGCTGCCTTTCCAAGTTAAAGGCGTTTTCTCAAAGTACTCTCTTTTATACCAACTTGTTAAGCAGCTTTGCGTTTAGTAGCATCTTTCGCAATTAACTATTAGGCAGCTTCTAGCTGTTCATCCGTTACCACACATCTGTCGGGAGCCTTCCTTCCTTAGAGAAATTCAAACACTGTCAACTTTAAAACTTTAAAATATGCAAATGTCGATGCCAATTACAAGATTTTATGAAAACAAACACAACCACAAAATATTGTAAATGTGATAAAATATCGTAAGAAATTAAGTAAAATAATTTACTTGCCTGCAAAAACAAAATAGCGTGGGGCCAGTCGCTGACGAACGAGCACTTCGTTGGACATCGTGTGGGGTACTGAAGACGGGAGAAACCGTCTCTTGATTATAAACGGTTGTCGAGATACTTAGCATGCGTACACTTACCCGCTGTGTACACTTGAATCAGCTGGACAGAAAGGAAAAGCAACGTAGAAGTACTGAGCCTTGTCCAAGAAGAACGCAACATTTTGACGACAATTGAAAACAGAAGAGGAAAAATGTTTGGCCACTTTATAAGACATGATGACTATAAAAAACACATTATAGAGGGCAAAGTGGAAGGAGAGCGAGGAAGGGGCAGACCCAGAACGGCATTCACAGATCAATTAAAGGCGAAGGTCATCGTCTCTTATAAGGAGGTCAAGGTATTGTCCGAAAATCGAGAAAGAAGGCGTATATTCCATCGACGAGAGCACAGCTCTTAAGTATAAAGAAAAGAAGTTAGTTAGAATTTGCCATTGAATGTATGAAAAAGAAGAATATAATTTTAATTTTCACCGACAACATCGCTTTGTTATTTACATTTTGAGATCGTAGCGCTATTTCTCGAAATCCTTTCTTTTGCATATTGTATACATAATAATTGCGCGTCTAACAAATAATTTAAATTGGCAATTGGCAAATAGATTACATTGGTACCTTCCTATAATACTTACTTACACAAATTGGATCTTTCACTCAATGGTTTGCCTCCTTGAAATAATAAACAATTAACGGAGTTTAATTTAAAGACATTAAGCCTCTTATTTTACGGCAAACACAATGTACGTATAATAAACTTGTAACGTTCTGTTATGTTTTCATCTATGAGGTATTGATACTTAATTTCCTTTTTAGAAATACACATATCCAATTGGCTCAATAATATAATTCAATAATTGTCTTACTACTTAGTTTACTGTTTATGGATTCTACTGTGATTTATTTGAAAAACGAACACTTCTTTGAGATAATTTAAACTATTTAAATTTACACGTTCCCTAACGCTTTGGTTGCTTTGCAGCAGCCATGGACACGGAAAGACGAAATAGTAGTTTATTAAATGTCTTAATAGGAATTAAGCGGTATTATTATATGATTTTAGTTTTGTTAAGTAACAATATTAATAACAGTTAAGGCTATTATAATCGTGACGGTTTTTACTCCATAGAAGTGAGACTGCTACAATATCCTTTATCAGATTAAACTTAGTCCTAAATATATCAACACAAATTTATAAATAATCATATCATATCCAACAGACATCTGTTACTGATAATTTTATTCCTATCTTAACACAAGTCCTATGTCATAACTGCGGTGATGAAAAATACGTTTTCATATTTAATTGTAAACAAAAATTTAACACAGTATAAACATTACTTAAAATGTTGTTACAGTATGTATATAAAAGATATGATATTTTCATGGTAAGCGTACCATAAGTTCTTAAACTGCAAACACAGTGGTACAAACGACGTCGAGAAAAATTCTAACAAAACATCACTAGAAATATTTTCTCCCCTTACACATTAAAACATCAAATGAACATCATTATGCCTGCGAAAACGTGCTACCGGTTTTATAAAGAGGTAAAAATACGAGTCGAAATTTTATACATTCTGAATCCACATATATGAACGAGGGCGGGCGAAAACAAATTTCGTAAAATAAACATAATTCATGAACGTCTAACTAGACAATTACTGCGTATTCTTTTTTACGGAGTATTTTGAGTGGCTCCGAATTTTTGTGTATTTTATATCTATGCGACACTTGTATAGGTTATCATTTCATTGTGATTCATACGATCGTAAACCTAGAAGTATTCTTTGACGTTATAACATACACATGCTACTTTTTCGCTATCATATTTTAAGACTTCCATAGCTACACATCACGGACATTGATAGACTGCTGTTATTATTCTCAAGTTTATATTCAGACTGTGTAAGTTCATATATTACACAAGATGAATTTAACGTTCTGACGATACACACCTGTTTAGTATCTTGTTCACTGGGAAGTAGTAAATGTATCTGACAGTACTCGCTACGTTTTGCGAATAGGAAAGCATGTACGGAAAATATATTTATTAAAATTAAATAAACAGTGCGGGAGTGGCAGGGAAACAAAAATAACGCGGCCGAGCGACGCCCGCCAATTCAGTTTCGACACATGCGTTTCTCGCGGATGCTGCCATCATATTAAAACTATTCGCAGCCAAAAAATACTATACGAGATTTTGTTCCGCATTTAAAAGCATTTTTCCATTCGCGAAAACTGTGAATAGAATAACTGAATATTTTGTGCGTTCTCTAGTGCTAACATTGAAAAAAAATGTTTAACAACACGACAACTTACAAGTCAAGCGGTGGGCCAAGTTACGCAAAGAAATCAGAAGTGAAAGTACCAAAAGGTAATGGATTTTTTGTTTTGCTTAATATTGGTTTGGCTTCAATTTCTGTAGAAAATATCACGGTTCAGTTAACATCAGCCCGCGGTAACCACAATTCAATTGACTACTTTTACAATCAATTTGTTGGTTCGGAATTTTCGGGAACAAATAATTGTTGGGACTTTTTCACTTTTTCAGCAATGGTTGTT
Source organism: Catocala fraxini (assembly GCA_930367265.1). Lineage (NCBI taxonomy): Eukaryota > Metazoa > Arthropoda > Insecta > Lepidoptera > Erebidae > Catocala > Catocala fraxini. The sequence continues at coordinate 16,731,363 of OV884033.1, forward strand.
GCATTATTATAATATACCAATTTGGTCGATGTTTTAATATGGTGGTGGTTAATAGAGAAATTTACCACGAACAAAAAAGATTGAAATTTAAAATCATGTATTTTAAATGTAACTATAAATATATTGTTTGCATTTCAATTAAGTTGTAGTGACTTTTGACATTTAAATTAAAAAATACAAAGTATTGTACGAAGGCAAAAGAATATCGGTCAACACTGTAGTAGATAGTAAAAGTTTGCTCGTTTCTCTGACGAGATATTACTTTTTTTCCTAATCAACAAAAAAATAACAGAAATGATTGACGATGACAATTGTAGAAAGAACAGAAAATAATTTAGTTTGTTTTCATAGAATTCAAAACAAATCTATACATTCTTAAAGTTCAGAAACTTGTTCAAAACAAGTATTGGAAGAATCGTTTTAATGTGCTATCTTCCTAAATTTTAAGATCCCAATTTGTCTGAACGTTTCTATTGAAGGAGGTAGTTGCTCCTTCCCGTTTAATTAAAACTGGATTACTAATTTGGCTTCAGTGACAATTATATCTGGCGGTAGACGATTACAAACGTCAGATAGACATTTCCTAATGAGGGTTTGTACTTGTGGGCCAAACTTTCTGATACTCTTGGGAGTATGACTACTTATTTATATTATTTCATTAGGTTTAAGGTATAGTTAACGCCTTTTGCAGGCTTAGTAGCTACGATTAAAACTAAGAATCTTGAGCTGTGGATTGTTTTGCATAACGTGTAACTTTACTATAGATATTATAGTGGGTATTTCTCTGGGTTTGTTTGGTTTCTCTAATATTCGACTAGAACCTTATAGACGGACATTATCGTAAGACTTATAATCCTCAAGTGGTGAAATTGAATCATACTGCAATTTTTAAAACTATATTGACGCCCACATAATAGAAGAATGCAAGAATGAGGAATGAGAAAATGCTGGCAAGAGTCTTTTTGACATTGTAACTTTCATTAACAATTGAAGTAAAGACAAAGATTATATTTTTTATTAATTTCTTCAACTATAGCAGAGGATACCAATTTTGCAGATTAGAAATCTATACTTGACGTCAATGCACTATGCAAAATATTAGTCTTACATATAGTATACTGTTATGATGTTATGTTTTAATACACAACGCATTTCCAGGCCGTTAGCAACAAGATAGTTTAACCCAACCCTAGATATGAATATGTCGTGTCACCTAATTAAACTGTCGGTTCGATTAGTTCTGCGGCCACAGCATCGCACCACAAATCAAATTAAGTTCGGTTTAAAAGCTTTTACGCTTTAATGCTTAGTTTGCTTAATACAACTCTATATTCGATAACAGTTATAGAGATGCTGCAATGTTTATATTATAATTTTGGAGAGCGATTTTGTATCGCACCTCGCGATTCTTGGCGGAACTGCGATCGTAAATTTAATCCACAAACATCAAACAAATCATGAGTTTATTTAGATCAGCTTTTATTTTCTATTGGAATCAATGTAAAGCTTTAATTCATGACTGCGGTTTTGGATGTGTTTCATAATAATTTTAGTTAATAGGTATGCAATTTTAATAAGAAATGGATTACTAGAGGCACTCTCTCATTTTCAGTTAACCATTTCTATGACAGACCAAGCCAAGATTAATGAAATTATCCTAATCCTAACTAATATTTTAAATGCATTTGCATTTAAAATATTAGTGAGTTTGTTTGTTTATTACGTTTTCACACCTAAACTATTCGACCGATCATTATAAAATTCGCATATCGCGATCGCATACACGTTGTCAGGCGTACAGAAAAGGACATGGGTACTTTTATCGAGCAAAAAGTACTGTTACTAAACTTATCTACATTTATGTGAGCGAAGTCACCGGGAAAATCTAGTACCTAGTAAAAACATTTTATAATTACATACATTCATGTTCTCACACAAGGTGAAAACAGAAGACGACTGCACCCACATTTCGTTTGATTTGGTTTTAAGTCACAAATAATAATAGGCGATGACCTTTATACTCGGTGTAGTCCTAGATTTTGTGATGTTACAGAGAATTTTTTGACAGAGAAACCAAAGAACACTGCTCCATTTAAGCATTACACCCAACACCTCCTAAACATTCTGCTATGCATCTTAATTCCAACAGCAGTTAGTAAAAATGTATAAGAGAGATGTAGGATTTTGTTTTAAATGTCCCTATTCAGTCAAGCGGTATTCCGGAAGGTTTTATATTGCGTAACGTTAAACAAAGGATGTCCTTGAGGTTTGTTTGGATCTTCAGCGAGTTGGAACAATGGAACAAATTGTTTGAATCTCTGTAACGCATAAACCTTCGTTAAATGCCAGAAGGTTTTACCGGATATTTGTTTGAACTCATGCCAGGCTAGACAGATGTATTTACGTAATATATTCATATGATTATTGCATGATGGTGAGCTATAAATTTGCATTGCAACTACAAGCTGAATAATACAAATATATTTGCATCAAACATTACAAAATATTACTTGGATGTATTGTGAGAAAACCCAAACCCTGAATTAAAAAAAAGACTATATTTTGAAATTATAGTATTTTATATGGATTTTGTCGCGTTGTTTATTTTAAAACAGTTTTATTACATAGTTTTGAAGTTTAATACTACTATAATTATTGAACTTTACTACAATTTAACCTATTTAAATTAATTCAAACTATTTATATTTAAGTTTACACTTTTCCCCGACGTTTCGGTTGCTTTACAGCAGCCATGGTCATGGGGAGACTGACTAAATTGATTTCATATACTTATATGTGTTACGAAAGGTGAAATTTTTATGTGTTACGAAAGGTGAAATTGTTTAATTGGTCACATTGAGCCTTGCGGACTTGATATGTGTGGTGATCAAACAGGATTACAAACATTTATGTGAGCCGCAAAGAGTTATTCTGAATATTGGTTCTTTTTGTTCAAATGTTTGTAAAGCTTCATGCAAACATGGTGAAGTTAACCTTTTAATTCTAAGAATATGGTATATTTTAAAATACAGCAGAGCAAAATCATAAATTTTAGCTATTTAGCGTTGTTTCATAAATTCATATCCAACAGAATTCATAGGCATCATCTATCGATTACGAGACTCATAGAAGTCGTAGAAATACAAATCTAAACATAAAATAGCTATGGTATATTAGGGTATATCATACATATAGATAAATCTAGAAAAATCGAGTGATATGTCCGGAGCTGTATGATGAAGTTATTTCTATTCTGTTTTTATTGGAAATTCGAAATTTGCATCTTTAATATTTCTTATTTTAAATAGTTTAGCGTTTGATTTGTTTTTTTTGCAATCTGTTATGAATTAAAACAGTCCAAAATAAACCATGACTATTAATGTTAGACGAAAAATAATTTATAAATTGAAACCCGATTACTAAGCACTGGTTCCATGAAAGTGATAAGGAGCGCGGTGGATATTCGGTGTATAAGTGTATGCACTAACACAGTCTCGTGTTTTCTGCGAGAGTTATACCTAGTTGTAGCTGAATAAAGCTGGACGTCCAATCTATTGTAAATGTCTGCTTTTATAACTACTACATTAGGTTTGTACAAAACAATTTTTGACATAACTAAGCTTAGAAAGTATACACAAAAATTAAATCACGCACACATTAATCAGCTTTATTAGAAGCTGTTTTTACAAGTTTTGAGCACTGGTAAACGCATAAAAAGTATGATTGTAAATAAAAGAAAAGTTTCGCGGTTGAAAACTCTTAAATCGGTTCGGAAGTAACCACTCTACAAGCAGCACTTGTGGTATCTACGTAGTCTAAAATAGAGTCTAGGAGGTATAGTTTGATTTGGTTTTTGTGAAACTTGTTTTCTTTAGTACATGGACCTATGATGTCGTTAAACACCGTTTCGTATATGGGTGGGTATTTGATCTGCATTTACTCGTCTTTTACTGTTACTACACCGATCTTAATCTTAATAACAACTAAACCACTCAGATTTAGTGGATATACTTGTAAAGTTGGGATTTTTATTGGAAGTGTTTGAGTTATAACATCGATATAGCTATTGGGAAGGTATTCTGGTATGATATGAGATTGTTTACACAAGTCATTTATGGTACCTGTTATATTTTATGATAAACGTTTTGTTTTTATCATTGGTTTTCAGGTAAGTCTAACTTTGAAATGTCTAATAAAGTAACATTATTGTTAATTAGAAACATAATTAAATTTATACGGGCGAGAACTGACACTTTTATTATTCGATGTCTTTAATTAACTAAAATTACAAAGCTTCTGTTAAAGGTAATTTTGTTCTCTTTTAAGGTAAAGGTTGACGTAGAATAAAATAGCAATAACTACACAGTGATGCTGAATTCGTCTTTGTTACTACAAGTTCACAGATATTGTTATTATTGGATGTACACGTAAAACATTACTTTGAAATTGAATTACTTTATACGTATTTTATCGCGGTGTATTATAAATACACTACTTTTTATCTAGTACAGTTATAAGAGTCCACAGTTACAATATCCTAACTAATATTATAAATGCGAATGTAAGTTTGTTTGTTTGTTACGTTTTCACGCCTTAACTACTCGACCGATCATCATGAAATTTCGCATACACATTTGATTGTCAGGGGAAGAGAAAAGAACAGGGTACCTTTTATCGAGAAAAAGTACTGTTACTAATTTAACCTAACCTAATTTATGCAAGCAAAGCCACGGGCATGATCTTATATCTTGTATACCTACTTTTTCTTTACGACATGTCCTCGTGCCCTCTACCGCCTTAAATGGTAGGTGGATCGCTGAAACAGAAACTACTTCAGCGACCCAACAGTGTCCAATGCAGGCATTGACTCATGGGCGACATCCCGCCACAATCTTACATGCATTTTGTATTATGGTGCAATGACTTGTAGTTTGTGTTAATTGACATTTACTTCAAAAATTAGAGCAGCGATAGCTCAGTGGGGAGACCAACAGACTGCAATACAGAGGGTCTCGGGTTCGAACCCACGTCGCGCACCTCTGACTTTCGGAAGTTATATGACTTTTCGAAATTATGTGCGTATTGATTGACAATTATCGCCTGCTCCGTGCCTCGGAGAGCACGTTAAGCCGTCGGTCCCGGCTGCCATGAACATCTATGGCAGTCGTTATTGGGAGAGTGTCGACACAAAAGATCCCACTGGGTCGAAGTGTAGCCGGTCTGCACTGACTGGCCTCCACATAAGATACATACTTCAAAAATTAGTTAATGTAATCAGATCCTCTAAAAATTTAACAATCCTAATTACAACTGCAAAGACAAATAGCGAAATGTTTGACATATTATAAGGATGACCGTTACAAAATAAAGTCAGATGTATTTCTTTGTAATTGTACCGGCAGCTGTTGTATTACTGAAAACAGCGAATTCTATATAAGTATCGTTCGGAGTATAGTATATCGGAGTACTTACCCGATCACAAAAACATCAATATGTATCTATGTTATTAGTATTAGTAATTTTTTCATTACAACGCTGAAGAGATTGCTTGTTGGCTTGTTTTTTGTTTGTTTGAACGCGCTAGTATCTGGTTATAAGTGTTATGTTTAGACCTAATAAATTGCGTAGAAATAATTAAAATGTTTTTTATTATATGTATATACACCATTTTTGTTGACTATTTTTGAGCGTAGTGAAAATATTTTAAGTCTACTACGAATTATAATTATACCTAAGCTATTAGTCACAGTGAATTCATTAAAAGTAAGTACACCGTAAAGTGGTAGGTACCAGTAGCTACAAATTGTATCTATACAATAACTCGCAATTACCAATAAATGTCTGGTGTATGTGTATTATTAAATTAAAATGTATGACCTTTAACCTTAATCTTTTTCTATACCATTTACTGTCTTTAAATTTACTCATAAAAACAGTAAGAAGAAAACAAGGCAAAGTAGTAGTCTCCCTAGATTACAATTTAACTTTTTCACTATACATAAATTTATTAATAAAATCCAGGTCTTAGTGCAACACATTTTCTGGCACAAGTTAAGTACGTTCCCAAGCATCCAATATGAGTAATGTTACTTGCGACACGCTTAAAGGAAATTCCCTCTGAAGAGATTTCCTTTAAGCTTGTCGGACCAGAATTATAACATTAACTGTTTAAAACGAACAGTATTAATAACAGATATTCAGTGTTTGAGTTCGAATAACCGTGTAGTTTGCGAGAAACGTAGACGTAATAAAATATAAGCCACGTTGTGTACAACGTCTGCATTTAAATAATATTGCAGACTGAACTTTTGCCCAGATTTTCTCCATGGCCGCCGACGCCAGAATTATCAGCGAAGCGAGAAATTAAAGTAGCCGTGAACAGCATAAAATTAACTAAGTCGCTGCTATAGTCCCAGTGTTAGGGTCTTAAGGTGATGCCGGATTTCCTCTGCGTTTACCAACTCGCGCTATTCCTTCCATGCACTGGATTTGCACACTTAATTAAATCATGAGTTTATTTATTTAACGCTTACAATTTGTACGTGAAATATATTTAATTTATAAGTACTGCTGCGGAGTTGTGGTTTACTGCTTTTGTTAGGTAGGTACTTATTGATATAGCCACCTCGATAGCAGTGATTCCGAATGCGACTGCTGTGTATAAGGTGCCAGGTTCGATTACCGGGGCTAGACAAAGTGTGATTCAGTCAAGAAATTCTTGACAGGAACTGCACCTGGTTGATGTCAACAGGCTTGCTCGTTTCTCCTAAGTGGTATCTGAAATTATGTCTGGCTAAATGTATGTGTGATATAAGTCTGCCTACACTTTCGGCGATATAGGTCTGAGACTCTGTATGTATGTATATAACAAAGGGTTAGACGCCATCTTGTTTGAGACACGATAAATTAACAAAATATAGGCGTGGTATTACATCTCGTACGTGTATTAAGGATTTATTTATTTATTTATTCATTTTGTCTTACAGAAGGCTTACGGACTAATTAAAACTATGAAATATAACAATTATTAACATTTTCAGTTTGCCAATTAAAAGCCCTCACATTAAAGGTAAATAGGCAAACATTAAAGAAATGAAATAATAAAGATTGTCTTTGATTAACACTGATTTGATTGGTAAAGCAGCGAGTTCGTCACACTGAATGCGTCCGCGCACGTATTTCCACCGCTTGTATAGCGTCATTATGACATTGACAGCCACAACTGTCACTCTAGCATCGGCTCTGTGGCGACCTTTCTCAAGCTAACGCTTGATATTTCTAAACAAACCAGTAGATAGCGCTTCATTAAATTCCAATCACAGAAACAATTTGCATTTAAATGATTATTTTGTTGAGGATACTTATATATATGTGGTTGTTCCCAAATACAATACTTTTTGGAATAAGTACATTTAAAATCTTATTAGTCATTTAATACATAAGAGTAATATTCCTTCGCATTTATAATATTAACCCATTAAGTCGCCGCGGCACCCCGGCGGCCAGGCTTAGTAGAATTTTGAGTATATCTGATTTTCTAAGACTTAGTGGGATATGTAAGTATCAATTACCGTAGTAATTCATAAGCAGTTTTAGTCAATCATTAAAGAAAGTTATATGCCTTGCTCGTTCACTAATTCATTGATGCTTGGCAAGTAACCGGTTGCCTGTGAAACTAACTCACAGTAATATTCGCTATTGACACTAACGATCCCTGGCGATTTTGGCGTACACAATTCTTCACCGCCTCATTAATTATAGTGAATTCATATCATTATATTATCTAAATACCTGCAATAATAACGATACAAACATAAAAACAAAACGAATCATAGAATAAAAGTAATATTCAAATAAAGAACGCGTCTAACAAGATATTTTCCACAGTACCTACATTAAATAAAAATAAATCGACTTACCGGTTGGTGAATTACACAATTTACCACAGTTACACAATTAAAACAGATTTAATACTTATGAAAACAGATCCAAAACACTTAGTATTACAGCTGTACAAAACTCACGAGCCGACAATCGATCACAAACGATATAAACACAATTTTACAATACAGAGTACTTGCGCTCGCAGTGCATCGAGCGGGCCGCGCCACCTAACTGCGTCGCGAAGAAACTTCTATATTTTAAATGTTTTTATGTTTAGGTCCAACTTATATGTATTTATCAGCGCTGTTCTTAATAACTAAAGTAGGTACTTTTAATAAGCAATTAATTTAATCTAAGTATTAGGCACAAAGCAAATAGGATGTCTTTTTTTTTTTTTTTTCACCTGGGGGAATGCATGACGCATACCCCTCCGCGGGGGCGGGCGGAGGGGTTATGTCGGACTCGCCGGGGTAAAAGAAAGATGGTAAAGATGATAAAGTACCTCCTGGAATACCGACTAAACCTACCACGGTGTTCCTCGACAAAACCACTATCGACGGGGCCGCGCGAATCATTTTCGCATGCGGTCGCGACCCCGCCGAGGTTTCGGCCCGCCGTATGAAACGGCAGGCCACTACACGAAAGACCTACCCTATAGGCACATCTAAAAACTCCCTACTGTCCCCCCTAGAGGGGAGACGGACTCGACACAGAGGCGCGCGTGGGAACACGCACGCCGCTTCTCGGACCTGGTGCTGAACGGATGGCGGGCAGGCCCACAAAGCCCGCCACCCCCAGGTCAATCCTCAGGGTGGCTGGAGGTCGTCTCGCGCCCTCCGGCGCCCAGCTCTGCGGTTGGGGAGAGGGTTTAAACGCTCCCTCTCCCGCTCCGCCGCCTCCTTGATGGAAATGACTTCCTCGCAAAAGGAGGCGACGGCGCTCCACGACCTCTCACTCCGGACCATAGACTGAACTACGGCCGGGAGCGAGAGGGCAACCAACCCGACTGCCGCGATCAACTCACGGCGGTGCGATGCCCAGGCGGGGCAAACCGCCAAAGTGTGCAGCGCCGTGTCCTCAACTACGTCGCGGCAGTCGCCGCAGTGGTGACAACCGGGCGTCTCTTGCCGGCGTATACGACACAGGAACTGGCCAAAACAACCGTGGCCAGTCATTACCTGTGTCAGCCGGAAGGTGAGGGCGCCATGCCGCCTCTCCAGCCACTCCTCAAACACGGGACTTACCGCCACAATTGTGGCGTGCCCGAAATAGGATAAGTCTGCTCCATTAAATTTTAGCTAATTAATACAACCTGATTCAGCATAAAAACTAATTTTATAAGAGGAAGTTTTTATTTTTTTCGTTATTAAGCGATGGCTTTGGCGAAGCAGGATTGTTTGGAGGCTACTTAAATTCAACTATTTAACAAAGAAATACTACGTTGAAACTATTGATTACATGAATAATAATAGTGACTTTTGATTAAGTAAGCCAGGTTCAAACTATTTAATTTAAAGTAATTTTAGTAAGATAAATTGAGCCTAGGCAGTTGTACCTGTGAAGCTATCATTAATAGTGTTTGAAAAATGATTAGACAGCGGACGCAGCCATAGTGGTCTATACGCTACCATAATATGAAATATATAGTTTAAACATATTATAACAAATTCTTATAGTTGTTCTATAAGCCATCCCTTAAGTAAATATACGGTATCGTTTCTTCGAATTCGAATCTTTCGAATTCTATTACACAAGTTAGACTGACTTTAAATTCACATAGATTTTATTCCAATAACCGATCCAAACTATCTCTTAGCTCTGCCTTATTGAAATTCGTATCGGAGTTCGCGACAACACAAAGTTTATCGCACACTATTTTATATCGCATATTACTTCGCAATACTTAACCATAACTAAACAATGTTTGTATCCTGAATAAATCTGAGTCAAACCCAAATTATTCCATGCATATCTTCTTTGATACGCGTGCATAGGCCAGAATTTGTCGGAGAATGCGTATTATAAGTTATCTTTTCGATGCTGGGGATTTGAAACGCTTGCGTTTCCTCTAACGGGAACTACTTTATATATTTCTATTGAGAGAGGGACTGCTAATTGATAAGCAGTCCTTTACATTAAGGACGGCTGTTCAATTACCAGTCTCTTGGTATTTTATAAACTATATATTGTATATACATTTACTCTTTAATTATTTTAGTTGTTTACTATTATATAATACTTTTACTAAGTATAAGCAGCGATAGCCTTGTGATATCAATAGACTGATAATAATTATTTGTTATTACACAGATATATGAAGTCTGCCAGCCTGCTCTAGGCCGCCGTGGTGAACTATGGCCCAACCCTGTTCACATTAAGAAGGGCCTCTTTTGTGCCCAACTATGGGTTCTTTTACAGGGATAATATTATTAGTTAATAATACGAGACGCCTTTTTCAAGATATCCTAATCCTAAGATATCCGCCTGGGGTCACGAAATGTATTTATTTATATTGAACTTATAATTCATAAATGTTATACATTATGAAAACTAGATAAATATGACCATTAAGTATAATATGTCTTGATATATGATACCACAGTACACACATAGTATACAGTATTGTAATTCGGCCCTGTCCTTGAAATAATTACCTACAACAGCGCGGTTAGTAGACACGCGTTAGGGCTGCCCGCCTACAGTATTTTAATTTTATCTACCTTCTTGAGTTTCTTTCTAGTTTAGTGATTGTAAATATTATATTATGTATATTATATTATAAAAATGAAATTCGTAATGAATGAAATAGAAAGTGTTCAATAAAATCAAATCACTGTATATGTATGTACTGTGATAATACTGTCTCTCGACCAGTAAGCACAATTGCTGCAAAAATCTTGGATCTTCAAAAAAAGTGGTTTAGCAGCTCCTTTGATATGCGTTATCTTACGCCTATAGCTATGTAACAGACGCGGAAAAGTAACATGCGTCGGTGGAAACCAAACCAATTTGTATTCGGTAAAAATATTCAACATATTGTTGAGTACAACCATATAGTAAATTAAACAAAGTGTAAAGCTATCTATATTAATAACCATGCACATTAGCAAAACATCACAAGGCCGTGAACTTTATTAATACTTGCGTTAAATTAAGACATTGTACTTACACTAGTGATGAACGGAGACATCCCTTTGCATAATTGCCAGAGATCAGAATAGATACTGCAATTACGTCAACGATGTCGAATGTATATATTAATATGAACTATTGTACGAGCTACGCAGCTAAAATTAATTATTTTCGAAATGTTTTATAATTACCGTCAGTTTAGTTTGATAGGCATCAGCCTATCCCACTAAACTGACGGTAATAGAATAATACTAGATGCGCGTTATTATGTACTGTATTTGAGTTATATTAAAAAACTGAAAAAATATTACCGAATACTTTCATATTAATTACGATATTTAATTTAAAACACGCTTAATTTTAAAACATACCCACACTTTACTATTACATAGGTCAGTAAAAAACATCAAGTTCGAATCAATGCGCGGTCGATAGCTAAAGAATTCGAATTCTTAAATTGTACTAAAAAGGGTATATCGGTATTACCAACCTTTTTATAATGCGTTTATAAGCCAGCAAAGCAAGCGTAGAGAATAATTTTATCATCTATATTTCGCAAACAATTGCCACCAAGTAACGCCTAACTTGTTTATCAAACTATTAACTATTCATAATTCATCAAAACTTTTCTTCCACTCGGATTAATTATGGTGATTCCTTGGCTTAGCTAGACTTTTCATTTAACTCCTCGACTTTACGAGACGCTACGGTAGCGAAAGCATATTTAATATTCTGCATCCCGCATTATTATCCGACCAAACATAACAGATATACAAGCACCGTATCACGCCAGTAAATTCACCGTCTTGCCAACTTACATTATTATATTCTATGAGCCGTCGGTTGTTTTCCTGCATCCCTTTACTTACGCAGACACTGAAATATGGCCCGTGCATACTGAGCTAAAACTTCACATAATATTGATATACTACGAGATGGCCCGACACCACTAGAGTAATTCTTTAGTCAATGTTTTGATGTACTTTTATAGTACCAGTATGATGGTTGGCAAGATCATAGTTCCTGTATATTTTATGGGATCATAATTTTTATCCGATCTCCATAATGATATTTTAATCACATTGTTATACTAATTTGCAAAACTTTCTATAAGTACAAATTAGCCGAGTGTCTCTTTCCAAAGGTCGATGTGCAATATTTATCGCCGGGTACTGTAGCACATTGTCCAATATACGTTTATTGGAAAATGTATGTAATCACTATATGTAATCACATCTATAATATTGTCTTCTGTTTACGCGAATATTATTCATTGAAATTAAACTACTATATACGGATTTAATCGCGTTGTTTATTTGACACTTTATTACTGCAGCATGGTAGCATGCTGGCAGCATTTTCAGCAGCCATGGTCACGGGGAGACCATGGCTGCTGAAAAGCAACCGAAACATCGGGGAAAGTGTAAAATTAAATAAAATCTAAATAGTTTTAATAATAATTTAATTAGCTTAAAAATTAGTAAAGCTTTATAGTAGTGGTAGTGTAACAATTTTCAAAATTTTGTAATAAAGTGTCAAATAAACAACGCGATGAAATCCGTATATAGTAGTTTAATTTCAATAATTACATCTATATAGTAACCTTATTTTTCAGAGTTAATCTTTGGTCCAATAAGATAAACTGAACGATGAGCACAACTGGAATCATCAAGATTTCCAGTAGCATTGCGTTCCCGCGGTGTCTGGTTAGATTTCGAAGACTGGAAAGTATTACCGACTTTTTCTGATAAGAAATAATGCGATGTACCATAAAGATTAAGTATATTTACCTGGGTTCTAAAAAATTTGCAAAATTTAGGTGTGACATTTCAACTCATCCTTTGCGGAATGTAGGTATTATGTTATAAAATGTTATGAAATTAAATAAGGACAAAATATCAAACATAAGAAATACAGGAGCAGCACTTATAAATTGTCTTAGTTCAATAAATGTGCAATTTATATTCAAACTTCTATGGAAAGATAAGTGATTAGGCAATTTACAAATATATATAAAAATCATCCTTTTTTATTTTTCTTTCTGAAAGAATTGACCCGGTACCATGTTTTCCTTTGTATGCGTTATAACAATACAAAGCCTTACACTCTGTAACGTGTTGCTGTCTCGTAGTCGCGCAAGAAATAATATACGACTCCTTATCGTTATCGAGATTACAGTAACGATTAAAATGAGTACCTAATTTTAAGTAGAAAGATTGTCAATGATCAAAATGTGTATTGTTGTATTTTATAAAGCGTATCTGGCCACAAAATTGCTTAAAACTGTTTCAAGATACGCCCTTTGTATATTTTTTTATTCGTAGCGTATTATCTCAAGCAGTTTGATGACGTTCGTTCTCAGACAATATTGCTAGCGGTTGAAAGCGGTTGTCTTAAAACAACCGTCGTAGAAGAAAGTATTATCTTGTATCCACCCTTTCACTCAATGCTCCTTATTGCGACGAACTCCGTACACTTTGTATAAGATTGCAATTGTCTTCAAACCTGAGTTCAGAGGAGTTAAGTCATAAGAAACTATTTTATTAATATTTACAGAAGCGTTTCACTGCTTCAGATTATGAAATGTAAATTAAAGTTAAGTATAGTGGAGCGCATACCGATGCACAAAATATACAGATTTTATGCAATTACAACGCGGCTTTTTTTAAATTTTTTTATTGTTATCTGCGGCAGACGAGCGATCGGTCCACCTGATGGCAAGTGGTTACCACTGCTTTGGATTTCAGCAATGTCCTGACATTGCTGAAATCCATATCCATACAACGGCTTTTCTGTGTCCTGACACAGAAAAGCCGTTGCCTACCGTGAAAAAAAACTCTCATTAAACTTCCGAACGATTATTATCTATTTTCGAAGTAAACACATACATGCTGATTACTGATAATCGGCAAAGATCGACTTAGCGTCAAGTCAACGGCTCTAATTCAAAATGGAAGATGCTGAAACCTGATCGCCTGGCGTCGGATTGATGCACGAACAATATCGCCACGTAAAATAAGTATGTTTCTCGAAAGATTGCATTGCATTGCCGACAAATATAAATTATTTCTTACAAGCATAGTATCACGCCTATATGGAATAGGTATATAGTCGTGGTAGGTGGGTGTACACCCACATTTGGCTAATTATGGCTTTAGGTCTCACTTAATAGAAGATTAACCTTTTGCCTTCTACTGGGCTACTATTGAGAAACTGTTGACAAAAAGTCCCAATAATCGAATCCAATCGAAACCGAGATCCTAAGCACGGCGGTCATATTGAGTTATCGCTACTATCACCAATATACATAAAGTATCTACCTTCTCTTACTTTGTGTTCAGTAATTAATTTATTTATTTGTTTTAAGGTTCTCCAACAAAGGCTGTACACATCTAATTCACAAAAGAAAATAAAAATGAATGATGACATATTTTTGGTCTGTGTACTCCTTCAATTACAGAAGACCACAACGTCTAAACATGAAACTGCTACCAAAGTATATTATAAAAGGTAATTAAATTTAAAAAAATTTGAGAAACATTTACATGCATCAAAAAGGAACAAAATAAATTTACAAGTAATGTGATTTAATTTTAAAATACGTACAAAATCGATTGAATTTAAAATAATAATCGGAAATGAAACTTGTTGTCCAAAGATCTGCTACTATGATTCGAATTATGGTGCCACTTGGTACATTGTCAAGGCATGCTATAGTCGTTCCATATTGCACATTACAGTAAATGTAAAGTCCAAGGAAGCGAACAATAGGAGCATCCGACGCTCGCTACCGTGAATAACATAGCCGATGCCAGAAATACATGACGTGCCATAAATATTTTTTTCATTCATGTGTAAAATTTGTTATGTTGTGTCGTTGCAATAGTAATAATGTTAATATGAATACGGAAAACGCCCGATCGACGCTTCGCCTGATGAGAAGGCTGATCTTTTCTTGGCCCAAACAATCAGCATAGCCATTCAACGTGGCAGTGCTGCCAGTCTTCTGAATTCTACGACTCCTAAACCATTTTTGAAAATTTTTGGTATTTTTATAATTATTTTATCTTTGTTATTACATACGTTTATAAATATATATTAGATTAATTAGTGTCAAAATGAATGATGTAAATATATTGTAGTGTACTTTTTCACATAGATGGCCTGTTTCTTTTAACATAATTAAGCTTACGTGTATCAAAAACTCCCAAAGGGAAACTATCTTTCCATTTTTTTTATTTTACTTCTAATTTATGTCATGTCTTTGATTCAAATATATTCTGACTATAATATAATCGTTTATGCTTACTACTAATTACTTACTAGATTTTGCCCGCGGCTTCCCTCGCGTAAATATAGGTTATATCGATTTTCTATCCCTCGTTTTTCTGGATGAAAGGTACTCTATGTCCATTTCTGTACCTCTGCTAAGGTGTATGTGAATTTTTATGATGATCGGTCGATTAGTTAGGGCATGAAAACATAACAAACAAACATAATCACATTCAAATTACATTTATAATATTAAGTTAGGATTATTTTCCTTGAATCTGTCCTCGATGTAAAAGGTAATTGTTGCATGTTATAATTCAGCTTACATCTGTTGTACGTTTAATGAAATAAAACAGGTACTTGTAATTACTATGAATAAAAAATGTAAAAAGTACTAGCGAATTGTCGGTCACAACTCCATATAATAAAGCTTACAATAATATCTAAATAATAGAATTTACTCTACAAGTTTACTTAGGACGATTCAAAGGAATTTTAATGTAGAGACTACAGTCAGTCTCATCAACGATCTGATTAGATAGAATTTACCTGAATTTGGTAACAGTGACCCAATAGTTTTGTTGGTTTAGGACCTTTCACTGTTTACGTTACGAATTATCTATTGTTTAAATTATATATAATATTTTAAATTACTAACTGATCTGAATTCAGGAAATCGAGCTATAGGATATTAGTTACAAAAATATATTGTTACCTAAAATATTATTCTAATGTTGTAATTACTGAAGTACAGTAATTTTATATAGGCAGAACATGTTTCGATCATCCTAGATTTGCTAGTAAATATTCTGTATTAAGGGGAATTCAGTGTGTTCATATGAGATGGAAAGCTTTATATTATTATATTCCCAAAAATGCCTGAACTAGGCGTTCTAGTCGCGGAGGTTAATATAAATAGGTGTTGAAAGAATAAATTATAAGTCACCTCTGTGTATGTGTGCAGCATAATATACATTTTTACCCTATGTGGTTTCTATCACTGTTGAATGATGAACTAGTTTCCTAATTCTCAATATCGTACATTGGCAGGGACATGGTGTCTATGTGGTGACTATACCACTAACATATAAAGCTGTAAATTTAAAAGAAGTTCTGTTGTTTGTTTCTATATCACTCGTATACCGTAGAACGATAAAACTTTTCACAGAAATATCATCATATCCTGGATTGACAAGTCAGGTACTTTTTATTCCGGTAGGCGTTAAACGCAAAAAACGCGGGCGGAGCTGCATGCAGAAACTAATAAAAACTAGAACATACCTTTGGTCAGAGACCAAACAGTGCATCAAGTCAATATTCATCTATCAGGCGATAATTCTATGCCTACAGTTAAACATTGGCAAGTAGCAGTACTTACAAGTGTAAACATAATGTAGGATCATTATGCGACATTTTACAACTTCTTAAAGCTTATCATTCAGACCACACGCTAAGGATTTATCACAAGCGTGCTAAGGTGTGCTTGTTATTACAGTTTGTTTGGCAGATAGGACTGCAATCGTTACTTGGGGGCGCGACGAGATTCTTCAAAGCCGTTTTATCTACAATACTTATTGCGAAGCCTTTTTTAACTCGCAAATTAAGTGTTACAATAAAAATGTTTGGTTTACTAAAGTTTTGCTTTGTATTCGTGCATTAAAATGCTGTATTTTATTACAAGATTAGGTAATGAGGTTGGAGATTAAAAAGCAAAGTTAAATGTAATGCCAGTGTTACTAAAAGCTTTGTAAATTATGCCTTCATTAAATTTA
The DNA here is from genome assembly GCA_930367265.1 of Catocala fraxini. Lineage (NCBI taxonomy): Eukaryota > Metazoa > Arthropoda > Insecta > Lepidoptera > Erebidae > Catocala > Catocala fraxini. Next base: position 16,748,423 of record OV884033.1, read on the forward strand.
TATAGTTGATTATTTAAATAATAATAGTTTTTGTTTGCGGCTTCACCCACGCAAATTATATATTAGTTACTGTTTACCCGTGACGTTGTTTGTTTGTATAACTGATTCTAATGATGAGAACTATGATACGTGGCTAAGATTTGAGTTGAACCCCAGCATTCCCCAAACTGTGAAAAACGCGACCATCAGCTTAGTGGTTGTTTCATGGTATTAGAACAAACGGATTGCTTCGGGACGCCCTAAAAAAGTCGCTACTTATTAGTCTACAGAAATATCTGAGTGCAATGTACAGACACAACCTTTTTTTTTACGTGGGGAAATGCGCCTGATGCTTACCCTCCCGCCACAAGGGGAGGTGAGAGGGCTATGTCCGGCTCTCCCGTTCTTCGGGCCTACGGACCAAAACCCCACGGTGTGCACGCTCGCTGCCTTTTATAATGGATGGGCCGTTGGCAAAAGTTACTACCTCATCAGCGACCCACCCAGCAGTCTACAACTCCTCGGCGACGCCCCGGTACTACATAGGGCGTCGAACCGACTCAAGGCCGCGGGCCGGAGAACGGGGATCTCCCGCTTCATTATGGCGGCATTAGGCGCGCGAAAGCGTGCCTGCGCCGCCCGGTTCGCCGGCGACGGCTCGGATCCGCAAGGATACTTTCTTCACGGATCCGCTTCGCCGCCTCCTTCTGCGAGATGAAGTCCTCGCAGAAGGACGCGACCGCTGCCCACTTCCTTTCGCTGTCGACCATGGCTTTGATCACGGCCGGCAGCGAGAGATCTTCACCCACAACCTCAATGAGTTCACGGCGCTGCACCGCCCAAGCAGGACATTGCTCGAGCCTGTGCTGCGCCGCGTCTTCCTCACAGTCGCAGTGGTGGCAGACGGGACTCGGTTCCCTCCTAGCGACCGTGTGCAGGTATTTGCCAAAGCAACCATGCCCTGACAACACCTGCACTAGCCGGAAGGAAAGGGTCCCATGCTGCCGCCCTGCCCACCGCTCCAATACCGGCTGGAGGGCCCCAACGGTTCTGAAACCAGCCAAAGGCGCCTCCAGCCACGCCTTCCACTTTAAAATCATGCCTTGATGGGCTCGATTGCGCGCGCACTCAATCACTGTCGGGAGAGGACGACAACCCGTCTCCTTCCGCACCGCTTCACTCACTGCAAACACTTCAGCGAGCACTTCAGCCTCCAAATCCCATGGGAGTGTACCGGCCAACGCGCAAGCTGCGTCGGCTCACACCGTGCGGTATCCACGTATTACCTTGACCGCTATGACTCTCTGCGGTCTCCGCAAGAGAGTCCTGCACTGAGTGGTCAGGGAGTCCGCCCACACCGGTGCGCCGTAAAGCGCCATCGACCGGATGACCCCCATGTTAAGTCGCCGGCAACCAGCACTGGGCCCGCTCAAATTTGGCAATAGCCGCCCAAGTGCCACCTTTCGTCCAGCATCAAGCCCAGATATTTCATGTGGGCCTGGACGGGAACGCGCGTCGAGCCCACCATTATCGAGGCGCCGCGGGGTGGACTGCGACGGGGCCCATGAAAGACCAGGGACTCCGTCTTGTTAGTAGCCACCCGTAAACCCAGCGCCTCGATACGCCCGACCACCTGAGAAACCCTCACGGTGGCCAAACGGGCCGCCTCCTCGAAGGTACCTCCACGGGCTGTGACGAGGGTGTCGTCAGCGTAACTGATAACGCTAGCCCGGGGGGTAGGACAGCACGTAGGGCCCAGTCGTAACCCATGTCCCACAGGAGCGGACCAAGAACCGATCCCTGCGGAACACCGCACGACATGGGCCGCCGCCAAACCTCGCCTCGAACCTCGAGGAGGATGTACAGACACAACCTCGCTTTACTTTTATAATAGTAGTTACAGAACATGTTGAGTCAAATAACAGATAAAACGATTATGACACGGAAATCGGCTTTCTCAAATATCAATTAATGGGTGCCTCAAATTTTGAAATATTTGTGGCTGCAATTGTTACATTCCATTGTAACCATGCATATGTACATATATTGTAGCAGGGTGAATTAAGTAGTTTATACGTAGTTGATAGTGAATAGTACAAGCTCTGCTTAGTTTGGGCTGGATGGTGTTGTGTGTATGTGGTAGAATATTATTATTATTATGTTTCTCTTATCACAGGTATTTTCTAACGTATATTAGAAAATACCTGGCCCTTTGGGAGGCTTACACGAAGACATGTGTCCAACGTGAAGAGGCCCTTCGAGAGTTTTAATCAAAGGTGGGATGGAACACCTACAGCGGCACTAGCCACAGCAGGCGTAGGACTATTGCTACGTATGGATATATGGGTTATAGGTATGGGTGTTTGGTGGACCGGTATATTGCTAACTATTTATGAAAAACGGCGTCTGCCTTGAATACTGTAATAGCATCAATGGAATGGACAGACGGTGATTCCCCAACTCACTAGATGGGTCCCCTGAATAGACACCATAGGCATACAAGCCTGCAGCAGAGAGCAACACCGGTGCGAGTGGCTAGGGGTGTTGAGCAGTGCGGCGCCGGTTTCACCATCACGGGTCTCGTGACAACGGAGACCCGGAGTGGGTTTTCCCGTAGTTGTGAAATGACATTTCCACCCCCAAGCATATAGCTCTAGCGGCCTCCCTCTGACCGGCCGACCAAGGCAAGCCAGAGTTTAGAGTCCTACGGGCGCTCTTGAAGTTTCACCCCAGCCAACCAGTAACGGCAAGCCGACGAGGCCTAGGCCGAGGACGAGGCCCTAACCGATTCTGAGACATTCAAGACCGCAGTGTCACTCTCAGATTTAGCTCGCTACAAGTTGCCCTGCGGTTTGTGCGCTTTTATTAACCTGGTTGGTGGCATTTTTCTTTATATCACAAGGCGAAGGTGATAGTTTAAAAGCTAGTGTACCGTGTCCTCCGATATCACTCTAGTCTCATGATGACATAACGACTATCTCAGAGGGTTTATTATTATTCTTATTGTAAACATATTTTTGTGAAACACCTAGCAGCTTAGTAAAAATTGAAGAAAATACGGAGAACTTATTGGAAATCGTAACTATGTATATAAAACATAATAATTATGGTATTACGTTTACGCGAATGTTATACATTGACATTAAACTGACGCGTCGTTAATTAATTAATATTTGCAAAATTGGATAATTAAAGTAATAAACGTGATAAAAGCCGTATAAAGCAATATAATTTTAATATATTAAACATTTTTAGTTTTAATATAATGTTTAATATTGTGTCCATCATTACTGTTTCTTATATGTATATGTTTGCCATTAAAATAATAATTAGCATACTCTGAAATCTCGATGCCACAAAATGTGACCATGGGAATAAAATAAATGACCAGGAAAGTAATTTGGTATTAAGTCAATATTTTGCATAATTAAGACAATATATTCTGGCAAGGCCAGTTTAAGAGTACTATTAACCGATGGGAGTGTTTGAAGAACATAATGAGAATCATTGAAGAAGAATACCAGGATAGCAAGTGGTAATCCGTTTCTCCTCCGGAAAAACAGGGTGACTACGTCTATGCACAATCTGCTTGACCTTAAATTTTTTTTGTCTTCTCATTCTTATTGACTTTTTCTATAGCCTCGAGTTATCGCAACCTTGTGTGTGGTGTCATTAATGGCAGAGCGCTAGTTACACGGTACGCGTTTTTATAACAAGGTTCACCTACATCCGTATTCCAGTATAATCAAACATTTGCTATAAGTCTTAATATTCCTCACTGTCTGTCCCCCGCAACTTCACCCACGTTTATTGTCAATGCTCTGCTCTCCCTCTTGTAGCGTAATTTTATGTAGCTTATGTTACCTCTCGATAAAGCTTTCTAATCTTTTTAACAGGAAAATATTTCTTTTTAAATCGAATCCTTAGTTTTCATTTGCTTTATTACTAACGAACATACATTTTATTATTTTATTTTTATTATATTAGTGTAGATGTTGATGAGTTAAGATGTAACTTAAAAATGACGCTTAGGTGACACACTGGGTCCATAGAATTGTTAAAAAACGATTGACTAACGTGTGGTCATACTATTACGTTAAATAAAAAAATATATACGCAGCACTGTCTAAAGGCGGCACTGGCAGGGTCGGCATGCAATGTTGGGTGTTAGGAGGCGAAATAAAAGATTTTACTCTGGCAGTAGACTATTGTATATTGGCTACACTTACAAACAATTCTTATATTAAATATTATTGTAAGAAAGGCGCGTCATATACTACACCTACATCAAAATCGGTATTAATTTAATCTGTCAAGTCTTAGCATACCGGTACCTAATAGAAAGTTAAAATAGAAAGAGTCAAGAAAAATTTTGTTTCTTCAAGATACGTTGAAACCTACCACATAGTTAATTGTAGTATGTTACCGGTACATCGTTATTCCAGTACTGGAAGCGTGAATTGAAGTGATTGATTCGTGATCTCTGAAGACATCGACAAGCAACAGTAAGTGTTAAAAACTTACTGAGAATTACTGCTAGCAATCTATCAATAATAGTTATACGAAGTCGGATATTATATTATTGTAAGGTCGGGGAAAAAGTTTCTTCGCATTTTATATGAAAACTCAAGACATTATTTTTCAAAATTTTATATCATTTAATTACAATATATATATATACCATTTTGTTCGATGACTGTCTGCCATCTAGTAGGTAGTAACATGATCCCGTTGCTGTAGAAATTTTGGGACTTCTGATAAAAAAAACGCGACAAGTAGTTTTGGCGGTCCTCTTTTGATGTTAACCTCACTGTCTAAAGAATTCTGAAGATACCGAAACAGATGGAAATCTGAATGTGCAAGGTCAGGGCTATATGGCGAATGCATTAACACCTCCCAGCCAAAATATCTTATTTTTTGCTGAGTGACTAAAGATGTCTAGCGTTATCGTGATGAAATACCACACCCTTTCTATTGATTTGCGGCCACTTTCTCTCATTTATTGTTTTAATCTCATCAGTTGTTGACAGTATAGATCCGAATCGATGGTTCTGCCCAGCGGTAAAAGCTCATAATGAACATTACCCTTGCAATCCCACCATACACACAGCATCACCTTATTGCGAGTTAGCCCGGGTTTTGCCAGAGTCTGTGAAGCCTGACCGATCTTTGACCACGACCTTTTTTGCACGTCCTTATCGTACGTGATTTACTTTTCATCACCAGTTATCAATCTTTTCAATAACGGTTTGGTTTCATTACGTCTCAATAAAGAATCGCAAATGAGTACACGATTCATTAGGTTTCTTTCAGTGAGCTCGTGAGGCACCTAAATATCAAGCTTTTTGTATACCCAGCTTTTTTCAAATGGATCGAAACTGTTTTGTGGTCAATTCCCAGATCTTCAGCTATATCGTAACTACTGATATGCCGATCCAGCTCCACTTTTTCAAAAATGACGTTCATTTTATTCGTGACAGGGCTACCAGAGCGAGGTGCATCTTTGACATCAAAATTCCTGGATCGAAAACGGTTTTTTTATTTTAACGTGGTGAAATGTTCAAATCATATTCCCCATCGCCGGTTTTGGGGCGGGCGATGGGAATATGTCAGGATCCAGCCCATAAGATGGAAATTTGGGCTGAACCGACTAAAAACACCGCGGTGTTCCTCACACGTTTATGGTGAGGTCGCGCGGATCGCTCTCGCATTCAAATCGCGACCCAGTCAAAGGTTTGACCCGCCGATGGACGTGGCAGGTCCCACACAACCATCACAAAAACTCACAAACACAACAAAAACACACACAATTGGGGGACCTGGTCCCGGACGACAAAGCAGGGACCTAGTCCTCCTTCCGACATCAAGAGGCGTGTGCGGAACATGAACGCCGCCTACTCGGACCTGCGCTGATCGGGCGATGGACGGCCCCAATGGGTCCACCGCCCGCAGGCTTCTATACAGGGTGGCTGGAGATCGTCTCGCGCCCTCCTGCGCCAGGCTCTGTGGTTAGGGAGAGGGATTGAACGTTCCCTCTCCCTCTCCGCCGCCTCCTTCACTAACATCACCTCCTCACAGAAGGAGGCGACGGTATTCCAAGACCTCTCGCTCGAAACCATGGGCAGAATCATAGCCTTGAGCGAGAAGACGACCCTACCGACTGCCGCGTGCATGACTCGGCGTTGCGTGGCCCAAGAAGGGCAACCTACCAATGTATGCAACGCCGTGTCTTCCACAACATCGAAAACGTTTAAACCAACTTTGTGCTACTCTTACTGACACCACATAAGGTCCATAAACATTAAAAAATAAAAACAATATTTCGCGGCTTGCGTATAATTTTTTTCTTTTATGTAATAAAATTTTAAAATGTGTTGGATTTCTTCACAGAAAGAAAAACAAATGAAAACCGGCGGGAAACAATATTTTATTAAATTATAATTTTTTTTGAAATGTATCCTTTTTAATAGTATCAAAACCAGCCAGATACAACTAGTACAGCTAAAGAGGTTTTATTAAAAGTTTATACAGACTATATGCGAAAAGACTTTCGCCCCCTAACCTGACCTGACCTATTATATCGGGTATGATATCCAGTTACACCTTAGAAAATATTTTTATGGTGCTGGGTGATGGATATACTAATAAAACTACAATGATATATAAAAAAAGTATTTCTTATGTGTTAAGGTATAATTAAGCACTGATGTTTTATATGTTGCCACTTGTGGCGAACGAGTTAGCAGCCCGATTGATGCCAAGTCACTACCTACGGTCCAAGTAACAAGTCAATAATGCTTGCTCTAAATTTTGTTTAACTAAGAACAAATCATATCGCTTGGGGAACTCACTTTCATGCCAGAGCTTGCACGAACTTTAGATCACTGAATAAATATCGAGGTGGACGGAAATGTTTCCAGGTTGAACTAGTAAACCTTACTGCGCTTTTGGGTAGTACGATGGCAGTAGGAAGATGTACTTACCAATTTTAATTAATTCCTTAGCGCAGTCTTAGCGAAAGAAGTGTCATTATACGTTTATTTTTCTAGCATGATAGACAGATGAATATGCAGAAGAACCTTAAGTCTATCGACTCCAATACATGCGCAAGATTAGGATCATTCTCATTTCAAGTAAAACGCAAATGACACTTTGTCATACCAATTAATTAACTTTTAAATTAGTTTGCATGCTTGGTATAATATAATAACTTCTTGTAATGTTCAATGTACAAGACCACCCGTGCCACCTAATAGATGTTATGTATTTATGTATAGTCCTTACTGTAAATGATTTTTCAAAGTATATTGACAACCGATTATTATAAGCGTTAGAAAAGCTGTTTTGGTAGAAAATTATTCGTACCAGCACGAAGTCAGGTATGGTAGGTGTCTAGGACATTTATTTATTAAGGATCTCCGACAAAGAATATACACAAAATTGCACAAATATATAAACATAGTTTTGTATAGTGTACTCCTTCAGTTATAAGCTTAAATGTAAAACATAATAAAAATCATTAAATAACCTAATTAAAATGAGCTACACATTAGGAATGCTTTTAAGAAGATAATAAACAATAAAGAACTTATAAAATATTAAATAAATAGTTGTAAGTGTCTTTTATATTTATACGGCGGGCCGAAACCTCGGCGGGTTCGCGTCCGCATGCGCAAGTGATTCGCGCGGCCCCGGCGATAGTGGTTTTGTCGAGGAACACCGTGGTAGGTTTAATCGGTATTCCGGGAGGTACATACATTATTCTTATTCCATCTTTCTTTTACCCCGGCAAGTCCGACATAACCCCTCCGCCCGCCTCCGCGGAGGGGTATGCGTCATGCATTCCCCCAAATAAAAAAAGTGTCTTTTATATTTAGGTAAGGATTCACTTATGTCAATATCATGACTCTTTGATAAACTAATGTATTGCCTACAAAGCCTTGGTACAGCAGCGTAATGACCCAGATTGGTTTTTGAGAACAGAATATTAAATAGATTATAATTACTTTTCCTTGGTATTCGGTTTGGTATTTTTATGCGTAAGGCGCTTAATAGCTCACTACAGTCCGTGATACCGCTCATTATTCTATGCAGAAAAATAGAATCTAGTTTCATTCTGGGGCTTGCTAATTATTTTATTTTATATTGTGTCAACCTAGCAGTGTAATTCGAAATTTGTCTTGCTAATCGGTCATAGCATAGATGGTAAAGGAAGCGCCTCTGAACACTCTCTAAACGCTTTGTATATACGTCATTATGAGGATTTCATATGACTGAGCCATACTCTAAAATCGGGCGAACGAGTGAGTTAAACAATTTTCTTTTAGTCAATGAGTTTTTGAAATCCTTACAATTTCGTACAACCAAAGCCAAGTACTTTAAAGCCCCAGGCAACAGTATTTAGTATAAGAACATCGAATTTGAGCGCACTGTCTAGTTGAACTCCTAAATCACGAATTACATCCATCTTATTTATTATGATGCCCTCTATGTTGTAGGTATTATTTTGTGATTGTTTGTTGCGGGTGAACTGGATGTAGTGACATTTACTCGTGTTTAACAGCATTTTATTTTCTTTGCACCAGTTTGATAGCCTATTTATATCACCTGTAGCATTTCAACGTCTATATCTATCTGAATTGGTTTCATTATCTTTAAATCGTCTGCAAATAAAAAGAAACGTGAATATTTGGAACAATTAACTATGTCATTAATAAAGACATTAAAGAGGATCGGACCTAAATGTGATCCCTGAGGAATGCCAGAGGTGGCTTTATAACCAGAAGAAGAGTATCCGTTAATAACTACTTTTGAGGTTCTATCTTGTAAGTATGATTTGAACCACTTAATCAATGATCCATTAATACCAAACTGAGCAAGCTTTTTTTATGAGAAGGCAGTGATCTACTGGTCTGCGTCTAGCTAGCAATACAAAATAGTATGAGGCAATGTAATACTAAAAGCGCCGTATGTGCGCTGTTTGGTGTAGGCGCGAAGCTCGTGTGCGGCGTCTCGGTGAAAAGGTCGTAAGCGCCGTGCTATCCGCGTCACTTACACGTTACGGCCAACGACTTATTTGAATCACAGTTGCTTTTAACGGCTGTTTGTAAAATTTTGATTTATTACAATTATGTAAGCTTTTAACACTGTGAAGAACGTTTAATACACTTATACCAGTCATATGGATGAATTTTTGGATAAAAATGTAATGGTTTTGTACCCATAATTAAAATTTTGTATGTTATATTCTAGCAAAACATGCGTGTACTATATACACTCGGCGTCACAAAAATCGCACCTTTTTGTTTTTTTCAATAAACACCTCCCAAAATTTAGCGCATTGATTCTACTGGATAAAAAAATATATCATTTTTAAGAGCATTTCAATACCTTTACATTATTGGTCGGTAGAATTAAAAACCAAAATAAAATTTATTATTAGGGAACATTTAACATAATGGTAAAAAAATGCGCATCCATTAGAGCGCTAGTTGAGCTACCTGAATAGGGTATAAAAGGTCATGTCCAGGTAAAAAATGGGTCAATCATTGCTCAGACTTTATAGTGTACACATCGGAACAGCATACTCAAGAAAAAAATACCTGAAGATGGATACCACCTCTGAAGAAGCCGCTCAAGTCATTGCACTATTGCAAGAAGGAGTACGTCAGGTTTATGTTGCTCTACAATTAAATCTGAGTCGTTTCTCTGTTCGACGAGTGTATCAACGGTTCCAAGAGACTGGTGGCTTTATCCGAAGACGTGGATCAGGAAGAAAACGCTGTACATCAGGGAGAGACGACCGCTTCATTGTCTCCACATCGTTGCGCAACCGCTTCAGTAATGCTGTTAAGGTGCAACAGCATCTCCGATCAGCTCGTAGAACGGCTGTGAGTGTCTCTACGATTAGAAGAAGACTTAAAGAAAAGAAAATCACTGCCCACAGACCTGCGAAAGGTCCCAAATTGACCACGCAGCACAGAAGAGACCGTCTACAATTTGCTCAAGAGCACGTCACTTGGACGCTTGACCATTGGAGAGCCGTTCTGTTTACCGATGAGACAAGAGTTTGTCTTTTCTGTAATGACAGACGCAGAAGAGTTTACAGAAGAAAAGGAGAGCGCTTTGCTCAAGCTTGCATCGAAGAAACAACAGAATACGGGGGTGGTTCCTGTATGTTCTGGGGTGGGATATCCGTGGACGGGAAAACGGAACTTGTGTGCGTCTCTCGGACTGGCGGTGGTCGAGGGCAAGGTTCGCTGAATGCTGCTCGGTACATAACGGAGATCTTGCAAGACCATGTGGTCCCGTATGCTGGTTTTGTTGGCGATGGGTTCATACTAATGCATGATAACGCCCGTTGCCACACCGCGGCCAGTGTGCGTGATTACTTGGAAGAAGTCGAGATTTCTGTTATGCAGTGGCCAGCACGAAGCCCGGACCTTAACCCTATCGAGCACCTCTGGGATGATGTAAAGAGGCATGTACGAGCACGAAATCCTGCTCCCACAACTCTCCAAGAGCTCCAGGATGCCGTGATCGAAGAATGGGATAACATACCTTAAGAGAGAGTAGTAACTCTCATGAGGTCCATGAAGGATAGGATGGAAGCTGTCATCAAGGCTAGGGGCGGAAACACTAGATTTTAAGGACGAAATTGTATTTTTTTAAATTTGTTTTTTTATTAATTTTATTATTTTCTAAGTTTCTGATTTTTTTATTATTAAAACATAAAAATAAACATTCGCGCTTTATAATTTCTAAAAGGCAATTTAATAACCTTTCCAATGATATCCTACAATCATATTCTCACTATTGACAAAGTTTGAGAAAAAGTACTTTAATATTGAATTTTAAAAAGGTGCGATTTTTGTGACGCCGAGTGTATAATATTGTAACACCACCAAATACCATGTTTTATGCAAATAAATTATTATTATTATTATTATAAATACTATCACATATAGATCAAAATCTCACTATAAGCTCAATATATAACAATAATTTGACGAGCAAGTTGCAACAGATGTTGCTTAGTTAGGCGCCGCGGTATTATCTCATACTATACCTATAGATATTGATGAAAAGGCAGTTTAACTGTGTAATGCTCTTCTGCCTAATCTTTTGCAGTCACACATGCGTTTTCAGTTTTATTATTCATCTACATACATTCCTAATATTATTTTATGGAAGCGATGTATCACCTTACCTTTCTTGATAATAATTGTAACACTGATAACAAACTTATATAATATTGTCTTCTATTTACGCGAATATTATTCATTGAAATTAAACTGCTATATACGGATTTTATCGCGTTGTTTATTTGACACTTTATTACGTCGGGGAAAGTGTAAAATTAAATTAAATCTAAATAGTTTAATAATAATTTAATTAGCTTAAAAATTAGTAAAGTTTAATAGTAGTAGTAGTGTAACAATTATCAAAATTTTGTAATAAAGTGTCAAATAAACAACGCGATAAAATCCGTATATAGCAGTTTAATTTCAAAACAAATATAATATTATGACCATAGAAATACTTTGCCTTCCATTTCTATAAACACTAAACCAATCCTAAACTGCACATAAGCTGTCAAAATCAGTTATGCATTCATAGAATACGAAACCCGTCATCCCTTTCATTAAATGTAATAACAAATCAGACATCTCTTGTGCCCGTTAGTTGAGTACTCGCTACGTTTTCATGTATATAGGTCGTCAGGCTTAGATCTTCCGTTTGAATGTTGCATTTTATCACAAATCCTGAGTACCTAAACTTGTCTTAAGTGTTGCACTCAGACATTTAATGGTTATCAAAGTTTACTATGTAAAATCTTAAGTAAGAAGTTGCTTAAGAAATCGTTTAATGTCTCTAAGTACGACACGTGTTTTAAAATAAGTAGTTTTACTTCTTATTCACTTATTAGGAAATCAAACAGAGGAGGTTTTGTTGTATCTTGGATGGTATGAAACGATAATTTTTAAATTTTTTTTTGTTTCCTTACCGTACTTGTAAAGGATATTTTTAAAATGTGATTTTGCCAATTTTGGTACTACAACATCTGCTAGTGCTACAACCAACAAATAGGCTTTAATTCTTCAAACAAATAAATCTCAATACCGTTCACGTATCCACATCGCAGTTATTTTGGGTGGAAATAATATTTTGTACTATTTAAACCTATTAGGCATATAAATCCCTCTTAGTTATATTGCAAATAATTAGAGCTCTCTCTCTTTAGTCACAAATAATTGGGGCTGTTCTTAGAAAATAATCTCATTGTGCCTGCTCTCTCTTTATCACACGTCGATATGATGACAAACAAGTATTTTCTAATATTTTAGGGGACGCCACAAACTTTAATTGGCTATTTATATCCTTGTTCCTTATTTTTAAACAAGGATTTAAGTATTTTTCAACAGAATCCTTTATGCTGCGATATTTTTATACGTACAAGAAAACAGTCCTTATCACGGCTCTTGTAAACTTTCCTCTTCAATTTACGAAGAAATTACGGCAGTTCTTCTTACCTGACCTACTTACAATACGAATCTATTTATTCTGTAAATATCAGAAGGCCAAACCAATAGATAGCTTAATGGTAATAATTAAAAGCTATTTTAACCTAAACTAACATTACGCCTCAGCTAATATTTGACCTTTTACATAATACAGGAGGAATATTAAAATTTTATTAATTCATTCATAATTAAAATGACCTCGGAACAGCGGTGAGAGACTTGTTTAAAATTTTACATCTCATTGCTACTCTTAGATTAATATTTGAAACATTGTACATTAAAACCGCAATAAACCCTGAAGTGTCTACAACGTTTTGAGTATCAAATACTTTTTAATAAGAACTGCTATTGGTTAGTAAAATAACTTTAACTATATTTACTATAATAACTTTCAACTGTCTCGGTGTCGCAAAAATAGTATGTGGTGTTCGATTTTCGTGTTGGGCAAGGTGTTATTAGGATTTTAGTACAGAAATTCATAGTAGGAGTTCGGCGTTTTGCATATGTGTCCATTAGACAACAATACAAACACAATAAATTTGCCTCTTATTACGGAAAACCTTTAATAGCATGAAAATTAATTGAGAATGTGGATGAAATCAAATGTGGATGTGATATACGTCTGCCGCCCCTTTGGATATAGGTATAAGCGTGTTGTTTGACATTTTATTACCATTGTTTGTGAAAACTATACCTATATATTTTAGTAGGCATTTTTGGAGGTCGTACTAACTATCTCAGTTCAAGTGGTTCTGTAGCCAAGAAGAAATAACACTAAACTTATGTAATATATTATCTATGTACACAAAGAACATCCAGACTCAGGACAACCATTTATGGACCTCACAAATTATTATTCGTGTGGAATTCGATTCCACAACACTCGCCGCGTTGGCAGTGGCGAGACGACTACCTTGACCACTACGCCATCCGTGCAGTCGGAAATCCTATTGCAATAGTTGGGGTGGGCAATCCGAAGTTGCATGATGAGTTTCTCTCTTCGCGATAACTTTATAACCTTTAAATAACTGTAACCATCACAAAAATTAGCCTTACCGAAGGGCTTATTACTTGAATTAAAATTTTAGTCCGGTTAGCGATATACGAATTTAGTACATTAAGTTAATTAATGATGACGGATGGTGTATTGGGTTAAGTAGTCTCCTCGCCATTGCCACTGCGCTGAGTGTTGTGGGTTCAACCCCCACACTGGACAAAAAAATCATGTGATCTACAAATAGTTGTTATGAATGCGAATGTGAGTTTACTTGTTACGAGAGCGATCATTAAGAAAAAAGTACGTTAGGTTAGCATAACCTTAGCCGTTCGCGTAAATGTACGCGAACGAAGTCGCGGCCAAAATCTTGTTATTTATATGTCTGACAATGCTGTTTATAAATTATCATGAAATGCTAAGCGAAGGTAACATGAAAAGGGTGTTGAAGTCATAATAACTCGGGTTTGGTAAGGATATATTGCATTTCTCCGCTGTAACATTGTCAAGCAACCCACGTCACTCTATTCTACTCTTATACTCACATTTGTACTTAAAATTACATATTCTAAAAAATTCGCTTACACAAAGGTAAAACTTGCCATACACTAGGAAAGAATAGATGAATCTGGTTGGAACAAGGTGACAACTTCGGGAAATAAATGTAGTTGCCGTTGATATATAACTGAGAACCTTATTAGGTTCTCAGTTCAGTTCAGTCGGAGCTATTGCTCCGTAGAGGGACAGGGTAACGTACAAATCAGCGTGATTTCTTATTATGATATGATAGTGTTAGGCAGTCTTAATAGTGTTACATTTCACTATTTCTACTATCAATGATATAGCGGATAAGACCGCAGCTGCTACAACTTTCCTCAATTTCAAATGTGCGTTGTCATTATTGTTGTGTTTGTCACGCTGCGTGACAACCACCACTCCGAGCTTCGTTTGTGAGGCAACATGCAGTACCGGTGCTGGTAGAGCAGCGGTATCGCGTCTCTATAAGCTTTCGTAGGACGGTCACGGTCTATGACATTTGTTGCTTAAAATTTTCTTTAATCATATCCCATTTTGAGAGACAATGTTCAATGGATCGCTTCGAACACGCACATTTGCCATACATGTCGTGACATAGACTTATGGCGTAAAAACAGAGATGGACTTACGCTAAGATACACTTCTTCCTTTGCATATTATGCAAGCATGTGCGGTAAGCATCTTTCATAATATCTGAGCTGTATCCTGATTTCAAATTATTTGCGTAAGATTTATTATATTGTTCTTATTTGCTGTGTAACTGCACAAAGAGAAAATTAACATTGCTCGCTTAAAGTGAGCCGTAGGAACTATAGTAACAATCCTTAGTTTCAAAACAAACATTCAACTTTATAATCAGTCATGTTGAAGCCCAGTATGAATATAGATTATGACCTAGATACCTTCATCACATTTAAATGTCTGAATTCAAATAAAGCAGTCCGGACATTGGGCAGAACATTAAAATGTCGTTTGGGACGTCAAATAAAGATTTAGGTGCATAAAGATCTATCGGACGATCAATACGAGCATGAGAGCGGCATAAAATAAAATTGGATGTAATAAAACGGGTAATACCTGGTGCCGCAGCCGCGGCATATCGTATTCCTAGCTATAAGTATGTGGCTAGGAAATGAGCGAGTAAAACCTAGATGATAAGGGAGCAAATGTAGATAGCCGAAGAGCTTATACATTATAGTGTATGGTGCTAAGATATAAATATTTTAAGACATAACTATAAGCAAGAAAAATTGCATGTGTATGTACTGTACATGTAGATGAAGTTCTAGTAAATATCTATAAATCCATTTACAGCGTTCAAAAATTGTCCTTGTAAAATGTAGGATTTTCACTACAAAGAGTACATTTATACTTCTTCTAATAACTAAGTTATCAACAATGTTCTACATCCTGGTACCTTTATTGTTCTAATATTCCCCATCAAATTCTTTATCCTAACATATTCTTCTAAAATATTAATGAAATCATTACTGGTGTTAATGGCTTCGAGATCGCTGAGAGATATTTCAAGTCAAACATTTTCATTGACAAAGTTAGAACGACTTATAATTGATTAGAATCGGGGTCTTCGTAATCTTGATTTACCATCGCTTACTCACGTCTTGATCTCAATCAAGAATGAGGAAAACGAAATGTACAAAATGTTAGGTACTCAATAAGCGTAAAATGAAAGGAAAATTGAGAAATACGTATGAATAATGAACCCGTAGTTGAATTTGCTGCGATTAATAATTGCAGAAAAATACTGATTTTTGAAGAATAGAAATAGCAATCAGTTTTTTAGGCAACTGAGACATTAACTGATCGTTCATTACTTCTGATTTTATATGAACATAGGCGTTATTAAATTATACCTTTTAAACTCTACCTAAACACTAATTGTTTAGTTAGTCTAGTTTGAATATTGTAACATTTGCTCTGATTTGTAAATCTCTGTTTATGATGAATATGTTGAAATCGCGAGAACCTCGTCACTTGTATTTTTTATTAAGTTATCAATGAAAGTTTTATATGTTTGAATAACTGCAAGTTTACCGGTACTAAAAGATCTTTTATTTTATATAGTTGAAAACTTACAATTAGTACCTTACACAATATATTTGCGCACACATTTATATTATGGCACCAAAAACCTCCTTTATTTAAATAATTACCAAATGTATTCGATACAAAATTATGCTGATTTATTGTCACCGGCTTTCATCTGTAAAAAGCAGTAAAATGTGAAAGCAAATATTTCAAATATTTTATCAATTCAATATGGCATCGCGCATGGATATTCAAGAATTATATAATTATATCAGCCTTAGTTATCTTTTGAGATTCTTTATCATCTAGCTTTAGAATACTTATAAGAATATTATATTAATCTTGTTTAAGTAAGAGCGGGTTGCCAGACTTTATCTGTCTTTGAAATAATTACGGAGAACTAAATTAAATATGCTAGCCGGTTGATGACGTTATTCATTATCGTTTAAGCATTAAATACATGACATATGGATATACATAACTTAATAAAGAAATACATCATTACACAACATAAATATCGAATCATAACAATGAAAATTTAAAAGTACGCTGTTGGTTATCCCCAAATATCAAATTATTCGTATTCGAATACACATCAATTTGTCAGATAGCCTAATAGAAAGAACGCAGGACTTCAGTAGCATATCAAAAGGAAATGTATTATTAGTAAATTGAGTAGTCTGTTAACCCACGCCATTTTCTGAAGCTCTTGTCACGTTATCTGCTCGGTCTATTTCTTTCAAGAGTTTTCATTTATGAGGTAATTTCTTTTATCTACATTTTAATTTACGATCTTTGTTAAGTGTTTAACACTATGTAAGTAAATTGGCTTTAAACATTTTATTCTAGTATGTAATCATAAGACGCATAGTAGCAATAAATTCTATGATTTGTATTTCTGAGTACCCATAAAAAGAGAAGAAAGAAGATTTAATAGACTGATTAATTGGCTTACAAAATTTTACACATAAGTTATTTATATTATGGCAATATAAGCATCGATTCACAAAAAAATTTTGCTAAGATTTAGGTGTTTGCATGAAAAAATATGCACGATGGTCCTTTCAAGAACACTCTCTTCTCTCTTAGCCTTTATTATTCCTAAGTCACATGGGGTCGACTTTTCTAGTCTAACCGGATTTGACTGGATATCAGTTTTTACACGGAGCGGCTACCACCTGACCTCCGCAACCCGAAGGCTAACGATACCCTAAGGCTAGACCAGTGTCAGGATATTCGAGGGTACTGACTTTTCCAATAATGACTGCCATAGATGTTCATGGCAGCCGGGACCGACGGCTTAACGTGCTCTCCGAGGCTCGGAGCAGGCGATAATTGTCAATCAATACACACATAATTTCGAAAAGTCATATAACTTCCGAAAGTCAGAGGTGAGCGACGTGGGTTCGAACCCGAGACCCTTTGCATTGCAGTCTGTTGGTCTCCTCACTGAGCTATCGCTGCTATGCCTATGCCTTTAAGAACACTAAGACGGTATATTAAAATAGATGTTTTACCGTTTTTGCAATTAAGTAAAATTGTTATGATACGGTTTTCGTAACTTACTTATACGTTTTAAATCTAGATAATTTGCAAGTGGGCAGAACCGTGGCACTAAACTACAACTAGTTTATTAAATATAAGAAGCAAAACCTTCTTTTCTAAAGTCATATTACGTATTCGCGTTAGTTTCATTGGTTCTTTTAGGTAAGTCATTGCACCAAGTGCTATATCTAGTCTGGATGTTATTTGCCTCCAGTTTTTAAATATCTCTATTGCATAAATAAAAACAAGTAATATCATAAAAATTTACTAAATAATGTAAATATATTATAATATAGTCGTTTAAAATTCTTAAATTACAATATTTTTTTAATTTTAAATGCGATAAATCATAATTACATAAAAGTCTTTTTAAGCAAAATTTATATAGCAAAATAATCTAGAAAATAAATTAAGAAATTGTTTGGCTAAAGTCGATTAATGATTTTTATTTGCAGGTAAGGAACAAAGCTGGTGTGTCGTGCAGTTGTTTGGGGTAAAGTTCCTACAAGGTATCAAGGTATGATGTGCTATTAAGTAATTTAGTTGTTCTCGGGTTAGAGTAATTTATCTGAAGACGACGTTCTCCTCTCGTCACTAATATGAGAACAATGTTCTTACACTTCGAGCTCATGTGAGTCAATTATATATGTAAGTGAAATTTGTATTATGTGTGGGAAAATATTATCAAAGAAATATTTTGTATTGTTAAATCATATTCTATACAAACCAATACAAGCATATACTTAATACAAGTCGGATAAATATAATTTACTAGTAGTTTTCCCGCGGTTTCACCCGCGTAAGTCCCGTTCCCGTGTG
The DNA here is from genome assembly GCA_930367265.1 of Catocala fraxini. NCBI lineage: Eukaryota > Metazoa > Arthropoda > Insecta > Lepidoptera > Erebidae > Catocala > Catocala fraxini. The sequence goes on from OV884033.1 coordinate 16,766,870, forward strand.
AATATTGGGTTTCATCCCTTTCACCCCCTTCAGGGTGGAAATTCCAAAAATCCTCTCTTAGTGCTCCCCTACACTCTCCAAGGAACATACATGCCGAATTTCAGCTTCTTGCGTTCAGTAGTTTCGGCTGTGCGTTGTCTGTCAGACACTCAGTAACGGAAGAGTTTTATATATATAGATTTAAAATTGTTACAATATTTCGTTATAAATTTTATATTCTAATTTTAAATTATTACTATACATATTTTTTGTGATGCATGTTATTCAGATTTAAGAATTACTTTGACTACTTTGAACACAATTTTCAATGCGTATGGCTTATCCATATTAATTTCATGAAAGTTGTGTTAACTAAACGTGGTAAGTAAGTAAATAATATATAAACAGCAGCGATAGCTCAGTGGGGAGACCAACAGACTGCAATGCAGAGGGTCTCGGGTTCGAACCCACGTTGCGTACCTCTAACTTTCGGAAGTTATATGACTTTTCGAAATTATGTGCGTATTGATTGACAATTATCGCTTGCTCCGTGCCTCGGAGAGCACGTTAAGCCGTCGGTCCCGGCTGCCATGAACATCTATGGCAGTCGTTATTGGGAGAGTGTCGACACAAAAGATCCCACTGGGTCGAAGTTCCGCCGGTCTGCACTGACTGGCCCCCACATAAGATAAGATAAGTAAATAATATTGATTTTATTGGCATTGTAAGTTGTTTTGCAAGGTCAGGAATGGCATAGAAACTAGAAACACATAGGTATATAATATAATATACTCAATATTGTTATATAGCTTATTATAGTAGCTTAGATAATTCAATTGTGTTATTATGTTGTCTATAGAAGTCTTTAATTAATACATTATAATATTAAAGTTAAACTACTGTTTATGGATTTATCCCAGTTTATTTTAAAAACACTCTGAACTGGTGAACTATTTAAATTCACACTTTCCACGACGTTTCGGTTGCTTTTCAGCAGCAATGGTCACGGGTAGACTAAGGTTGCGGTCGTGTCATTATGTTAAAGTGTAGTTATTCCAAAGTACCCAAACATAACTTAATTCTGAACATTACAATAATAATTAATTAATATGTGTGACTTTTCTTTTTTAAAGACTAAGTACTTCTGTTCTAGGAATAATTTCTGTATCGCGGGGTCTTTACATATAATGGTCACAAGAACCATGTAGACTTGGAACGATCATAAATTATTGTGGATCACACAATTTTTGACCCGTTTGGAATTCGAATCTTCAACACTTCAATACTCGGCGTAGTGGCAGTGGCGAGGCGACAATTAGACTACTACGTCATCCGTGGAATCAGTTTGTTTTTAATGATACCGTGTCATGATGATTATTAGTGATCGGAGTAGGTAGATTGATTTTTGGTACTTGTATCATAAATGCACACAGAAAGAATAACATGGATAAGCCATTTTCCCGGAAAGTAATTCCGGTATTTCCGGATTCAATTAAATATTGTTAATGTTGGTAGTGATATTATTCCTACTCAATTCAAAATTTAAAGGAAGGTATCAAAACTAAATTAATTCATTATTTATCTGTTGAATAATAAAAACAATCGAATTCCGATCGAAGCTTTAATTTATATTTTTTTATTTTTAGCCTTTTATGGCTAGAACTTTTATAGATAGACATAAATTGTTGCACTTAAATTTAAATATTTTCATAGGGGTCATGGTAATTTGCATTAAGGGTAGAATACATGACGGGGCCCCATAGAGGGCCAATGCCTGCTGGGGTCGTGAGACTGTTCTAAGGATGCACCACGACTCTGAAACGTAAAGGGCATACGAAGGAACAGGATGATTTTAGTCAGATTTTAGGACCAAAAAAAAGGGGTAGAATAAAGAAAAAAGATAAAAATCAACATTGTTTATTGTTAAATATGTACATTTTACATTTATTCACATTTTTAATCTTCATCGATTACAATGTCAGCATCCTGGTAATCCTGATCTTTACAATTAAAATATATAACTATGAGTTTCTCTATATTTTCTATTTTCAACCTATTTCTTTTAACATCTAAAGTCCATTTATAAATGGAAAAAGACCGTTCTACATCTGACGATGTCAAAGGAGCAAATTTTAAAAAAGGTATTATATTATGTGCTTCGTTTTTTTCAATGGCCTCACTATAATCTCTAAGTGTGTCTAAATCTGGGTTTCGTTCCATAACACGTTCTATTTTATTTTTTATATTTTCTGAATTGCACTGATTTATAGCATCTCTGACGTTGTCAAATGCTAAAAGTGAATCTGTCAACGATAAATTATGCTTTTGCAATTCTTTTAAAGACAAATGAGTTATAAAATAATTGTCTTTAATGTAATTTAAATCTTCTTTTAAATTTTCTTTTTCTATAATATTTTTTGCCTCTCGAATAGATACCGCATCAGAGCTGCTTAAACAAGATAATACTTCTTTTATTTTTTCAAAGTTTTGAGCGTAATAAAATGCTGCCTCTAACCAAGTGCCCCATCTTGTAACAACTGGTTGGGGAGGTAGCGGCAAATCTGGATATTTTTCTTTTAAAATTTTGACTCTACTTGGGGCTTTCAAAAATACCTTTTTAACATTTGCTATTAAAATGTTAACATCGTGATATTCTAACCTAATTTGCTCAGATACGCGATGAAGAGAGTGCGCCAAACATGTTACGTGCTTCATTTCAGGTAAGTATTGTTTTAAATTTCGTCCTGCAGACAGCATATATGCAACGCTATCAGTGCAGAGGACAAGAATGTTACCTACCTTCGATTCAAAAGAATCTTCCCAAAAGTTTTCCAAACATTCTAACACAAATTGCGTGATTGTTTGTCCATTAACTACAGTTAGCATTTTACATGCTACCAAATAAGGTCTAGTCAAATTGCTAGGATGTAATGGTTTTATTAAAAAATGGACTATATAGCGACCTAAAAAGTCTGTCGTTTCATCTAATGATATCCATAGTTTATCATTTTTATAATTTTGCCGAATCGAATTGATTTTATTCTTAAAAAACTTGTCCAAGTAAACTTTCCGTAACTGTGATTCATCTGGCAGAGTACGATTAGTACACGTACAACAACAGGTACTATACATATATTTTTTAAAGAAATCTTGAAAAGTAGTATTTTTCATCTGAGACCACGGAATATTGCACAAAATGAGAAATTTTATAAGATCGAAATAAAATTCCTCTTCGGGCCGCTTAAACTTTCCCTGGTGTACTGCTCCTTAGATATGTCTTTTAACGTTTCCTTTATTTATGGTTTTCAAATGGCTTTCACATTTTGAACAGTATATTGTACCACTAGCGTGATCGTAAAGTAGTTCGGGATGACCGGATATCCATTTTTCTACAGTTTCAGCCTTGACGTTTGCCATATCTGAACTTTGTTTTAGAGATGGAACCTCGTATATATCACCTAAAACAAAGACATGAAAAAATTACATTTTATTTAGTTTATTTAGCTTACTCCGTTTGTTTTATTTTTCGTGGATCAAATTTAGTCATTGAAATTTCACCCTCTTCCTGTCAACCGATTGATATAAAATTTGGTATTCGCCTTTGATTCTGGTGACAATACAATTATGTATATTCAATATTATTGTCAATCCAAAATGGCTGCCGCTACAAGATGGCGGACAACTTATTTTTTTTTCCAATCCCATCAATATGGGTATCAAATGAAAGGGCTTGTTACGTAGAATATTTTGTAGAGAAGTAGATAAGGCCTATAGTAATTTATTTTACCAATACATTGCAAGAGGACACAGGGCATTCAAATTATATACGGATTCCAGTAAAATGTCGGTTAATAGTGGAGTTAGCTGAATTGCGACTACATTACTAGAATATCATAATTTTGTTTCGCACTAAGCTCACTGGTTCATACTCTATTAAAGATTTAACAATATTAAGACTCATGGTATGTTCAGCAGGTTAAGCGAACAAACACAATACTAAAAATATTCTTATAGTACATCCAAACATGCTTTATACTCCTTGTAACTAGTAAAATATTACTTACCAAAGCTTGGTTTAAATATGTAGATCCAATTCAATAGTGAAAAATCTGAGTCCGTATATTCGAGCCAAATCGTGGTTTAGAGCAGATTCCAGAAGTCAGTATGTACACAAGCCAGGGTCAAGTAACGTTTTCACAACACAGTAACAAACAAAGATGCGCACTCTACGAACCGAAGTAAACGAGTGAGCTACCTGGCATGTCGTCGGCGGGCGTACGCATTGTTCTGATAACCGGTTATTGTACCACCCATGATCCTTTGTTCTGATTGGTCGTTGGGTTTTGTCAAATCGTGACTGTGTGCCGTTAAAAAAAATATGAAGAATAATAAAGAATAATATTGCTCATTTTATTACAATTCCTACCTTTTTTTGAGGATGGCAAATCATCAAATGACTCCTTCCACTCTGGCAGAATAAAATTCCTACATAAGTTCCGGTTTTTTTTAAATAATCCACCAATTCCGGAGGAATGTCCATATTAATATATACGTTTCGGATCAATGACCCCATTTCAATCTACCTACTCCGATCACTGATGATTATATACCATTTAAAACCCGCTCGTTTAGCAGCCACACACGTACAGTTAGATGTGCAGAACGACGCCGACTATATCCATGGTCCCGTTCCCAGGTTTATATCGTTAGGTGCGCTCTAGAGTATCATGCCCAATCCGAATGAATCGTTTTATTATATGTATGCGCCCTTTTTCCCCGGATCAACTTTGAATATTCGCTACATAACATGTTATGCGTGAATAATGTACGTTATAAACACTTTTATTTTCTCAGTTACGTAGTCGTTTTAAGTCGAGTGGCTTAGGTGTTTTGTGAGTCTTTTTTTTTTAAATACATTCCTAATACCGCTTGTTTTAGGGATATATTTTGAAATCATATTTTTGGACAAATCTGTTAGTATATTGGTGTAATTATAAGCAGAATCAAATTCTTAGAGTCTATGGATGAAAGTCTAGAATAGCAGACCTATTCATGACTTACGAAATTATAGATTTAGTCTTTGATATAATCTTGGATGTGATTTTGATCCACTAATAGTCTTTCCAATTCTAGGTGTTCTTTGTGTCTTTTGTCTGAATGTAGGTTCCTCGCGACACTGGATTTATTTCTAGCGTGGTAGTTATCTTTTTTGAAGAATAGAATAGGTATAATAATATTTTACGTATATATATAGGTATATCCCTTAAGTGCTCGTCATCTTAACAAAATTTCGCTATACATATTTAGCAAGCCCATTGCTCAATACCTACCTACCGGGCATATTGACAGACCCTGTTCTGTTACTGAGAATGTACTGACAGAAACGTCAATCCTTACTTAATATTAATATTATAAATGCGAAAGTAACTCTGTCTGTCTGTTACCTTTTCACGCACCGCTTCGCTGAACCGATTTAGATGAAATTTGGAATGGAGATAGCCCGAGACCCTGGGAAAGACATAGGCTATATAACATCACGCTAAGGTTCACGAGAGCGGCGCAGTAACCACAAATACCGCTGACGCGGGTGAGACTAATATGTTGTACTATGAAGGGTAATTTTTCTTTCTTAATCAACCTGATATGAGAGAGATCTATACCAAGGTTTAACGAATAAAGCTTAGGCGTAGAATTCTTTACATCATCAAATAATACTATAGTCATCACGAAATAATAGTATCGTCTAGATTTTTTTTTTATTAATCATTGAAATTTGCAGCATATCTTAATAGGTATCTGAAAAACAATATGGCTTATTTTAAAAGTTTTACTTACTTACTAAGTAACGGAAATTATGAGCGGATGCTATGAGTTTACCTCAAGAAACCTCTTTATAAATACAGCTCATATTCAGTATATTGTCCTATTGTTCAAACACCTTTACAACTTTATAAGAGGTACGGCAGAGTGGAATTCCCTCTCAAACCTGGAGTAGCGAGTTCAAAACTCCTCGACAGTACATAATATCACATTCTTGCAACGTGTTGCGTCATTGAGGAGGATTGTCGTAGTATTTAAAAGGCAGGCTATGAGGCAAGTCACCGGGTCAGACTTGTTTATGAATCTAAGTGCCCAAACGTTATGGTAACTGCTTGCCATCACAAAGGTTGTTTGCTTGTTAACTAAGGTACGGTAAATGTCGATGATATAAAAACATAATTATCATACTTGAGAAAAATATAGGATCGAAAATAGGCTGATCCACTCATTTACAAAGATTAGCGTTGTAACTAATTATGTGTGTTCACGTGGCATGTAACTTGCGTGGGCTACATGCTCAAGCTAATCGCGCATGCTCAAGATATTCGTAAAGGTTCCACGCATAAGCTATTTTTGAAAGCTATAGGTACACGCAAGTTACCGCCTGGTTTACATGCGCGGATTAATCAAACGGGTTGCTTGCGTTTATGTGGCTTGCGTCGATCATTGACACCACGCATGCAACCCACGCAAGTGTCTCAACTCCCACATGTTACTGATACTCGCATCCTCTACAAAAACTATAAGCATTATTGCGTCATAGGGATACTGGATTATTAATACTGTTCTTGTTCATCTATTTCACAGTGAATGTAATGCAATTATAAATTTGATTACCTCACACATTATGGTTGCCGGAAATTAAATCCATGAACTTTATTACCTGGTTCATGAGAAGCTCTTAAAACGTAATCGTGATTAATGCTCTATATATGACAACCCAAGAGTAGTTAGCTAGAATTAGGGACCGTATTTAAAGTACTCAGGGTTACTATATAAATATATAATCGGGTTGGAATAGCTGGGCAGTAGTATCTAATATACGAGAATGTATGTAGATCTGTAGTGTAGATGAATGTTTGACAAAAATACCGCTTAGTTTGCTTACACATAAGTACACGTATTTAGGCTCAGCCGGTCGGAATCTAGCCCACAAGCAAAGCTGAGTTAAGCTTGAAATATCTAGGTGAGTTTGCCGATTTAATAAGCCTTATTAAATAATCATTTATTTGTAATGTGTGCTTTAACGAATTTATGTTTAAGAATAATATAATATTTTGTAAATAGAAGTAGGATATAGCGTACTTATAACAAAGCTGTAAAACTATATACTAACCTACGATATTGTCTTCTATTTACGCGAATATTATTCATTGAAAACAAACATTGAAATTAAAAATTAGTAAAGTTTAATAGTAGTAGTAGGGTAACAATTTTCAAAATTTTGTAATAAAGTGTCAAATAAACAACGCGATAAAATTCGTATATAGCAGTTTAATTTCAACTAACCTACGATTATAATTTTTTTGGATGTCGATAATAACTTTTTATTTGAATACTGCATCGCGCAAGTGATATTGGGTTTTACATCCTAGCATTAAGTTCAGAAATGTGCCTACAAGACTACAATGGGCTCTTCCTGCTTTATGTGACATTTAAAACTTGAGGTTTGTTAAATGTGGGTAAAATACATTTCAATATACATTCTATGACTACCGTATTAAAAAAACTTAATGCTTAGAGCACGATAGAAGATTAAACGCTAGGTAAGACAGTTTTGTCTAAGTCTTCGATTTGACAACTTCCCAAATTCAATTTCAACATCACATTCATATACAGGTGAAAACATAATCTAAATCTTATATATAAGTGAATAGAATCATTACTTTATAAGTATCTTGTACGATGTTCATTTTCATTGTTTCATTCTCTTATTGTACCCAACATTTCCTTATCAGAATTAATTTTCATCTAAATTAAAATGTAATGAAATCGTTTTCAATTTTTCCTTTAACAAAGAGATTGAAGATATTTTTTTAAAGAGCAAGTATTTGTTATTATCTGGAGAATCTTGAACCTTAAGGCAGAGTAAGCATTATAATATGTATTCTATCACATACACACAACAATCTGTACTTAACGTTGTACTTATCTGATAATCGATAATTTTATTTGATGTTTTCATGTAGCTTTTTGAATGTAAATGACACAGAGGCATGGTAGGTATTATATAATACTAGCGGTCGCCTTGTGGTCGAAATTCGACCATAATTGATTTAAATTTTAAGTTAGATAGTTATTAAGGTTTTATTGTCTAGAACAATAATCACATTTCTTTAAATTTAGATTCTGCTAAGGCTAAGTATACACGTTAATTTACCTATCTCTTTCAAACAAATTATTATTTACTTAAATACTATATTATTAATCTTTTATTGACGATATTTCTATATAAGCTTGCTACTTTGTTTTCTTTTTTCTTTATAGTGTATAAATACGTAAATATATTATAATATAAATAGTATATATCAGTCCAATCCACCCAAAGGTTGCCTGTAAGGTATTGCTGATATATGTAATACTAGTTTTTCCCCGCGGTTTCACCTGCCTAAGTCCCGTTCTCGTGGGAATATCGAGATAAAAAGTAGTCTATGTGTGAATCCAGGTTTCCTATCCTATCTATATAATAAGTTTCATCGCAATTGGTCCAGTAGTTTTTCCGTAATAGAGTAACAAACATCCATACATCCATACAAACTTTCGCGTTTATAATATTAGTAAGGATTCGCGTTTACAATATTAGTAAGGATATGTAACCATAGTTACAAAGAATAGTACTACATCAGCCGAACAATGCCGAAATACTAGGAACGCGACTCGACTACGTGTTTCAAATGCATGGTTGTGTGCGTGTAGTGTTTTCACATTAATTTAATGTATTTCTAATGTATATTTAGTCTATAAGTCTTCTCAAGTATAAATAAGGTACATGCGTTAAAATTTTGATAATTATTGATTGACAGGAAGAGAAAGCACGATACAAACTATGACGTAATTGCTTTTTAACCGCACCTGTGCGAAGAAGATAGCGAGACATTCCCACTACGACTTCACTTGTCTTATATCCAAAAATTATTAAATCTGTTAATTACTGTCTTATTTTCCAATCAATTTAGATACTCTTTTTACAAAAATATTTTTTTATTGCTATCTGCTCTAGTGTTTAAAATAATGTAAAATATAAAAAACTGGACCCACCGTATTTCTGAAAAATATTATATGAAGCTATGGCTTTTCGCTATTTGCCCTGAACAGGCCCAGTCTGCATGCTGCTATTAAGACGTTTCTGAATGAGATGTTATCAAACCCGATGGTATCTACGAGCAGTTGCACAACCGTTAACAATACTGTAGGTTGAAGAATCTGATTTACATAATTATAAGTACACTATAATCAAGTCTTCTTAGTTTCTGACGAGTACTATTTGATTCTGGTGCATTTTAAATAATGCGTGGTGCCGAGGATAGCTCTTACACGCCACATATTTGTATGAGCGTGATTTGGTCCATGCTCTGTGCACATTTTATTTATTTTTTGTTCCGGTCTATGAGAAACGTTTTAACTAGATTGATTAGAATGCAGTTGGCTGTTTAATTACACTTGCTTTTAACCGTGAATGACTTACTTATTTATCCTGTTCATTTGTTCGTGTTCGCAGGCAAACATGAATGTAATGTAGGTTTGCGTTTATATTCGCATCCATCCATCGGGATCCACCAGTTCAAGGTAAGTGCCATATTTGAATATGAGATTGATTCGGTGACGTAGCAGTAGTGAATTCGTTTGGTTGGCTTTGAGTACATATAGATAAGTAATGTTGCTAAATAGAGAGCCTTTTATAAAGTAACAAAAAAGATTTGCTGATTCTCTAACAGTTATGTCATGCAAACGTAAGGTTCGGTCTCTGTTTAGCAAATCGTTATTGGGTTTTTCGGTTTGGAATGTCTACTATCAGATTTAAAACGCTTGTATCTTAATTAATTTGATGACATTTAAAAAATCTTTATATTTTAGAGTTTAGGTAATGTAACTATTCAATAATAAAAAAATTGTGAGGCAACTACCCTATCTTACTCCATAATTTCAGGTCATTTTATATATACAAACTGCGAATATAGAATTATAGGTATGTCTATACTACTATTGACCACCCCAACTTCGCACGGGTAATAAAAAATCTTAACAAATTTTATACTTAAACCTTCCTTATGAATCACTCTGTCTATTGGTAAAAACCGCATTAAAATTCGTTCAGTAGTTTTTAAGTTTATTGAGACAGATGTGGCGGGGTACTTTGTTTTATAATATGTTGTAATGTCTCAAATATAGAGAGTCCAGTGCGACGGTGACACATCTCTGTTTATTCCTTCGGAAATGTCTATACATCGTCCAAGCTGTTGTTTAAAGAATGTATCCTAACGCCTATGCATAAGTATCCATTCTTGAATAACAGCCTGCTTTAGCAGCATTTAACTTGAACACAAACACATTTCCTCAACACACGACTAATCCTCGACGCTATGGCTTATCCTATGGCGTAGTATTTAATTCGCATAAACCTGAGGTATGTAATTTGATTGCGACAAATGCGCAATGCGATTGAAAGACTTCGTTCAACATTAGTGCACTAAAACCGGTAAGTACAGGAGAATAGAATCTGATTTGTATTATTTTAATATTCGACTGCACAGATGGCCTAGTGCCACTGTCACTGCGCCGAGTGTTGTGGGTTCGAATCCCATACGGGACTAAACTTTGTGCGATCCACAAATGGTTGATCTGAGTCTCGGTGGTTTTTGTGTCCGTTGTTTGAATATTTGTAAAGTCACCCGTGGCACAGGATTTATATCTAGTGCGGGAGGTATCCTTAAAAAGAAAGAAAAGAGATTAAATATCCTTATTCGTTTTTTATAAAGATGTTACTCCTACACCGAGTTTAGTTCAAAATAATCAAATTTTAAAATAATCGTTGCCAAGAGCATCCACAATCGCAATATCTATTTGTAAGTTACATTAAAAATAGTTTTATTTACAAGATCGAACCCAGAACCACTGCCGTAGATAATATCTTTTAAAACCTTACAGTCTCACTTAGTATTGCAGACATAGATAATTTTCTTTGTTTGCCAAAGTTGAATATACCCATTTCGAAAGTTGTGTTTGTGCTGCTTGTAAATAAAGACGAGACTATTACCAGTCTATAAACATCCGGCGGTCATAACCGCTCTACAAGCTGCTACACAGATTTGCCAGATAAAAACATTTCACTGGCGCTGGAATCTTAACCGACGACCCTAGGATCAGCCATTTTATCTTTATTTTGTTGAGAATAATCCACGTAAAGTTAATTTTAGCTCGTATGTTAATATGTGATAAGAAGATTTTTCTTTAAGCTATATGTATATTTCAATCTTTATCCAGTAACTCATAATAGAACCGACAATCAAAACTCATTAAATAGCAAACGAGTACTGAAACGCCAAACAAAATCTTTATACTACCAGAAGTGCCATAGCGTTAGTTTTATCCGCACTTACTATAAATAATATAGTCTCATAAGTCCGTAGTTTGAAAGTCATAACCCTGAGTATGACGAGGATATAATTGCATAGAGCAATTCAAGCTGAACAATATGTGTATAGCGAAAGCCTATGTCTAGTATGCGAGAGGTTAAATGCCGAGCGAAACCATTTGAGGGACCATTTCGTTTGGTCATAGCCATTCTCATTAGTGGACACTAACTAACGAACGTAAACGATCCAAATTTGTCCCTAAGAATAGAAGTCATCTACGAGCACAAGACTGGGTTTCATTGGTATACATATTATTATATTCGACAAACTTTTAATAAAAAAAACAATAACCAAAAGCCGAATATTTAATCAGGAGGTAGGTACGATATATTACAATTTACTGATGCTACAAATCACTAATGCTATACAGATTAATTGTGTTTAGATGTTGGCCTCAGATGGCATTCACAACTTTACGCGGACTGTGGGTGAGCGCAGAAGGCTCCCAACCCGTCCTAGGCTATAAGCACTACAAAACAGATTCATGCGCAAAGCTCCGGGAGCACCGTGGTTCGTGCGCAATGAAGATCAACACATAGATCTAGAGCTGCCGACCATCAGGCAATTCATGAAGCAGTGTTCCCTTAGCAACTTTAACTCTGCTCAGACACAGCCCAACCCGCTAGTGGTTGCGGTGATAAATTACATTCCATCTAGGATAGCGAAAGTTAGGAGATCTAGGCACATATTAGATGAACCAGATGATATGATTACCCTTGCTCAAGACAAAGCATACACGGCTCGCGAAGGCCCGAGCACACGCTGCAACGTCTTATATATACTCGATGTTGGGTGAGGTCGTTCCCTCTCATATTTCGGTCACCGGTCACGGTCATATATAATTTAAGCTATAAATTTATAATGTACTTTTGTAGTGTTCAGTGGCGAGGACTGGAGATCTGTCACACAGGTTTCGAACCTAGCTTAGACTCCAGCTCTCAACAAGGTTCTGTTTTTGCTGTATCTATAAATATAAGAATACCGTTGTACTTTTTTGAGAGAAATAAACAATATTTATTATTTATTATTATAATGATGTAACTAAATTGATCAAAATTTCAGTTACGGCGGCGAATTTTAATGAAGACTGGTCATCTGGGCAAGAGGTATTATAGTGTACAAGAGTGTGCGCAAACACAATTAGTACACTCCTTATTCCTTAACTCTCATGATCCGATGGGACGGTTATCTGACACGACCGGAGGATCACCGCAGGACTTGTTTAACACCGCCAACTTCCTAACTCTGTGCTGCTATTGAAATATCTCAACAGAAAAACTACCAACAAAAGGTTATTGAACATTTGTTGGCCCGACTTGGATTTCGAACCCGGGACCTCATGTACAGCAGTCGCATTAACTACCACTGCGCCACGGAGGAATTTGAGGATCATATACCTATAGTGTTCGAGCTATAAAACACACTATAATTGAAGGGCAAGTTAAGCAGAGATAAAAGAAAGAGATTTTTAGCACTTGAAAGTCACAGATATATTGTTCACAAACACAGAAGGAGAAAGTACATAAGAGGAAGCACAGTCTTAGCAGTAAGCGTTGGAAATATATAACAGAGCGAAATAAAACAGTTATTTATAGAATAATATTGCGAGCGTATTTGAATTCAACGGCTAGCTAGAATCGCGCGCGCAGCCTCTCGGCGTCGAGTACAGTTGTTGACTGTCGAGGCGGTGAAAACCGAACGCGCACGAAGTACGTTCGGGTGTCTTCGTAGCTGCGGCGCGCCCACCGATCGCCAAGTAACGGGACTTTTACTCGGCTTTAAAATAATGTGGTAAATGATTTTAATCGGCCGCCACATACCTAATACTAAAACCCACCATACACTGATAGTGAAGGCGAAGCGGTAGCGGTGTGAACACGTGCCAGGCGTGGCGGTCATGGTGCGGATCTCTACACACTGCCATACCATACACGTGAAGGCGGCGTGGTGGCGCGGACGATGCGGTGCGCCTATGTATACGCGTCGCGTTGTCTCCCGTACAACGTGCCGCCTCGCCTCCACTCTGGATCGAGTGTATTGTACTAATTTAAACAATAAATAAATCTGCCACCACGCTTCACCTCTGCTATCTGAGTATGGTGGGCTTAATCCAGAACTTGTATCTGTGTTCAAAGTTTCATACAAATCGATTCAAATGTTTACGCGTGATTCAGTAACAAACATTCACACATCTTCACAAAATGTCACATATTTTTTATAATTTTAGTAGAAGAGTTGCAGAAGGTAGGAGTTCCTTAGAACAAATTCACGTAATAGGTTATAATGCAACAAAGATAAGAAGAGACCATTGAAAGGATCTTTAACTTTGCTTTTTGGTATAAAAGGAACATTAGGTTCAATCCGATTCATTTATTCTGAAAAATTCTAGTGTCACATTTACATATATTTACGATAGCTGTACCTATAGTGTTGCAATATTCGCCGATGTTATCCATTCGAAATGTAACATACTGCTAAACAACAATGCAATAAAATATGTGAACGTCACTTTTCAATGGTGCAGTCATGTTTTAATTAAAATGTATTTCTTTTCAAATATTAGCTGCACGAAAGGCGCTGTGGTTGCCTCGTGCTTGCTGCTGCGCCAAGTTTTGTGAATTCGAATCCCACCAGTGACTAAAAATTGTGTGGTCCACAAATTATTGGTCCAAGTCTGGATGTTCTTTGTGACCATTGTTTGAATAATTGTGAAGTCTGCCGCAATGCATAGCTTTTCAATAACTAGTACTCTTAGTATCCCGTTTAGCTCAGGCCTCAGTTAAGTGCATGAGGTTCGATAGGCCCGTAAGGTGAATTTTCAATTGCTAGTCTGATACCCTAACTATAAGACTACTAGCGCTTAACTTTTGAAGACCCCTTTTTAAGGCTTTTATCCTTTGGGTAAAGGATATCAAAAAAGTGTGAACGTGCAAGCAAATGACTAAAAAAAAAGAACCCAATATGCAAGAATTCAAATATGAAGTGACAGTAAAAAACTGCATTAAAATATTGGTGTGAAGAAGACGTTATCATTATCACCGAGTAACATAGGGTATTTTTAATTTACTTAAGTACTTTTACTAACATAGTATATATTTTTTTTAACTTGGGCGCATGCATTGACTTATACCCCTCCGCGGGGGCGGGCAGAGGGGTTATGTCGGACTCACCGGGGTAAAATAGAAAGACGGAATAAGAATAATGTATCTCCCGGAATACCGACTAAACCTACCACGGTGTTCCTCGACAAAACCGCTATCGACGGGACTGCGCGAATCACTTGCACATACATATCCGATTGGGGTGATGCCAACATGGTTAAGTTAAATGCCTCTAAGACCCAGGCGTGTCTTCTTCCCGCGAAAAAGATCCCATTCCAACTGGCTCCAACTTTCCGAGATGTATCCGTGCCGATAACTAATCGCCGTGAGCTTCTGGGTATCTCATTGACTCCAACCCTTAACTTTGGCTCCTATATTGAGGCAAAAGCCCAACTAGCCGCCAAAAAGCTGGGAATCCTCAGTAAGGTGAGGCAGTATTTCATGCCAGAACATTTGCTTAATTTCTACCAAGCACAGGTTCGATCCTGCATGGAGAACTGTTCTCACCTCTGGGATGGCTCTGCAAAATATCAGCTGGAGGCTTTGGAGTCAATTGAGTGGAAAGCCAGGAGACTTATCGGCGATGACCAACTGGTCAACACACGACTCCAAAGCTTGGAGCATCATCGTAAGGTTGCCAGTCTCTCGGTTTTATATCGGATACATTTCGGAGAGTGTGCATAAGAACTGCATAATTTGATTCCTCTTTTCAAATTCTACCATCGGACGACCAGACAATCAGACCAGCGATACAGGTACATGGTGTACACACTTACGCACGAAGCGCTTTGCTTCCACTTTTATAATGCGTACCGCTAAGGAGTGGAATTGGTTACCTAAGTCTGTGTTTCCCGATGAGTACAATCTGGGTGTCTTCAAGTTGCGAGTGAATAGATAGCAAGCGTGCTCCATCGTCAACTACATCTTCACTTAAGATCAGGTGAGATCGCGGTCAAACGCAAGCCTATTAGAGTATAAAAAAAAAGCATGCTGTCGCGACCCCGCCTAGGTTGCGGCCCGCCGTATGAAACGGCAGGCCACTACGTGACAAGACCTACCCATTAGGCACTACGCACTTTAAAGCCCTACTGTCCCCCCCTAGAGGGGAAACGGACACGACACAGAGGCGCGCGTGGGAACTCGCACGCCGCCTCTTAGACTTGATGCTGAACGGATGGCGGGCAGGCCCACGAAACCCACCACCCCCAGGTCAAACCTCAGGGTGTCTAGAGGTCATCTCGCGCCCTCCGGCACCTGGCTCTGCGGTTAGGGAGAGGGCTTAAGCGCTCCCTCTCCCGTTCCGCCGCCTGCTTGATGGAAATCACTTCCTCACAAAAGGAAACATAGTCGAACCTTTCATACTTTTACGCGAGTAAAGCCGCGGGAAAAAGCTAGTATTGTAATAATTAGTTTTTTTTTTTCATTTTATTTTATTTATTTATTTAGAACCACTTAGTTGGACAACCTTTTAAGGCAGCCACTACATGCACAATTCAATGAGCGAAAGAAAAGTACCTAAAAAGAAAGAAGTATGCGGTGTGTCAGAAAGGTTATTTAGACGAACTTTAAAGATAATAATTATTATAATATTATACGTGTATTGACTTATACACGAATCATATTAGCATTAACGAATGGAACATAATTATCTAGAGCATATCTTACTAAATAAAAATACTTTCGTAGGGCGTCTGGCTCACTAATTTATTTTGAAATTCTTTTTTTTATGTTTTATTTTCACCAGCCCTGTTTTTTGATGGATAATATAACCTGTATTGAGATTTCGCAAAATATTAAGTGATTAACATTATACTATATTCTTCTTTTTTCGTGTGGTTAGTGGTCAACCTGTTGTCAAGAGTTGTTCAAGCCGCCCGTAGGCCTCTGACATGGCTTAACGACTGCTTTCAATTTGACAACAACCGGGACCGACTTTTTACATGCCCTCCGAAGCACGGAGACGCTCAGATGAAATACCACTAAGCGGTCACCGAACATTTTTTTGTTTTTTTAACGTGGGCAATGCATTACGCATACCCCTCCGCGGGGGCGAGCGGAGGGGTTATGTCGTACTCGCCGCGGTAAAATAAAGATGTTGAAAAGATAAAGTACCTCCCGGAATACCGACTAAAACCTACCACGGTGTTCCTCGACAAAACCACTATCGACGGGGCCGCGCGAATCGTTTGCACATGCGGTCGCGACCCCGTCGAGGTTTCGGCCCACCGCATGAAACGGAGGGCCACTACGCGAAAGACCTACCCAATAGGCACTTCGCAAAAATAATCCCTACTGTCCCCCCTAGAGGGGAGACGGACTCGACAAAGAGGCGCGCGTGGGAACACGCCCGCCGCCTCTCGGACCTGGTGCTGAACGGATGGCGGGCAGGCCCACAAAGCCCACCACCCCCAGGTCAATCCTCAGGGTGGCTGGAGGTCATCTCGCGCCCTCCGGCGCCCGGTTCTGCGGTTGGGGAGAGGGTTTAAACGCTCCCTCTCCCGCTCCGCCGCCTCCTTGATGGAAATGACTTCCTCACAAAAGGAGGCGACGGCGTTCCACGACTTCTCACTCCGGACCATAGACTAAACTACGGTCGGGAGCGAGAGGGCAACCAATCCGACTGCCGCGATCAACTCACGGCGCTGCGATGCCCAGGCGGGGCAAACCGCCAAAGTGTGCAGCGCCGTGTCCTCAACAACGTCGCGGCAGTCGCCGCAGTGGTGACAACCGGGCGTCTCTTGCCGGCGTATACGACACAGGAACTGGCCAAAACAACCGTGGCGAGTCATTACCTGTGTCAGCCGGAAGGTGAGGGCGCCATGCCGCCTCTCCAGCCACTCCTCAAACACGGGACTTACCGCCACGATCGTGGCGTGCCCGGGGGGGCATGTATTTTTTTATTTTTTTTCTTTACGTGGGGGTATGCATGACGCATACCCCTCCGCGGGGGCGGGCGGAGGGGTTATGTCGGACTCGCCGGGGTAAAAGAAAGATGTTAAAGATGATAATGTACCTCCCGGAATACCGACTAAACCTACCACGGTGTTCCTCGACAAAACCACTATCGACGGGGCCGCGCGAATCACTTTCGCATGCGGTCGCGACCCCGCCGAGGTTTCGGCCCGCCGTATGAAATGGCAGGCCACTACACAAAAAACCTACTCAAAGGCACTTCTAAAACTCCCTACTGTCCCCCTAGAGGGGAGACGGACTCGACATAGAGGCGCGCGTGGGAACACGCACGCCGCCTCTCGGACCTGGTGCTGAACGGATGGCGGGCAGGCCCACAAAGCCCGCCACCCCCAGGTCAAACCTCAGGGTGGCTGGAGGTCGTCTCGCGCCCTCCGGCGCCCGGCTCTGCGGTTGGGGAGAGGGTTCAAACGCTCCCTCTCCTGCTCCGCCGCCTCCTTGATGGAAATGACTTCCTCACAAAAGGAGGCGACGGCGTTCCACGACCTCTCGCTCCGGACCATAGACTGAACTACGGCCGGAAGCGAGAGGGCAACCAATCCGACTGCCGCGATCAATTCACGGCGCTGCGATGCCCAGGCGGGGCAAACCGCCAAAGTGTGCAGCGCCGTGTCCTCAACAACGTCGCGGCAGTCGCCACAGTGGTGACAACCGGGCGTCTCTTGCCGGCGTATACGACACAGGCACTGGCCAAAACAACCGTGGCCAGTCATTACCTGTGTCAGCCGGAAGGTGAGGGCGCCATGGCGCCTCTCCAGCCACTCCTCAAACACGGGACTTACCGCCACGATCGTGGCGTGCCAGTCTATTTTTTTTTTTTTTTTTTTTTACGTGGTGGAATGCATGACGCATATGCCTCCGCGGGGGCGGGCGGAGGGGTTATGTCGGACTCGCCGGGGTAAAAAAAAGATGGTAAAGATGTTAAAGTACCTCCCGGAATACCGACTAAACCTACCACGGTGTTCCTCAACAAAACCACTATCGACGGGGCCGCGCGAATCACTTTCGCATGCGGTCGCGACCCCGCCGAGGTTACGGCCCGCCGTATGAAACGGTAGGCCACTACACGAAAAACCTACCCTATAGGCACATCTAAAAACTTCCTACTGTCCCCCCTAGAGGGGAGACGGACTCGACACAGAGGCGCGCGTGGGAACACGCACGCCGCCTCTCGGACCTGGTGCTGAACGGATGGCGGGCAGGCCCACAAAGCCCGCCACCCCCAGGGGCGTGCCCGTCTATTTTTATTTTTATTTTTTTTTTTTTTTACGTGGGGGAATGCATGACGCATACCCCTCCGCGGGGGCGGGCGGAGGGGTTATGTCGGACTCGCCGGGGTAAAAGAAAGATGGTAAAGATGTTAAAGTACCTCCCGGAATACCGACTAAACCTACCACGGTGTTCCTCAACAAAACCACTATCGACGGGGCCGCGCGAATCACTTTCGCATGCGGTCGCGACCCCGCCGAGGTTACGGCCCGCCGTATGAAACGGCAGGCCACTACACGAAAAACCTACCCTATAGGCACATCTAAAAACTCCCTACTGTCCCCCCTAGAGGGGAGACGGACTCGACACAGAGGCGCGCGTGGGAACACGCACGCTGCCTCTCGGACCTGGTGCTGAACGGATGGCGGGCAGGCCCACAAAGCCCGCCACCCCCAGGGGCGTGCCCGTCTATAGGCTGACCGCACCTAACGTTGCTTAACCTCGCTAATCGTTTACCGATCAGTGAGTGCCACTGGCTATGAGCGTACTATATTTTAAATATATTAATTATAATACAATTCAATATGTATTTGGATTACATAATAGAAACGCGATAAATGTTGTTAAAACATTAAACACTATTGACAAATAGTAATAAATTTACTACAGGAACTTTTACATATATTAATACTTGTTATTTAGTGTAGTTTATACAGTACCGTAATACTGTTTCCATGTGTTGTATATATATAACGGGCTTTAGTCAATCAATGATATAAAGACATTCAGCCTTAATGTACTGATCTCCTTGCTATCACGATTATAAAGTTGACATAGGCATCATTCTAAACACAAAAATGACAACATATTTTATCGCATTCATTTTTGTTTAATTTGGCGAAGGCTGTCTGTAGGTAAAAAGGGACTATTAGTTTAAAGATATATTTAAAAGCTTCCCATCGTGCCTCCGTAAGTACAACCATATAGTATTCTCTGCAGTATTTATAGTAGATATAGATATATCTACACATACATCATATGGGCTAAGCACTGTGTACGATCGTCACCTTAGTAGTAACGGACTGTATGCGCACAATTATATGACAAGAACCTACAAAAACCTAAAGTACCTACAGCCCTATCAGCCCTAAGGCCCTAGTCTACTATATACTATGTGACGAATAAATAAATAGATAGGTAAATTCGGAATGCACTAAGCGTCCTAAGGTAACAGGCGGAGAGTAGACGGGATGTCCAGGATGAGGATAGATAACTCACTGCCAGTCGAGTAGACTCACACGACTGATCAAACATGGCTAAAGATTTCTTGGCCACAGTGAGGGGATGGTAAGGTATTGAGTCACGCTGTGTAAAAGTATCACTGTGTATGTTTTGGGCTAAATGTTTTTAATGTAAAACTCACCTAATACTGGGCTTTTTTTTTGTTACCAGAATGGAGAAGGCAGATACGCCAGGCATCATGCAGAAATTATGGGGAGCCTTGTAAGATATTTATTTTATAGAACAGTATGCAAAGTAAAACTTAGTTCGTTTCTACCTCGTTCGTTGAATTGAATCGAATGATTTAATAAGATAATTGATTGAATTACAATTAACACTACATTCTTGGGTTTCAATAAATTATCTATGGTCATCTCAATGAACCATTTGTTTACCTTTAAGGCCGGTTTACATTATTCCAGTCCAGCGATCCAGTCCAGTGCTGGATTGCTTACTGGAAAAATGTAAACCGGCACTGGAATGAACTGAATCCAGTAAGTATTCCAGTCCAGTAACTGGATTCGTGGTCTACTTTTGAATCCAGTGCGATCAATCCAGTGCAACTGGAATAATGTAGACGGCCAATCCAGTGCCATTCCAGTGCTGACGCAACAAACACGTGGTGAACACTTGTTGGTTGTTTTTGTGCATTTTAACTGCGAAGAAAGGATTTAACAATGGTGAAGAAGTTGTCTGAAGACGAAACTGTAAAGTTTGTCACTATATACAGAGAAAATCCGTGTTTATGGGACATAACATCAGAGCATTATAAAAATAAACCTATGCGCCAAACTGCTTTGCAAAACCTGTGCATTGGTATGGAAATTGAAGGTTTCACAGTGAAAGATGTGAAAAACAAAATAAAAAGTATTCGTTCTACATACTACCTTGAACTAGACAAGATTAAGAAGTCATCCACATCTGGTGCTAGTGGTAATGTTTACCAACCCAAAGTGAATTACAGTGCCAATCTATATTCATTGGGATCTTCTACCTTCAGTTGTTGCAAAAGCATTACTGACCCTCCTTTTTGATCTCTTTCGCTGATCCAATTTCTCACCCAAATCCGTTCCTTTTTTCTTAGTTCCTTATCAACATCATTAATAACTTCTTGTAGCAAGAGTGATTGAGCACGTTTGAAACAGTTTCGAAACTGATCTCTTTTTGAAATCATTGTCAATGCAGTGTTCACGTTTCAACGGCTTCTAAATTACTGGAATAATGTAGACGATAACGAATCCAGTTCAGCACTGGACTGGATCACTGGACTGGAATAATGTAAACCGGCCATTATATTAAAGTAGCTGTCCTGACAGACGTTGACCAGTACACACGAAAAAAAAACTATTCTAAACCATCCTCTAATCCACATGAACACACACAATTTTTTTTGTAAAAATCGGTCTAGCCGTTTAGGAGGAATTCGGTGACATACACACGTATAGTAGAATTATATATATAAAGATTGGGTTGGAACGGTCTAAAGATGTGTCCTCATCGTACTAAGATCACATGGAAAAGTGTCCACACTAAGAAAAGTGAGCTCACATTATATTTACATGATAGAAAAGAATAGTAAACAATTTTCGATATGAGTGTAATACTATGTTTCTTGTTTAGAGTTTGTTTTTTGTTGCGAGTAGTAGAGCCTTGCTGATTTCAGCATGAATGGGCCGGCTCGACCGGGGAAGGACTACTCTCTCACAGAATATCGACATGAAATCGCAGTATTTCTATTGTTGTTTCGTTCGGTGAGTGAGAGTGATGGAGGCCCGATTACCCTCTTTCCCCCTTTCCGCTCCTTTTCCTTCCTACTTCCTTTCCTAAAGGGTCGGCAACGCGCAAGTGATGCCTCTGGTTTGCAGGCGTGTCCATAAGCTACGGTGACCACTTACCATCAGGTGGGCCGTATGCTTGTTTGCCACTTTTGTTGTATAAAAAAGAAAAATATATTTATCATGTAACCATTGTCTGTCGGATAACAACTTAACGTCCAGAAAGGGAACCATATTTAACGTAATAGGGCGCATCTATGATTTAAACTTTGGTTGATATACTTACTTCTTATTAACCTCGTGAGTCTTCTTCGAAGAGGTTAATGAAAACACTTTGTGGGTCTGTGTGTGTGTTAGTGACAGTTTGTTAGTGCCAGGCATAGCTCCGGAATCACTGGACCAATTGACTTGTAACTTGGTGTGCAGATACCTTGGGGTCATCCCTCGGTCGAGTTTGAATATCCTTGGGGGTCAAAAGATCCCCGAGATACAGGGGTCATATATTTTAAATGGGAAAATATTGACTTGTGACTTGGTGTGCAGACACCTTGGGGTCATCCCTCGGTCGAGTTTGAATATGGGACCTGGGAGTCAAAAGAACTCCAAAATATAGGATCACAAATTTTAAATGGAAAAATATTGACTTGTAATTTGGTGTGTAAGTAGACACCTTGGGGTCATACCTCGCTCCAGTTTGAATATGGGCCCTGTGGATCAAAAGACCTCCGAGATATAGGGGTCACAAAGTCACATGTATTTTATATGCTTTAAAATTTAAGACGAAGAGGTTGAATCCTGGGTTTTCACACCCATCTCGTTTATTTCGCCATTATAGCATGGCAAAAAAATTTCATTTATGTCTAATTAGAACAATACATTGTAGATTAATAATAGTATTAATCCACAATGTATGATTTTAGAGAGGTAATTTTAATGTCTAGTAAAGAGATAGTCTCAGAAATACAAAATGTAGAAATCTAATATATCTTTAGATTATTATCCTATATCTCTTTACAAAACGTATAGCATACAGCAGCTATAGCAACATATAGCAGCGATAGCTCAGTGGGGAGGCCAACAGACTGCAATGCAGAGGGTCTCGGGTTCGAACCCACGTCGCGCACCTCTGACTTTCGGAAGTTATATGACTTTTCGAAATGATGTGCGTATTAATTGACAATTATCGCCTGCTCCGTGCCTCGTAGAGCACGTTAAGCCGTTGGTCCCGGCTGCCATGAACATCTATGGCAGTCGTTATTGGGAAAGTCAGTACCCTCTAATATTCTGACACTGGTCTAGCCTTAGGGTATCGTTAGCCTTCGGGTTGCGGGGGTCAGGTGGCAGCCGCTCCGTGTAAAAACTGATATCCAGTCAAATCCGGTTAGACCAGAAATGCCGACCCCAAGTGACTTGGCTAAAGGCTAAGAGAGAAGAGTCTCTTTACAAAACGTCTTATATTTCTAACTATTGTACTACACAGACTCTCAACATTGCCGTGTACTAAAATTATGGCACTGTTTATATATTTCTTCGACTGTCCTAATTTAAGAACATAATGTTTGAAATACTATCTTAAGTTTTATACATGTTTATGTAAAAAAATTTATTATATAATTGACATTGGTATATAAACAGTTTTGTTTATATACCAATGTCAATTATATAATAAAAATTTTAAGTTTACCTACTTTCAATTATCAATATAATGTTGTGAAATGTCAGTGATGACAAATTATCTAAAAATTTAGAGATGAAATGTGTCCATAGAATTATTTTGTTTTTAAAGGAACAATCTGCCAGTAAAACATATTTAAAAAAATATATTCCCTAAATGATTTAACTATACATATAATAATAATAATAATATTCTATTACGTACACACAACACCATCTAGCCCAAACTAAGCAGAGCTTGTACTATGGGTACTAGACAATTGACAAACATACATATATATCCTTTTTTTTTGTAAATACATACATATTATACATAGAAACACCCAGACTAAGACAAAAATCTATGTTCATGCACACAAATGTTTGACTTGTGCGGGAATCGAACCCACGACCTCAGGCGTGGCAGTCGGTTACACTAACCACTACGCCATCGAGGCCATAAAATGCAATTTTGCGATTTATCAAAAAAACAAAACACTGTTAGTAACACTTGCGGTGCATGTATACTTTTTAGTTTGGCATAATCATGTAAATTATAAAATTAATTATTTAAATTAATTAATACTTACACACCGCAGAGGTTTGGGTGCGAAGCCTGAAAAAACTCCAGTCCCAGGATTTAGTGCTCGGCTGACAAGTGCACTCAAATATAGTTGGAGAGGTGTATTTGGTTTCCTTATACCTATAATATTTGTGCCTTTCGTTTGGAACAGGACTGATGTAAGTAAATTATTTAAAATACTTAGATATGTAGTCAGCTACCAATGTTTTCGTTGTGAAAAGTTTCTTATATTTTTACAAACTAATTTTGCAACTTTTCTTGGTGGATTTACTACTATTACGCGAATACTATGTATATTGGTATTTCTTGTTTGTACAATTTTACTAACAAGACTGTTGACAATCTTACGACTCGCATGGTGGTAAACGACTATAGAAGCATAATTTTATTATGATCTTTTACAATAGGTACCAGTTGGTCAGGCCTACCATGAAACGAAAATGCCGAAATTTCGGGCCGACTGTTCGTACTGTTTACGTAAACGCATTTATTCCGAAATTTGTCTTGGCTTTTGTTCTAAATCCTTAATGGAGCAGTCCGAACAACAAAATACCATTTTCAAAGAAACCGAACAAAGTTAATTTTAAGGTTTATTTCGGTATCAGAACTATTTATGAACTGCCCCAAGGTTGATTGAAATCTTAATGACACCTGGTGATCCTAGATGTTATAAACATTTATGACAGTCTAAATGGAGTATCAGAAAGCCAATTTATTTTTATCTGAAGCTATAGAAGCTATTTTCTTTGTAAAGTGCCGTGTCATTCATCGCGCATGCAATGAACAATGTTTTAAGAGAGAACCGTTTTTGTTAACCGTTTTTGCAAGAGTAGAGAGCAGCGGCGAACTCACTTTTCTTGCAAATAGTCGTTACTCAATGGAACAGGGTCACATAAATCAGATACCAGAACAAAATGCATATATAAACGAATTAATTTTTTTTCTTCATTAATATAATGAGCTCCATATCAGTTAGCTCTGTATACAAACTGGCTGACTGCTGCGCAAGGGCCTCTTCTAAGTGTGAAAAGTTTGTTTATATGTAATATTTTGTTTTCAGAATACCCGTAAAGTTGAAATTATGTGGCTGTGTATGTTTTGGTTTTTCCTTGTCAGACCTGTTAATGTTCCGGTCACTGGATTGATACCGGTGTTTTATTTACCTATGACTGGGGTCTGCTCAACACTAATAACTTGTTCTTGCTATATGAGCGTGAGTTATTTACATATAAATAATAATAATATCAGCCCTGAATTAAATTGTCCCACTGCTGAACATGGGCCTCTTTCAACGTGAAGAGGCCTTCGCTGGCGCACTGTGAATCGGCAGACTTCACATATCTTCAGAAGAACTCTCAAACATGCAATTTTTCTCACGATGTTTTCCTTCACCGTTTAAGCAAACGATAATGAAATATTTAAGACGCACAATAACTTCGAAAAGTCAGATCAGCACGCCGTGTGGTCGAACTCGAGACCTTTGCGTAGCAGTCCAACGGTCTCCCACTTGGACATGTCTGTGTATATTTATATATTAGTTGCATTTATTATTTACATTTAAGATCTTACAATATAGCCTTAGGGTATCGTTAGCCTTCGGGTTGCGGAGGTCAGGTGGCAGCCGCTCCGTGTAAAAACTGATATCCTGTCAAATCCGGTTAGACTAGAAAAAGCCGACCCAAGTGACTTGGGAATAATAAAGGCTAAAGGAGAAGAAAAATAATAAATTCTTCATTTTATTATATATCTATTATTCATCTTCAAGAACATCTAAGTAATATATAAATTAATTACTACGTAAAAGATACGTTCCGTTAGGTTAGTCTTTTTTTTTTATATAATATTGCTGAACAATATTTTTGTTATTATCACGTATAACTTTATTCTTCGTTTATTAGTAAGGGTGTTAATGTTTAGATACAAATAATACACTTATTATTTAACATGTTTAAAAAGTAATATATTATTTACTTCTTTCAGGAAAATATAGTATTATTTCTCATGGGTGGGATTTTAATATTGTTATTAAATAATTCGGGAGCGGATCGACGTATTGCTATAATATTTTTGTCATCTGGTGACAGCGTAGACGATTTTACTGCGAAAAGGTAATGTAATATTGATTAATTATAATAATCTATACTAATACTAGATGACTCCGCAAACGTTGTTCTGTCATATAAATTATTTCTTAGCGGTATGAAATATACTTTACGACCCATTCTCATATCTAAATTTTTAAAGATCACTGGCAATTTGGGTTTGGTTTCAAACATAACTTAACATAACCTTCTTTTACGCGAGCAAAGCCGCGTCCAAAAGCTAGTAGTAAATAAATATGCATACATAGTGTGATACCCGTCTGAATATCACATTTTGTGGAATTGAGTAGTGGTAGTAATTTTTTACCTAGTAGGTGACCGTTGGACTGCCACGCAGAGGTCTCGAGACTCTCGATCCCTAGGCGCGCATCTCTGACTTTTCGAAGTTATATGCGTATTAAATAGTTAATTATTGCTTGCTTTGACGATGAAGCAAAACATCGTGAGGAAACCTGCATATCTGAGTGTTTTTCATAATATTCTCGAAGATATGTGAAGTCTGCCAACCCGCACTGGGCCAGCATGGTGGAGTATGGCCTAACCCTTCTTACACTGACAAGAGGCCCACGCCCAACAGTCAGTCAGTTTAATACAGGGCTGATATATTATTATTATGTACATTATTTGAAGTTCTATAGTACTATATTGAATCGGACTAGGCGATAGAATTGGAAGAGAGATTCTTCACAGTTAAAGCGATCGATTATTTACGCGTTAATAGATACGCACATAACTTTGAAAAGTTAGAGATGTGCGTGCGCCTTGAGATCGAACTCGAGACTTATGCGTGGCAGTCCATGTCTCCCACTAGGCTGCGACTATATACATGATATTTAAAATATTATTATTTCAGGTTGGTTTACAAAGCCAGCATGGCAGCTTTTCT
Organism: Catocala fraxini; assembly: GCA_930367265.1. NCBI lineage: Eukaryota > Metazoa > Arthropoda > Insecta > Lepidoptera > Erebidae > Catocala > Catocala fraxini. The sequence continues at coordinate 16,793,862 of OV884033.1, forward strand.
CCTGGGATTTTTAAGCAATAGACTGCTGTCCAGTTCTTTGATTACGGAATATGTAACTAAAACGTTGTTAAATGCAGAAGTAAGAACAACTTTTATTTTATATGTAACTACTATTTTCTCAAACACAATGACACTTTACTTGCATACTGAACTTGCGTTTAGCTTTAATGCTGCCAATGCTAGACATAATCTCTTACAATTTACGTTACACACAAGGTCTTCTGACTGCCGCTTTTGGTCTATACCCCACGCACTTTAATGGTTAGAATGTAGAGTACACTTTTGTTATTCTAGGGAGTGATACATATTCGCTCATAGCTTGGAATATAACAATGAACAGTACCGATATGTCTATATTTTACAACATAAATCTCAATCACAGCACAAACAGTGAGCGAATTTTGAATGCGGGTGTAAATTAGCATGTTCAGATAATTTGGGCTTTACATATGTATATGGGTTTCAATTGAAAACTAGCGGCATACATTAACTGCCTGGATACATGCAGCGCTAGACGGACAATGTAGCACACAATTATAATTTTGGTATTTAGTTAAGATGCCCCATTTTGCGGCATATTGACTTCTCTCGACGAATCATTCAGTTGTGCCGCTAAGAAGAGTCACAACACAACACAGTACACAGCAGCAATTTGTAACAGTTGACCATGGCTTATGCAGAGATAACAGATTTAGATGCGCTTTGATATAATACGCTGAATTTTGTAATAGGGTGGAGGATGTCAGTTTGATTTTGTACATTATATTACACACAAAAGCAAATAGCAATACAAAAATCTTTTATGCAAACTATATCAAATTTAAATCAGACACTAATATCTAAATACGAACTGGGTATTAAAGCGATTATGCATAATGTAATTTTTTTTATGCTTCACTTTTCTACCGTATTACACCGGCTGTGGTCGAAAGCTGAGTTGATAAGTTTAATATTTTTTGAATATAAGAAATAGTAGAGGTGTAGTAGGGATATCTTGCTATCTCCCTCGAATAGCTGCATTTAAATAGCGTTTATCGCTTTTGTCACTTTGTTCTCCTAAAATTGTTTGTTCGAATATCATTATCCATAGCACGTTTGCTATAACCTTCAGTAACCATAATGTTAAAAATTCGAAATTT
>OV884033.1:18082500-18247500 GCA_930367265.1 Catocala fraxini
GTTTAGTCCCACCTACGTTTGCACTAGCCTTGCTATGTGCCACGTGGTATCCTCTGTTAATATTTCTCTCACATGTAGGTAACAAGTAATTATTCAAGATGAAAAAAGTCACTAACTAATTCATAAAGTAACATTAGGTGGTAAATAGTTTTTAATTTGATAGGAATAATCAACTAGTCTACCGTTAATTTCTCTAGTTTAGGCGCGCCAAATACACGAGAGCACAATACCAAAATTTATTCAATTTTAAAATATTCTAATAAACCAATTACGTCACACAATATAATATATATAAAAAAAAAGTCTACGCAATATTAAATATGATTAGCAGTAATAAGTACTTACGTACAACTGTTATAAGTACTTATTCATTTTATGTATACTAATATTATAAAGAGGAAAGATTTGATTTCTTGTTTGTAAAGATTTAACTCAAAAACTAGTCAACTGATATAAAAAAATATTTCCCCATTAGAAAGCTCTATTATCACCAAGTAAAATAGGCTATATTAAAACAAATGAGAAACGATTGAGGTCAGAGGTTAAAGGTCATAGTCATTTCGGGGGTATACCGACTATGCTGAGTCGAATGGCGTTGACTGCGAGTCTCTAGCTCTTACGGTTCTTGAGTTGAAAGTTGTATAACAGACAGACGGACAAAGCTGTTGTATAAGAGATTTTTTGAAGTCTAAAAAGTACTATAGCTAAATTGACCTCACCTACTTTTACGCGAGTGAAGCCATGGGCAAAAGCTAGTACTATAAATCTGGTACAAAAAGTAATTGTCATATGATGGTGACATAGAAAAAAAGCTCGATTCTATTATGTGACGTAACCGGTATTTAAATGCGGGCATGCGTGAGTAATACTAATATAGCCACACTCCACCTCCATTTTTCATGCTACATTTCCAACGAATTTTGATGCCGTTTTCACAAAAAGGTTTTATTCATTGTTTTATTTCTTTTTTTATCCTATTTGCAGTTACATATAAAATAACGTACATAGTAGAACATAGATAGGTAACCCAATAATTTTAAGAAGAAAACATAACATTTAGAACGCTTCGGCTGTTTATTTATTTCGTACATTTTATATCTCAGCATATTAAGGCCAGCTCTTTCTTTGTTTTTTTTTTAACGTGGGTAATGCATGACGCTTACCCCTCCGCGGGGGCGGGCGGAGGGGTCATGTCGGACTCGCCGGGGTAAAAGAAAGATTTAATAAGAATAATGTACCTCCCGGAATACCGACTAAACCTACCACGGTGTTCCTCGACAAAACCACTATCGACGAGGCCGCGCGAAACACTTGCGCATGCAGTCGCGACCCCGCCGAGGTTTCGGCCCGCCGTATGAAACGACAGGCCACTACCCGATAAGACCTACCCTATAGGCACTTCGCAAAAATAATCCCTACTGTCCCCCCATATTAAGGTCAGCTCTTAGTCTAACTAGATACAACTGAATATCAGGTATCCAAGAAGACACCACCGCGCCCAAATTGATAATAATATTTTAATTTTTTTAAGTCTAGAATATTTGAAGCCTTGACTACCTATATCGACTGTGAAAGATGTTCATTGAAATTAAACTACTATATACGGATTTTATCGCGTTGTTGATTTTACACTTTTTTACATAATTTAGAAACTACTACTATTAAACTTTACTTATTTTTAAGCTAATTAAATTATTTAAATCTATTTATATTTAAGTTTACACTTTCCCCGACGTTTCGGTTGCTTTTCAGCAGCCATGGTCACGGGGAGACTAAGATGTTAGTTGTCTCAATGTTCCAGTGTAGTTATTTCAAAGTACCCGAACATAATTTAATAATTGGTATTTTTTTATTTACGCAGAATGAGCTCAAAGTATCATGTAGTCTAGCTGTGGTTTGCTTCTTCTTGGGTTTGACTATTTGAATTACTGGATCCCAAGCTGATGGTACATTCCAACCATCTTCTCTATTAAAATTAGGGTGTTTTTTGATTTCAATAGCCTCGCGAAGCACCCTTGGTAGGAATCGGTGTTCTTTAGCGAGAGTCTGGTCCTTTTCTCCTAATACATATATTAGTTACAATATTAGGTACTATCTAAGTGAATGCTCACTCAGCGTACAAGCGGTATGAAATAAACCGTTCTAACGCTATTGTTGTTATTGGATCTCACAAAGAGGCTCGCTTGATTGGTTCAAACCATACAAAGCTTTGCGTGTACATAGTTAATTCAAATCGATTATACGGGCTTTCTGTAGATGATATTAATTAGAATTACGTAGTAACCTATTTGGTACTTAATTGCATGTACACAGCGAGAACTACGAGTGGGTATATTAAATTGTTCTTTTTGTGTTGAATTGTGTGTGGGTGGCGCAGTGGTAGTGACAGTAACTGCTGTGCATGAGGTTGTAGATTCTATTCCCAGATCAGTTAAATTTTATTGAGGTTTTCTGTCAGGAATTGTCACCCAGTAGCACGAGTTTTGAACTGTGCTCTCATTCTCTTTCTTTGTGGTTTGTATTCATAGGAACGAGTAAATAACTGCAGTAATGGACGATCCATATTATAAGAAACATGTACACAAACACACTAGTAATAGTTATACCTACTTATTATTATTTGTAGAACATAAGAAAAGAAACTGTCAAGGACATCGCAGAAGTGAAAATGGCAACGATTGGATTCTACCTGGATATAATAGCGGTCTTCCCGGTGTATATATTCACCGATACTTTGGATCCTCTGGGAGAGACAGTTTGTGGTCAAATAGCAAAGCTGTTCCCTACGCTACAAGTATGGCATATTTGGGATTACCTTGACAAGTGGGCGACTAATTTCCACAGCCCGATTAAAGTAAGTAAAGATTAATAATTCAAACCGACACTCGATACCACAGCATGGTTTGTGTTTTCTACCATCGCACTAGACGCCACCGGCAGGGAGTTCATCCTCACATATTGGAGCTTAAATAATCCTTCAACGAACGGTTCGTTTATGGAATGAGCTTCCTGCTTAAAGTTTTCCCGGGAGACTACAGCATAGGATTCTCCAAAAGGGGGTGGTAAATAAGTCTCTGAAGGGCCAACTCTTTGGTAACGCACTTATGATACTTCTAGCATTGCAAGCTTCCATAGTCTACGGTAACCGCTTACTATTGGGCGGGCCATATGTGGTATGAACAACAAACCAACCAAAATGTATTCATGGAATAAATAATCTGCTGCGGTGATGCTCGAGCACTATAACTTGTTCTTGTTCAAACGACGCTTAAAGAGAGTACTAATAATAATCATAGTAAGGCGCGGCTTAGCTGTGCAGACTCCTGACATTCCTTAAATCTATGGCAGGCAGTTACCATTTACCACCAAGTAGGGCCCTAAAAGACAATAAAACACAATTTATACAGAAACATTCACATAAAATATTGAGCTGGTAAAAATATCACCGGTCTTAAGATGATTATTCTCGGATCTATATCAGATCTAAATAAATTTAGTGCAATAAAATAATAACATTAGTTACTCGACATTACAACTAACAATAAATTCTTCTGACTACGCTTATAAGCAGATATACAAATGTACAAGAATCCTACAAATATATACCGAAATAATCTTAAGCGTACCTATGCGAAGTCTCACAATCAGCACTTGGCCAGCGTACATAATGGTCTAACTTCACTAATTCTGAGAGAAGGCTTGTTCATGTACAAACTTTCACAAGATCACTTAAATGAGAATGACGTACAATTCTCTACTATAACTTCGTTACTGGGTCACCTTGTTTGAGAGCTAGGAGCTTTAAAGCCTTTTTTGAATAGTAGTATATACAGTGTTCATTATTTGAATAAATAGGTATATATTATAGTCATATATATATAAATTGGTACATTTATTTATCTATAAGAATGACTTAAAATAGAAAGAAACATATTTTGACATTTAGTGGACTAATCTGTACTAATATTATAAACCTGAAGAGTTTGTTTGTTTGTTTGGTTGAACGCATTATCTCAGGAACTACTTGTTCGAATTTAAAAATTGTTCCATTGTTGGATAGCCCATTTATCGACGAAGGCTATAGGCTATATGACATCACGCTACGACCAATAGGAATAGAGCATAAATGAAGAATGTTGCAAAAACGGGGCAAATTCTCTTATGTGAAGCAGACGAAGTTGCTCGGGTCAGCTAGTCTGATACTATAACAATACTTAGTACAACATGATTATAGCCACTTCTGTTTTTTTCTACAAAAGTGCAGTTGACTGCAAAACTTATGACCATTCATTGTAAGCATACAAAGAACAGTAATCAAAAATAGTTCAAAGGACTTTATTTCTAACTTAACTATTTTGCAGCCAACTGTAGGTAGATTATGTAGACGCGAATGGATTGTATGTTCAGGAATATATTAAGCCTTTGACTGCGATGTGTATTAGGGAATGTCCTTTGTAGTAGATTACTAGGCTTACGCTTTGATGACAGCCTATTAGAATACTGATAATAAAGAGATGACGTATTAACCTGCTGTAATTACAACTACAGCCAAACTTATATGTTTAGTAAAACCTTATTAACATAGGTTTACACAGAAAACCTTCTAAGGCTGAAAAGAAATGGTAATTTATAACGTTTAATTTCTACATAGGTTACTTAGGAAGTTACAAATTTTAGAGGGTTTTAGTTTTCTTTTCTTTTTTATTTCTGTTTTATAATATTTTAGGTATAAGTTAGTTTTAAAGAATTGTGTTTTTTGATAGTATCTAAATAAATTTGTTATCTACAAACTTAGTATGTATCTGTATTACAATTTCGTTTTACAATATTTTTCTAAAACTATATTAAAATTTTTATGTCTGTAGTTTTATTGTCATTAGGTCTAATCAATAGTTTTGACTTTGTTTCTGCTGTAACAGTATTCTGCGTCGTGATGATAATAATTACATTGTGATCATTGCTGTCATACGTTGATCATCTCAACGTGATATAATTATGTTAATAATTTGAATTGAGGGTATTGTTCTTTTCTTTTATACTATTAACGTAGCAAACAAGCATACGGCCCGGCCCACCTGATGGAAAGTGGTCACTTACGCGTTGCTGACCTTTTAGGAAAGGAATTGGGAAGGAGAAGGAGCGAGAAACGCTAAACGCCGTTTTCGTTGCGCAGTGATATTATACGTCTATACAAGGTACTAAGAGCACGGAGGTCGTAGGCTTCCTACCAGAGATGTCCTGCTTATTGTATTGCATTTAATCTAGGCATGTCAGTGACAACTACACAGGCGATACAAATGTAACATTAATATGAACAGACTAATCTATACTAATATTGTAAAGCTGAAGAGTTTGTTTGTTTGGTTGAACGCACTAATCTCAGGAACTACTATTTCGAATTGAAAAATTCTTTCAGTGTTGGATAGCCCATTTATCGAGGAGGCTATAGGCTGTATGACATTACGCTATGACCAAGTGAGGGAAGTAACCGAAGCCTGCACTTCTCGAAGGCGCCGCTAAGTTTACACCAGTCAACCTGTGACCACGATCGATACAAGTCGGTTGAAAAGTCAGGCGATAAAAAAGACTCTATTACTTTTTAATAAAGAATCGTGATTAAGACACGTTGTCTAATATTATATTAAGTATGTGTACAAATCGCGAAAGTTTAAAAATGTTGTAACAAAAATAGAGATATTTAAAATATAAATCTTTTCTCGTTTTAATATTAGTATAGACTTATATTATTTGCAGTTCCTGAATCTAATGAAATACTACATTATTTTCTCTATATTCTGTTACTGGTCTGGATGCTTTTTATACCTGTTTGCTTGTCCAAGGAAATTGTGTTATGAGGTAATTTGCATTATTGACTAATATAATTAATGTGTAGGCTAATGAAGATTATAATCTAAATGGTGCTAGATTAATATTGATGTTCTATGACCCTCAACGTTAGTTAGCAACTCATGTTAGAAATCGCTTGTTTACTATAACGCACTCTTAATAAAACAGTGACTTAACTCGAAATTTGGAAGTAAGGCAATTTGAACTCTAATTGTGTGACTATACATTATAATATTATATTTGTGTTAAGTAATTGCAACAGAGTTCAAATTTCTTAAATCTTAAATATACAGATAAGTCTCTGTTTTATTAGAAGTGCATTATATAATCTAAAGCCTTACGCCTGCCTATCCACTAAGGAGTTGAGAGAGGTCTATTGCACTTACATTGTATGTTTAGGTTAAGGTGTTCCGCCTATATAGGCCCTAATAAAAGAAGCCTATTGTTATCTACCGGGAACATTTCCAGACATCACGTTGGTTTCAAGAATCTCTTCACCTAACTTTGTTGGATCCGGGACCAAGCCCACGACATCACTAACTTTCTCCCTGATATGATTATTTTGACGAAATGTGACTTTAATGTATTGTAATGTTGATAGAAGTATCTACCTACCCTTATATAGAAATAATTGAATATTGAAAACCTAGTTTATCTTCATATATCTTATATTACACGATCTTTTGTAGAACTCTTGGATGTCCCAACTAATATTTTGGGAGACGAAGGTATACATGACGAATGACGCGAAGCACGAGAGCCCTATTAAGACTGCGTTCGGCTTCGGTACCGCAGTGTTCACTGGTACTGGAACCTCAGACATAGCACCTGGCATAGGAGATTTATTAGTTGTAAGTTTAACGGTTAAAAACATTTATTTTCTCAAAAGATTTACAATCACTTACAGAGAAAATACAATAAAGAATTACAAATGTAATTAATAAAACTTACAGGCCGATCATCGTAAAGTTAGTAATAAAAATTATAATATGTATGTATTTTGTATATTAAAAAACTGTTAATTTTAGCGCGACCGCGCATCGGGACTCAGGTAAACGTTTGTTAGTACAATACAAACACATGTTTAGTAAGGCCTATGACACAGTGACAAATAGTATGTACTTAGCATGAATTATAAAACGATATATTTCTTTTGGTTTTTTATGTTTATCTAGATATCATGATGAAAAAACTAATTTGGTGTATAGTTTACGCAAACAAGTTACTTATATATAGGTGTAGTATATTATAATTATAACATAGCAGTTAATGTGTAACATTTACTGGTAAAACAATATTATATTCACTACATAGTAAGTATGGTATTATGTACCTAATATATGATGTGTATTATGCACGTTACATAATTATATGTAGTTATTTATATTATTGTGTTATTTTATGTTTCAGTAAGAGTTAGAAAAATAATAAAGGTAGTGTAGAAAAATTTATCAAAACGAGGCAAATTAACAATTTTTAAAAAATGATGTGCGGTTTTGATTCTTTATATTCTTGTACTCCATTTGGTTAGGTACTTAACAAAAGGTAAACAATCTTGATGTGTCTTTTTTATCTAAAAACACAGTTTAAAATAAAATGCTGCTAAAGATCAATGTAACTACAACAATAACGATTACTAAATCAATTGAACCGATAGTTTAAGCAGTAGTTTTAAATTTGTTTAATATGTGTTTGTGTAAAAAGTCACGTCAAGTTTTTTTACCTTTAGTTAAGTACCTAACCAAATGGAGTATGTATGGATAGTTTATTATACATTTGGGCTCCTTCATATAGTGTACTTTTTTTACCTTAATTGGTCCTTGGTATTCTTAAGTAGATGTTGTTTTCTTGTCTAGTTATTCGTTTGTGGTAGTGTATTATTTTTGTGAAAGTTATGTGCGAGTGTGTATCTGTTGACAGGATTTTTCTAACCAATATGCAAATGTTTTATTTATATGATTGAGCAAGATTCATTAGCTTAGTTTTATTTATATATCTGATCTGTAGGTGTTAAATAGTGGAAACCGAATAAAGTCTTAATTATTTTGTTTTGTGCAACTTGTAAACGTTGTAAATCCGTCCTTGCAGCTGATCCCTAGACTTCAATGAAATAATCTATATGTGACTTAACCAAGGAGTTGTATGAGTATATGGTGTGACGCACGTATTTCGATAGGCATCGAACTATTCCTCTAAGGGCACCGTTGAGAACAGTTACTTTATTGCGAACTTTTTCGATGTGCGATTTCCATGTACGTTGATTGTCAAGTATTAAGCCTTTACTCTATTTATTGCTTGACCATTTATCGTAAGGGGATTATAGCTTCTTGTCGTTTTGTTTTTGGCTGTGAAAATAATATAATTTATTATTGAAGTATTAATGGTTAGCAAATTTTATTGCAGCAGCGATAGCTTAGTCGGAAACCGTTGGACTGCCACGCAGAGGTCTCGAGTTCGAACCCAAGGCGCGCATCTCTGACTTTTTGAAGTTATATGCGTATTAAATAGTTAATTATCGCTTGCTTTAACGGTGAAGGAAAACATCGTGAAGAAACCTGCATATCTGAGAGTTCTCCATAATGTTCTCGAATATATGTGAAGTTTGCCAACCCGCACTAGGCCATCATGGTAGACTATGGCCTAACCCTTCTCACAGTTAGAAGAGGCCCGTGTCCAGCAGTGGGACAGCTTAATACAGGGCTGTTATTATATATGTAGTTTATTTTGTCATAATGTACACACTGCCGCGGCTCAGGAATAGGTCTATTTATTTCCAAGTATATTTGTTTATGATCAGAGATAGCAGATTCAATAATAGCCATCTGGTAGGTATTCTCCTTTAGGTTCGTAGATACATGATCAAGGATTGCATTCGTAGACGCTGTGACACGGGTGCAGTACTCTAGGCAGATATTGTTTAAAATATTTATGTTATTCTCTCGTAGGATTTTCTTGTACTCTTTTATAGCCTTTTTATTACTAAGTAGATTAAGATTTAGATCGCCTAATGTTATTCGCCTTCGTTTTAAAAGTTGCTGGTTGTAAAATTCTAGAAAGTTGTTAGTATTAGCAGCGGGTTATTTATATATTTCTCCAATGTCCAGCAAAAGTGTGTCCAGGTGCACCCATAAAAAATGATTTCCATCTTCACATTGTTCTTCCAGGTAATAGTGTTTTAAGTTATTGTGGACATATATTGATACTCCACCACCTCTCATATGCTTCTTGTAGTTGTAACGATGTGTATAGTTAGGTAGTTTTAAGCGTAATGCTTCATAGTCATCCTTTATCCACGTCTATGCAATGCTATAACGTAAATAATAGTTTTAAATGATTCTACTACACATCTAATTTCATCCAGTTTACCAGGTTTAACTATACTACGGATATTTGCATATAAAAATTTTAATGTTTTGTTTTTAGTTGTTAGGTTAGCATAGTTATCGTATAGTTTGTGAGTTATAAATTTCTTGATTTTATTATTCTGTGCTGTATTTTCTCTTGTATTTAGTTTTTTGACTGCTGTTTTATAGTTTTAGGAGTTCCTTTAACATATTTTATAACAAGGTTATTTTCTCCCTTTTCAGTACGTTGTCGGCGCTCGTCTCGAAGATTACGCATGAACGTTTGTTGGTTTGGCGTCTGGTCGGAATATATTTTAATCTTTTGTTCTTCAGATTATAGTTTTAGCTGTCTCTGGAGATGTAAAGCATACCTTCAGAGGGCGTGAATTGAGTTCGTTGTTTTGTAACGCCTGGTCATCCTTTTCAAGAAGGCCTGCTTTTTCTTGGGTGGTGTTAACAGTATCTATTACGATTTGCATCTGTAGTTTAAATTTGTTGCTCTCCATAACTAGATGGTCTGTTGTAGCCTTAGTATCAGTTAATTGGTCTTTTATATTCGAAATGTCCTGCTTTATAGCTTTAATATTTACGTTCTGAGTTTGTCCAAAGCCTTGAAGCATACCCATAATTTCGGATCTAAATTCGCGCAATTCGCTCGTAAAATCGTCCCCTGGTACTTTCCTTTTACGCAAAGATACATTTTTTGACTCAACGTCAATAACGCCTAGCATTGATAGGTCAGGTTGAGAACTACTGTTTCCGCTATTCATATCGTTGCTCAATTTATTAAGGGTTCGTAAAATTACAGGAACAAATTGTCTCACCCGGTCCGCTTCTCGCTCCACTTGTTCAATACGTGCGCAACCTTATATTGCGTACGGGCCACTGTGAACCCTCGCAATATCCACTGATTGATTTAAAATAATATCTTGTATATATGTAGATTAGATTGATATTTGTTTGACATAACTATTCTAATATTTTAAAGAGATTCAATAAGTAGGTAAAACGCGTCTGCTCACTGCGTTAGTTGTCGGCCAAAAAATTTAACAACTTGTTTAATCAAATCAAGCAAAATAATCATAACGGATTTAATAATAATAAAAAATAGGAATGACATGACATGACAAACATACTGAATGTATTTTTATGAATTTCAGCGACACCGCTAATATTGATGTGGAAAAAATAATGAGAAAGTGAGACTACTTTATAAAATAAAGCAAGAATATTTGCAATAACAAAAAAAAAAAATACAACTTCAGAAAAGAATAATCTAAAGAAAAAAATTATAATTGCCTATTCTTGTGTCTACTTAACTTATTTAACTTATTTTTCTACTAATGTACCTACAATCTATGCGTTAACCCCGCATGAAACTAGTACCCACTTAATCTTCACATCTAACTCAACACATACCTACCTATGACTATCAAACAATCATTAAAATATTCATTTATAGTTCACTCGGCTGACACGAACTTCAAAAATAACAATAATTGTACATTAATACAAAATACAGACGAATTGAGAACCACCTGGTTTTTTTAAGTCGGTTAAAAATAACTATGGAACTAGTGAGAATGATCCGTTCAAGCTCTACAATGTGTAGATATGACACTAACACTCACTTGAAAATAAATATTCCATATTCATAACAAACATAGATGCTTAATCACATATGCTCACAGCCACATACCTACACACACATATTCATAAGCACACTGGTACGCATACGCATGCACTCATAGATTATTTTCCGTTCTTTTCACATATGTGTATGTATTCAAGTGACTGAATGTGCAAGCACAGGTAATCGAATTACCGTATTTTCTTTACTTAAGTTAAAGCTATCACAGTAGCCTATCATTGTTACAAGGAGAAGCAATTGGCTACACCAATACAGTTTGGTGAATTATGCTTGCGTAGATGTAAGAGAATTTTAACACAATTTATAGCTTCTGATTATATCCATAGCATAATAAAAGCTCTGTCTGTGTCGGTAGCGCAGCGACAGTGACTCCAAATGCATGATGTCTCGAGCTTGATTCCCAGACAAAGGGTCAGAATTATTAGACTTGCCCGTCTAGAAATTCTCAGTAGCCGCACGGAGTCTGGTTCTGTACTCATTGGATGGCTGTACGCTCGCCTAGTATTACATCATTCCTAAAACAAAAGCGTGCGAAATGTATCTCTGACAACGTGTATGCACAATTTCATGATGATCGCTCGAGTAGTTAAGGCATGACAAACAATCAAACACATTCGCACATATAAGTACGCATACTCTATAACCTGTTTATTTTTTATTGTTATTGTTTTGTCAGCTAAATAAATAAATATTATTTGGAAGCAGCAGCTGGTGATGTTAATCACTCCTCAATCAATTAGGTATTAGATTTTATAACTGCAAATTGATGCTCAAGCATAGTGCGGCCGAACCGGTGCACGGTACGGTGCGTTTGTCACACCATACCACTGCGCCGAATCACGGACCGTCATATGTTTTTGGTACGGCACAATGTTCGATGCAGAACCATTGTACCGGTATCAATCATTAATAATAATAATAATATCTGCGCGCACTTTATATGCGCCATACGGTCGAATATGGACCGACAGCGGACCGTGTTCGTAGTTGGCTCTTTAAGAAGTGCCTCGTAAATAATACAGGTATATATACACAATTTCACAATGAGTTAAAACCCAAACAACCCAACAACATTTTGTGGGATACAGATAGGGAATATATTTTGATAGGATATAATTGTTCAAACCACACATGTCCGTTGTGAACTTTCAGCCTTATATTTGGCCATGAATACATTATTATGAATATCAGATCTTATTTAGACTGGTATGCAACTTACATTACAATATTCTTGTTCGCCGAATTTCGCAAAATTTCAGATGTCAGTTTACCGGCGTTCCTGGCCTCGGTTCATAGCACGGAAGAATTAACCAGGTACATTCTAGCACCCACACTGGTTGGGCACGCCACGATCGTGGCGGTAAGTCCCGTGTTTGAGGAGTGGCTGGAGAGGCGCCATGGCGCCCTCACCTTCCGGCTGACACAGGTAATGACTGGCCACGGTTGTTTTGGCCAGTTCCTGTGTCGTATACGCCGGCAAGAGACGCCCGGTTGTCACCACTGCGGCGACTGCCGCGACGTTGTTGAGGACACGGCGCTGCACACTTTGGCGGTTTGCCCCGCCTGGGCATCGCAGCGCCGTGAGTTGATCGCGGCAGTCGGATTGGTTGCCCTCTCGCTCCCGGCCGTAGTTCAGTCTATGGTCCGGAGTGAGAGGTCGTGGAACGCCGTCGCCTCCTTTTGTGAGAAAGTGATTTCCATCAAGGAGGCGGCGGAGCGGGAGAGGGAGCGTTTGAACCCTCTCCCCAACCGCAGAGCCGGGCGCCGGAGGGCGCGAGACGACCTCCAGCCACCCTGAGGATTGACCTGGGGGTGGCGGGCTTTGTGGGACGGCCCGCCATCCGTTCAGCACCAGGTCCGAGAGGCGGCGTGCGTGTTCCCACGCGCGCCTCTGTGTCGAGTCCGTCTCCCCTCTAGGGGGGACAGTAGGGAGTTTTTAGATGTGCCTATAGGGTAGGTCTTTCGTGTAGTGGCCTGCCGTTTCATACGGCGGGCCGTAACCTCGGCGGGGTCGCGACCGCATGCGAAAGTGATTCGCGCGGCCCCGTCGATAGTGGTTTTGTTGAGGAACACCGTGGTAGGTTTAGTCGGTATTCCGGGAGGTACTTTAACATCTTTACCATCTTTCTTTTACCCCGGCGAGTCCGACATAACCCCTCCGCCCGCCCCCGCGGAGGGGTATGCGTCAAGCATTACCCACGTTAAAAAAAAAACAAAGAAAGAGCTGGCCTTAATATGCTGAGATATAAAATGTACGAAATAAATAAACAGCCGAAGCGTTCTAAATGTTATGTTTTCTTCTTAAAATTATTGGGTTAAGCACACTGGTTAGTTCAGAAGTGTTATGTAAGACCGACGCCGTGAACGCCTGGAAAATGGCTTGCCCAAATACTGATTTGCCTACCAACCCATTCTCCCAAAGGCAGTGGGATAGGCCGCTATGCAACACGGTGAGAGAAAATCTTTTTACTACATCTGTAAGTGTTGCAGAGCGCGCACGTTTGCTGGCTGTGGGAGAATGGGAATCTGGTTTATGGCTTCAAGCACTTCCATCGTCCAACACAGGTACAATTTTGGACGATACAACATTCCGCCTCGCCACCTGTCTTCGTTTAGGTACCCCTTGTGTTTCTCCACATCGCTGTCATTGCGGAGAAGCCGTCGACAGCTTCGGACACCATGGGCTGTCTTGCAGCAGAAGCGCTGGTCGTATTTCACGACACGCTCAGCTAAATGACATCATCCGTCGTGCTCTTATCACCGCCGGCGTACCAGCAGTATTAGAACCCATAGGCTTGGTACGTGACGATGGGAAGAGACCTGATGGTATGTCTTTGTTACCTTGGAAAATGGGTAGGCCTTTGGTGTGGGATGCCACATGCGTCGACACCCTTGCGCCATCACATCTTCCGAGCACGGTGAGCTGTGCCAGTGCTGCTGCTGTAGCGGCGGAAAACCTCAAACGGCGTAAATACAGTAATTTAATTGGTAATTACGTTTTCGAGCCGTTTGGGGTAGAGACGCTGGGTTCATGGGGTCCGGGCGCTCGTGCGCTTTTTAGAGATATATCTAAGCGGCTAATCGACGCTTCGCGTGACCAGAAAGCTGGACTTTTTTTGGCTCAAAGAATCAGCATTGCCATTCAGCGTGGCAATGCTGCCAGTCTACTGGGCACACTCCCGGTCGACAGCGATGCTGAGGAATTTACGACGCTGCCTAAACCGGCCATCCTTTTTTATTAATTTTTACAGTGCCATATTTTGTTACTCTTCATTTTGTTCTATTTATAAGTGGTTAGTTTTGTTAATATTAGTTAAGTTGTAAATTATGATTGTTGCTTTCACTACTATGAATTATATTATAAACATTAAATAACTTAATGGAATAAAAATGTTACACGCGATCCAAACATTCCGAACTTTGTTTACGTATAATAATGTATCGTAAAAAGTAAAATTTCGGTGTTCATACAAAAACACTTCATATTTTATCCCACGTATGTTTCCCATTACCTCTCGCACCATAACCATATATTTTTCCTACGAAATTTTGTACAATGCACAAAGAGTTTTATGGGGTGTTGGTTCTTATTTATTGTACGACTATGTTTTTGCTGCGGTTTCGTTCTGTAAAAAGTGTGCTTGACGTACATTTGTGACATTTTACGCTTATGATTTACGGGTGCGCACGTAAAATTTACTTCAACGTTCGGATTATACTCCAAAAACATCCTCACATTTTGAATTTATTCAAACTCGCTGATAAACGGTAACTGCATACACAGATTTTTTGGTTAGGTCATACAGATATGGGTAAAATAAAACCCAAACCAGCTAGGTAGGTGATTTGTTTTGATGTCCGTTAAGATCGCAGCCTTGTAACTACTTATCTGCTCTATTTTATGCGAGTATTTATAAACTATCACGTTGCTGCTGGGCATGGGCTTCTTCTCAGAATGAGCAGGGTAACGCCATAGTCTACCACGCTTGCCTAACGTGGGTTGGTAGACTTCACACATCAATATGAACATTAAAGAGAACTCTCAGACATGCTAGCTAGCTCACAATGTTTTCCTGCCCCGTCACGTGAAATGATAATTATTAAGTATTTAATATTTGATTGAACAGCGGCGAAAGCCTAGTGGGATACTGTTTGACTCCCAAGCAGAGATCTCAAGTTCGATCCCAAGGCATGCACCTCTGACATTTCGAAGTTATGTGCGTATTAAATAGTTAAGTATCGCTCGCTTTCGGCGGAGGAAAATATCCTCAGGGAACCTGCATGTCTGAGAGTTTTTCATAATGTTCTCAAAGATATGTGAAGTCTGCCCCCCCACGCCAGTATCCAGTATATAGTCCACACATTATGGCCTATCCCATCTCACACTGAGAAGAGGCCGTAAACCCGTTGATCGTATTATTATGAAATTTATTTATTTATCACGCTATGCAGACCCGTGGGAATCAGTGTTGTGGTCGTGGCAATCAATATTTAAATTTACACTAGAATTTATCCACGGTTTCGCTCGCGTAAATGTTATGTTGAGGCAAGGTTAAGTAGATTTCAATCCCTCGGAAATAGTATTTTTCCTAGATTAACGTACTATATGACCTTTTCTATACCCCTGACAGCGTGTATACAATTACATGATGATTCGTTGAGTAGTTAAGGCTTGAAACCGCAACAAACATATAAACTCACATTCGCATTTATAATATTAGTTAGGATTAGGATTAAACTGACAGCTCAAATATTGTGGCGACTGTATTATCACTCCTCTGTCATAAGATTTAACTTACATTTACGATTGGTAGTAAGGTTTCGGGTTTACTTTCCTATTGTCTGATAAGAAGTAGTGCAATATCCGCCCTATTTCTGAGTGTTTTATGTGCTTAATTGGTAAAACGTTTGATCCTATTAAGTAGATTCTAAAACATTTCTGGTAAAATGTTAATGTAACCCAACCGTGGACGTGTGTCTCCGAACCGATATTAAAAGAAAATGTAATGGAAAAGACTTATTCTTGTATATACGTAAGTCTTGTCTCTCTCTTATGTTAGATATGTATATATTTACAGAAATTACCTATCCTTTTAACGTTTTGTAAATTGTTTACCTTCTGTCGAAGCTACAATAAGGTTTTGTATCTGCAAATAACAGTTGCGTCATTCAAAATTAAAACACGGCAGGCAAGATCGTATATTTAATTATAAATTCTGAATGTGCGCCCAGAGGATGTCACGATAGACAGCTCACATACGACTCGTGACAATGTGTTGACGCTTTTTTATACATTAATATGTATATTTTATGTGAGGAGTGACTAATGCTGTTTATTATTATAGGACAAAGCGGACCTGCACGATATATGAGTCAATTTCAGGCAGCGTTAAGCTTAATTAATAACATAACACGTCGTTTCGGATTGGCGAATTCCCTACGTAGTTATAAGATCACTGTACGGATGGCGTAGTGATTTGAAAGGCTATGTTGTTATTATGCCCTTTTCTTAAAAAGTATTTCTATATTATTTAAGTTTATTAAGCACGCAGTTTAAACTGACAGTCTAGAAAACAAAAATATATATGGAGTGTAGAGTGTAATTTGTGGTTATTACAAAAAATTAAATAAATAATGCTGAAGAAACGTGCTGCTAATGGGAGTTTCTTGCCTAAAAACCTAATACCATTTGGCTCGATCCAGAAATCGAAACCTCGTGCACAATAGTAACATACACTTTTACTGCGAGGCAGTACCAAAGCTTAAATGAAATAACTGAATCTAGATGTATTATAAAATAATACTCGTAGTTGAGAATAAGATGTCACAAGTCACAAATAAGAACTAGTAATATATTGGTATTGCTTCACCCATCCTTTGCTTATTCACAATAGACGTTGACTCCGTGTGTTACCCCACTTGCAGTATTTCACTTTGAAAACAAATAATAAGTTTCGGCACGTGTTTCGTTTCTACACGAGGCGTTCCAAGACGCAACGAATGAGCGTTCAGACATCGTCGAGCTTAACAAGATGCAATTAGTAGTTTTCTTTGACGACCCGTAAGCCAACCAGTACAACTTTATATTTTTATATGACCTTTGTCTAAACTGGGCTCCGAGTTGACTAGATTCGTATTTGAGAACGTACATATTTTAATCTCATTCATTGCACAATTGCTGAAATTATTCTCATCTTTAAAAGCGTTTACGCCTTGTGGCCCGTTAAGAATGGCAAAGTCGTAAATATATGTATTTGAGCTTTATCTGCAATGTATTAATACACTTTATAGAATAAGGTAAATAATACACTTTAAAGAATAAGGTAAAATTTTATCGTAGATGGAATATAATTATATTTGTGCACACAGCGACACATCAACCTAGACTGTTTGGACTTTGAACTATTAGAAGTTGAACGCTGCGAATCGTGCGAGAGAGTGCGATATATTTTTGTTACGCTCTGTCCTTACCATTACATCGACACCACTATGCACTGTCCCTTTTCGACAATTCTCTATTTTGTATGTAGCGTAGTTATGCGTACCTATATACGGTGTCTAACTTGATGTGTAGCCGTGTGTACCTAGTCTTTTTACTATACGCATCAAAAACTTTCGACCCAAAATTTACGTTATTTATATATGACCAATAATTACATTTGTGTCTATGCTCATCTGAACAGGCCCTAAGACATTTAAGAAAATTTTATGTAATTCAACAATGTATGATTGTAATTTTCATATTAGTACCTAGACGTTTTAAAAAAATATGAATTGTGTCTATTTTGTCAGACATCATATCAGAATATTACTATAATCTTGCTTAAGTGTAATTACTTATCGGTGTATGGATGTGTTTATCCTTTGTATAATAAGGCCTAAGATAGGCAATGAATAATCTATGGCGGATACATGGGTTATACGATCACGGTAAAAAACTAATGGTTGCTTACAGTTGCTGCTGCCAAATGACTTGGTCGAATTATAAATTACATATAGAACTATCTTGAACTAACCGTCAAGAAAACAGTTCTTAAAATTAAATATACATATATTATGGCTATCGCTTGCAGAATAACGGAATAGATAAAATGTTTTATCCTTAAGCCTTAACCACACAGCGGCTTCGCAAACTGCGCTGCACTAATGATAGATGAGGTAATTGCACGTTGCAGGTAATTCTTTTATTCGTGCTTGGCGCGTACCTAAGCTGTTTCTACTCAGCCAAGATCTGCAGCAATTACTTACTATCCACACAAAGGAAGCTAAGATTTAAGGTACGTAAACATTTTTAATTCAAATACCTTTAGATGTTTACTTTTATATAAATACCGATTGCTCCCACTTGTTAATTCATGTTTAGAACGTGATTAAAAAGCTTAATATTGTTTCTACGGAGGTAATTACGTACTGAAAAGTTCTTTTGAGAGTTTAATAAAACTTCTTTGTTATTCTAATTTATATATTCCTTTGTAAGCGTACAAGATCGGTAGAATTTTCTAGTAGAGTATTGCAAAACAAGGATTTAGCAAATCTTCTGAATCAGTGAACGTGACTGATAGGAAAGGAATTGATTTTATTTAAATGCCGAATTGACCCAGATTGTCTTATTGTTTAACTATTCAACTGAGACAATTTCTTGTGACAAATAGTCTTGGCCTGATTTCATTCCGGACGATTTATCAAGTTTGTATATTTTATTATTTATCTAACTCTTATCCGTTTATAACTTTTAAGTAGCAGAGATGGTTTCATGAGAATTATTCTAACCATAAACATGAATAACTAGTTGTTGTTTATGACTCCACTCACATTTCGTTAAAATACTAACCTATAGCCTTTTTCGGTTTTTAAGATATCGCTATAGTAAATATGGCTTCTTAGTTAAAACGTTACAGACAGAGTTATTTACTAGTTCTGATAGAAATACAACTATAGCATTATTTATAATTTGTAGGAATCCATAAGGGAGTTATCATATTTCCTTTCCGTGAATCACGTTAGCGGAAAAATAAAAGACCGTGTGAAAAAGTTCTTCTGCGTCCAATGGTAAGACAACAGTGTTTATACATCTTTATATCTTCGTTTAAAATGAGATTATAACTTTAAAATATATTGGCTTCATTTCATACGAAGATAAAACTGCCAACGCCAAATGTAAATGACTATTAAAAAAACCTTCTTGTAATAAAATTATACTTATGAAAAACCTAATTGGGCAAGTAATTTAATTTTGCTTTTAATTTTTCGCAATGTAACGTTTGCCACCAATCGGTTATGATATTGGTATATAAATATCATTCCACTTGCAAAAATATCGGTTGTTTTTCAGTGACCCCTTTTCCAACGTACGTGGTGGCTCTATGAGTAATTATTGCAATATATATTGCTCTATGACTTGTTCCTTATGTGATGTTTAAACAGAATAATACTTTCACGGAAAGCTAGCGAATTGGTTGTATAATAACACTGTAATTGTCCAAGTCCACCTACCATCACGCGCGCTGCTAGTTTGTCATCCCCTGGACGCAATAAGAACAAATGTAACGTTCTACAATTCATAACATTAAACTGATGATTTAACTATTCGATATTCATATACTAGGTATTATAACAACGCAGTATCTACTGAAGAATTATTCAATGACATGTCGACGAACATACAGCAAGAAGTACGGTCAATAGAAATGGTCGAGTCATTGATGTTCTGTCCCTTATTTCAGGTAATTATTGTCATTTTAAATACGCTTGAATAACTAGCATATTTGACTTCCTAGGCCCCCAATTTTAATACTAATTTAAAGTACTGATTTCATTATTTGAACTATGTAAATATGGCAGAATGGTGTCAAACGCAATCCGATTAATTATTTCTGATTCTATCAACCATAGGTTAGTACGTACAGTGTGCTACAATTACCTTTTAGATTATAGATATTGTGTTCTTGTGACGAACATTGTAGAGCATTTTGCTTTGTGAACACAGTATTATTTAAATTGCGAACATGTGGGACTTTTCTCTAACGAGGACATGTTGCTTTTAGTGTCACCTGGTTATAAAGGATTTAAATTAGGTATCGAGTCGTTATTCTACGTCGATCACAAAACAAACCATTCCAATATTGTTGTTGCATAATAGTTCTATGTCCTAAACCTTTTCGTAACAATAGTCATGGATTAACAAGAAAAGGAGTGATAAGTAAATGAGTAAAATAAGTAAATGAGTTAATGTAATAATTACTAATTATTTTGTCATCTGGTATGCATCTCGCATGAAAGAAAATATTTGTGGTATTCATATAACAGGTTCTGGCTTGAGACGTACAATATATCTAGGTGACACGTCTTTTGTAGATTTCCTTCCTGTCACCCAAATAAAAATATTAATCCAAGATCTCGATTATGCAGCTAAAATGAACAATAGCATGTTTTTAATCAAGTTCCATACGAGCGATGAACCAGAAGACAAATGTAGGACAATAACATTTTCATTTATTGTGTAGGTGTGCAATCGCGATTTTCTGCAAACAGTCGCTTGTAATACGCGGAAGATAGTGCTGCCAGATAACGAGGTCGTGCAACATGCGGCTGATATCGGACGAGATATGTACATTTTGAAAAGAGTATGTCACCTTTTTAATTATGTAGTGTAATATTTATGTTAATTGTTCCCTGCCCCGGTATAGAAAGAACAAATAGTGACATTAGCTGTCAATTCTGTATACGAAGAATGTTGTACTGTTATGTTTATTCATCTAATGTTGTATTCATTGAAGTATACGAAGCTCGTCGTTAGAATAGACTATAATGGAATCTTTAGTTGTCATACGCAGCACATAACAGTTGGTTTTGAATAATAAAAGCCTCTTCATGTTGTACAGTGGTTGTCGGTAAGAGTATTTATCCAGGTGGGACAGAATGTTGATGTTTTTCGTTTATGAAGGTACAGTGAGTATAAAAATGCATCAGTTGAATTAAGCTTACCTCCTGTTCCGTGGGACAAAAACATAGGTGGTGAAATGTGGCTGTAATAGTATTTTTGTGTCCATTTAGGTACATTGTACAGATATGAATCTAAGTATGTACATATATCTTCTTAATAAAAAGAGGAACCGGGTGACTAATTGAATGACGTATTAAGACAACCATAAACCGCAGGGTATCACCGCTACATAAACCGCTCATAGCCAGTTGCACTCACTGATCGATAAACGATTAGCGAGGTTGAGCAACGTTGGGTGCGGTCAGTCTATAGATGGGTGACCGCTTAGTGGTATTTTATTTGAGCGTCTCCGTGTTTCGGAGGGTACGTAAAATGTCGGTCCCGATTGTTGTGAAATTGACAGCAGTCGTTAAGCCATGTCAGAGGCCTACAGAGGCTTGAACAACTCTTGACAACAGGTTGGTCACTAACCGCACGAAAAGAAGAAGAAGAAGGTATACCCTTCTTCTTCTTGAAAAGTGAAATTTAACAGAAAGATTTAGTATATGCACAATAAAGGTAAGGGTATCTCAACATTTATTCCCAATCCCTTACTGTGAAGACATTTTTTAGATGCTCCTATAAAGTTTGAAGTTCGTATAAATTAAAGAAATATATGTTATATATACATGTAATATATTGACATTAAATATGGTGTTAGTGTGTGGTAGAATTAGTCACATTTCAAATGCGTTAAGTGCTCAAACCCTAAACGGGACAAAAATTGTTTTATGGGATTTTTTGTGTCCGTTGTTTAAACGTTTGTAATTTTTAACTTTTTATTTACCCTTTTTAATTAACCCATCTATTCAGCTGATGCAGTTCAGCTTGTTATAGCAGTTAACAAGACACCTCGTGCAAATACATTAAAATAGTTATCGAAATGGTATTTTATAAGGTCACGACCACAATTAGAGTGCTTTAATTCCAAGAAAGACGCACAGTTAAAACCGAAAATGCAATCTAGAACATTGGTACACTTATACCTACACTTTGTAATAAAAAATATTATACAACGAAATTAAACACAGATTCCATCAATTTATTGCTTTTGGGTTATAATTTTTCAGCTTTAAGACTGCGCTGCTGAGCGTAAGACAAATAATGACAGAGCTCGTGCGGCGCATATTTAAATCGGCGCGCTGCCGCCATAGTAAAATTGTATGGAGGATTTGAAGTGCTTTTTTGATAAATATGTATCTTTATTGTCAACCAATAACTTAAATATTTGGGCCGGACAAATTGTAATATAACTATTTATGTTTCTTTTAAGCTATAAAATAGGATAGATTACAACAGTTACAATCTAAAAATCACGTAACACGAGCAAATTTACGTAATTTTGTAGGCGAAAATATTAATTATTTTAAGTTTTTTACACGGAGTAATTGTAAACACATTCATTGTTATGGTAAATGTATACTTTATATTTGTATTAAACAATAAGTGTTGATTTTATTCACTTTACTGTGACCGCCTGTTTTGGCACATTTCGCTAGGCGCAGTCTTAACCTTAAATGGATTTATATATAATCCGTGAATATTAATTTTGATTTCGATGGTTTTATTGAGGAGTTATTAACTCATTATTTTATGTTCTTAATACATGTACATACATATTAATTTATGTATGTATGTACAGCCAAGATGTGATTAAAGATATATAACGCCTACATTACGCCAGCTATGTTTTAAGTCTTGCATAATAGGAGGTCAGTTATAGCCGTCTACTGAGCATACTACGTGTTGCTGTTAAGAATTTTCTAACAAAGAAACTTTATAATACTTTGCTCAACCAGGGTATCGAAACCTCTCGAGCATAAACGTCAATATATCACGGAATCAACGACATTTGTAAATTTATTGCGTAAAATGTCTGGTTTCATAAATGCAAAATAAAGTCCGTCGAATCCAACTTGTTAATAAGAGTTGAACTGAGGGCACTTATACCTAAACATCTTTAAGTTGTAGAAACTTCGAACAAGGCTTGGGTTAGCAATGATTTGATCTCAACAATACGCAGTCCGTAGTCTAGTGCCAGACAATAGGGCTCTTGTGTAAAAGGGTATCGTAATGGCAGAAAGTTGAAGAAGAAACTAATGATGTAGTTAGAAGGGGCGTTATATCTGTGGTTGGCTTTAGAATCAAATGTTAATGAATGAAATAAAACTTTGAAACTATTTGATAATCAATTCGTCACTTGACTTACAGATGCCGGTATCCAGAAACAATACTTTTATAATAGAGTGGTTGACCATGTTTGATTTTGTACATTACACATAAGAGCAAATAGCAATTAAAATTAATGTTTCTGTGCAAACATTATCAAAAATAAAACTAGTAATAGCAAAATACTTCCCTACTTTACAGCCCTTATTTTTAATAATGATCGTAATTAATATTTTAAATTTGTATATATAAAGAGGTAAGGTAACAGTGGGGGTGTCTCGCTATCTCCCTCGCACAGCTGCGATTAAATAGCGGTTACGTCACAGTTTGTATCGTGTATCGTGTCTTTTTTGTCATTTGATAATTACCTCTTTTACCAGATTTGAAATGTTGAAATGAATTTATGTTTTATTAAGTGGTTGTCAAAAATGATTTTTATTTTAGATTTTGGGTATCGTTAGTTTCTTTAACGTAACTATATCTTTTAAAGAATACAAAAATTGTGCGTCAACCAGCTTATTACGCTGAGTTATTGTTAGGCGTCAGCCTAACTATTACATGTAACCTGTCAAGGTTACATGTAATAGTTATTAAATATTATTGATTAAAATAATGCATTTAAAGCTGTCTTGTAGTTTGTAGTGTGAGTGAAGTTAGCCATTGCTGATATTAAGGGTTTGATTCTAAAGGCCAACAATTTATTGTGTAATCTTAAGTTCTATCTTGCAAAAGTTGCCTTTACCAATTTTGTGGTGATGATATGAATGAGAGCTTTGCAACAAATTACCGCCTCGGCGGCGACTGCTGATCTGAGGACTTAGATTCGATTTCCAGATCGGGAAAAGTGTCATTGGGATTTTATGAAAAGAAATCCTCCCTAACAGCACGATAAATGTGTTTGGTAAACGGTATTAGGCTCACCTTCTATAACCGGAGACCGGCTAGCCTGATAGTGAGTACGATTACCGTAACTTACGATCGGTTACAATAGAAAAAAAACTAACTCTTGCTTATTTAAAGTTCGATGAAAGGAAAGGAATGAAAAAATAGGTATGCTATGTTCCCAAAATCTTATTTATCGGGCAAAATGTAGTAATTTCACCGAGCGTGCCATCTTAAACGGTACATCAAATAATTGACAAAGGCGCTCGAAATGTAAAGTATTGAACGAATAGAAAAATAGAGTAGGACAAAAGATCACTTGCTATATCATACAATTCCGGTATTACATAAGTGTAATACCGGAATTATATCAATAAACAGATAATAATAAAGATTTTGATTGCAGGGTCATTGCAACGTCCTGAACCATTATGGTAAAAAGCAGACGAGTATTGGCGCTGGATGTCACTTTGGTGTTCTAGAAATGCTCTTTGGTTTACCAAAGGTATTTTTTTTGTGATTACTCGTTTACGGTAATACAACATTTGTCAATTGCACGGATGACGTAGAAGTTATGTCGGAAACATTCTACCGAGTGTTGTGAATTTGATCTGTGCAAAACCAGAATCAGCAGTAAAATTTGTTTTGTGAAGGCATTCTGTGCCCTTGATTTATATGTATGTGTATACATTTACACACTACAACTCATAATTAAATATATTGTTAAGAGAGACATGTATAATAAGTATATCGCTCAATTAAATTTTTTATGTATTTATATAACATTGATGATTACGTATTGATAAGCTATAGAGATAATTGAAATATTAAAATTCGAAACACATTAACTGTGAAGTGTAAAATTCGTTCTCGTGAAATGTAATATAGTCACCGAATTCACATCGCAATTTTTCACATCGATGAAAAAGCTATATTAGAATGCATTCACTACTTTCATTTATTAATACCGTGTGTAAATGTCAATTGCAACGTTAGTAAAAATGTCAAAGGCTTGATTGGGAATTAATGACAAAGCCTCTATTTATAGACCTATGATATTATTTTTCTGTACTACATTTCTGCGAGCATGTATAGGTAGACATTAGAAATACATACCTACGTACAATCTGAAGAACTTGCGGTATCAAATTATTCTAGGTCTGCGGTTAGATAATAGTACGGAATGTCCTCCAAACATTAAATATGAATACATGCTAGCTTGCCTGCAGTTCTATATAACAAAACCCGCACTCATTAAGTTCAGCACTGCAAAACGTTTGTAATGTGACCAGGTATACACGGTGGTGACGTCGACAAACTGCATATTACTGCATGTGGAGTACAGCGCGTTGGTGCAGTGCTGGGGAACGTTCCCGGACATTAGTCACCCCATTACAATGGTGATTCATGAATTTAATATCTTTGCTTCTATTCACTAGCATATTACAAGGTATGAATGACGCTACGTGAGAATGTCTGTGTTGTTGGTATTTGAAGCTTTTATAAGATTAGCTATCGCCTACTCCGTTTACATAGACGGTTATGTAGCTGTCAAGTCTTAGAATACCAGACATGATTAAAATCTGCTTTGTTTGGCCACCGTCGGTGTCGATGCGTCTCAAAAGGTTAAATAATTTCAAAACGAATCGAATTTAAAAGGATTTTGATTTAAGGATAAATCGGATCCAGAGGGAATTTCAAAATTCTTGGAAATAGTATCTTTAATTATCTACTTATAAGGAAAATTTGAAGTTCTTATGAATAATAAAATATATTATAAAGTATTAGAATAAAGCAACTCTCAAGTCAAAATTCTATTTGTGCCCACCCAGTGAATGTTGAAAAAGCCGTCTGTATCATTTATTAACACCGTAAATGAAACTTCTGTAGGTACGATATTAATAACTTTCTAGATTCTAGAGTTTCAGCTGGGGGTTAATGAGAGATTGAGACAGGACTCTTTTTGATTGACGATTTATATAATTATTTTTAGCTACTCAGTTATCCTCCAGAAACTATATTATATTCAGTATGAGAGTAATTAGGCCAGTTTTTACTATGCCGATCACGTCCGTAATCGGTACGCACTGTCACACATCTGGAAATGCAGACATCGAGATTATTTGGTAATATTTTCTTTCTTTAAAGCAAGCAATAATTAAGTAATTCTTTACGTACATAATATCGGGTCAGGCGATGTGCGTTGACTGGGTTCTTGGCCGACAGTTTTAGAAACGATACTTTAACTCTCATACTAGTGGCGTGAGCACAAAGTATGACGTGGGATTTGCGGTTATGTGGCAGACCGCAAGCCTGATAATCTAGGCCGAAACGACCATACAGCGGAGCAAAGCTGTATTCGACATACCATATATAGTATCTAGAATAGTTACTTAATGCTAGACTGTAAACAAAAAAACAGAAAAAGTCTTATCGTACTACCAATCTTTCCTAGAATTATAAAAGTCGGATTATATATACATATATGTTTTAAATGTACTTTTATTCTATTTTCCTATTCTGTTAACCGGTTTACCTAAGTATTAAGTTTCTCCTTCTATATCGTCGGTTAAAAAGCCACTAATTAGTGTTGCAGTGTTAAAATTCAGTGAGCTAGGTTTATAATATATAATATAATAATATTATTCTATAACATACACACAACACTATCTAGCCCAAGCTAAGCAGAGCTTGTACTATGGGTACTAGACAATGGATAAACATACATATATACTTTTTTTTTTGTAAATGCGTACATTTTATACATGGAAACACCCAGACCAAGACAAACATTCATGTTCATGCACACAAATGTTTGACTTGTGCGGGATTCGAATCCGCACAATTTAAACATTTTTGCGACTTCAGGTGTGGCAATCGGTTACACTAACCACTACGCCATCGACGTCGTCATTTAAATGCTTTTAGGAACATCTGTGATTATTGTGACGATGTGTTGAGTATTTCCGATATGTAGGTATGATAGAGACGAAGAACAATCATGTCCTAGTACTAGAACAACTTGGTCATAACGCCAATCATTTAGCAGAGCCTAGTTGTCTGCGCAGCATATACTATTGTAAAATGTCGGTGTTACCTCTGGCCACCACTTCTGCGATATAGGCGTAAACCTATGTATGTTTTGAAGCGTCATTAAATATTTAAATACGTATGTATATATTTTCATAGAGACTTATAAAAAAGTTTAATTAAAAATATAAATATGATACGTGTGATTTAAACATTCGTTGAGTCGAAAAGTGAGAGTCACGATACGATCTTATATTTAAAAATAGAAACAAATTACATTCACCAAACACAATTTAAGTGTAAATTCTGTTAACTTTCTTCAACTTGATTTTCCTCATCGATTACTTTCAAACGACGTCCAATGAATTTCCTTTGCCATTTTTTTACTTGTACTTAAATGTATATTTTCGGTAAACGGTGCGCATTCCAATATTAGGAAATTTAATTTCATGGCAAAGCGAAGCCGTATAAATTCAGGACGACCTAATTTTACGTACAAGTACGCACTTGAAAGAATTTAATAATTAGGTATGTAATCAAAATTATTATATTAATTAATATAGTGGTTTGATACAATTTTAGAACATGTTTATGAGGTATACTGAGTGATGAATGTGCTGTAGTAGTTAAAAGGATTTAATTTTTAGTTACGCTGTTTTTAGCATTATTATCATAGACTACGGCTATCTATTATTTAGTTTGTATATAGTAGAAAATCGTTACTTCACCAGAACTACATCATTACTGCAAAGCTAAGATTTCTGCAGTATACGTGTATATCTACAACCTATGCACATTCGCTAGTTTAAAATGGGCAGCGCGAACGGTTTCTATTTTATAAAATAAAAATAGTGTTCCACTTTCAAAGGTAGTATAATTATAATATAAATAAAATTCAAAGCTACTACTAGTATTAATTTGACTACGATTTAGTAGTAATCTTGATTTTATACGATTTTTAAAATCCTTTGTATTGCAATAATATTAGGGGTAAAGTATGAAATTGCCGATTTGTACTGATAAATTGAAACTCTTTTTTTCTAAGATGTACCATATTTATTTAATCGAAATATTTACCCTCATTATCTATACATTGCTGCCATCTAAACGGAAGTTCATTTATGCCTTTACAATAGAACTTCGGCGATATAGATTCGACAAAATGTGTGAAAGCATTTTGTAGTGCCTCCTGGGAAGAAAATTTTTATCACGTAGAGTAAGCTGAATAAAAAACAATTGAAAATCGAAAATCGAATGCTGCACATTTTTAACAGAAGAATCTTAGAACTTAATCTAATCTAATCTAACCTAATCTTAGAATCTTAGAACTTTTTTCACAGGACACCTATGTCCTGTGAAAAAAGTTTCACTCGAGAATCTCACACCATGAAGGTTTTATGAAAATTCAAAGTATCTATTACTATCCAACTTCAACAACTTCAAGGCAACTTCATACTTTAATCCCTATTATTCAGTATTATTTACAATGCGAGTATGCATTTTGTATATAGTGATCCCCTACATTATTACAATTATTGTATAAATCTTGGCATTGCTAAAATAACGTAGGAAATAAGCATGACAGTCCTTAATTCTTAGTGTAATAAGCTTAATTGTCTTAGAATTAATGGACATCACCTCGCTAGCAATGTTTTGCCGTACTAATATGACGTATAAGTGAATACATATACATTACGTGTTTTTGTGATCAAATTAATCAATGACTGTCATTACTACGTAATGATGCCTCATCTAATTTTTTTACGAAATACGTTTGATCTTAGTATACGCCGTCATATCACAGCTTTGCTGCTGATTTTATTAGTGTGAGTGTATGTATGAGCTTTCCAGCCGAAATGAGAGACGACAATTTCTAGTTAGGTAGGTGCCTGGTCTGTGATTTACTGCATCTATGTGTATTATGTCGTCCTTGCATTATTCTCATTTTTCTTATTAACTATGGTCTCGCTTACAATGTAAATAATCTCGCAAAATAATCTGTTTTAGGAATTTATTCTGAGCAAATAAGGGTGACTATTCCTTAAATTTCACCTAGCATTACCTGTATGTGCACAGGTTCTTCAAAATCCAGAACTCAAAGCCCAAGCTGCGGCTTACGAAGAAGCGAAGCCTCTGAGCGGTCGATTGGACGTCAAAACAAACAGATTGGCGGTAAACAGCCGAGATCAAATTAATACTCCAACTTTAGTAGCTACGTATTTGTTCTAACGACTGATTTGTTTGTAGCAAGAGATAAAGGAAAGTTTCGCAATACTAACAACCCGCGAACAGAGGCTGCACTACCTGAAGGCTTTCGACAAGTTGGGCCTGCTCAGGTAACTGCTCTTTGTTCTAACGTTTTATGAGATTAATTAACCTTATTTATTGGACGAACAAAACGTATTTTCTTGTACAATGTACTTATTAAAACTTAACAGATTAATCATATTTTGTTTCTATACAACGCGTAGTAGAAGATATTTATTAAATGTTTGAGGCTGATAATATAATTGTTTTGATTTTTATGTTGATTTAGTTGGGAAAGTTTTTATTATAAGATCCATTCACATGACATTCATGTTACATGTCATGTACATTGTTAGAGATGGTATGTTGCTTTATCAATGTTTTATGATAATTTGATTTGAGGAATTTTTTTGACACTTATAATTTTACACGCATGCTTGGCTAATTGTTGTGCCAAGTGCCAAAACATTTAATGATACTAAGAAGGCAAAGGCTTGCATGCATCTTTAGAAGTATCGGAGTCTTGATACTAATATATATATAATAAAAGCCAGTTATTTACTAAGTACAGGTATTTAACTGCAATCATCTGCAGGGA
The DNA here is from genome assembly GCA_930367265.1 of Catocala fraxini. Classification (NCBI taxonomy): domain Eukaryota; kingdom Metazoa; phylum Arthropoda; class Insecta; order Lepidoptera; family Erebidae; genus Catocala; species Catocala fraxini. The sequence goes on from OV884033.1 coordinate 18,112,251, forward strand.
AGAGATAAATCCATATCGACTTATTACAGGTTTAAGTGAATAAACCTCTGTTTTACCTTTTGAATATTTTTGCAATCTGCCGAATAATATTTAAAATTTTCGCAAAGATAATATATGAGGTAAAGTCATTTTTATAAAACTACATACTTCTTTGGAAGATTTTGAAAACAATTGCCCAGATAATCTGGATATACCACATTTACGCACGAAGCGATTTGCTTCCAATTTTATAATGCGTACCGCTAAGGAGTGGAATTCGCTACCTAAGTCTGTGTTTCCCGATGAGTACAATCTGGGTGTCTTCAAGTCGCGAGTGAATAGGTATCTTCTAGGCAAGCGTGCTCCATTGTCGACTGCATCATCACTTAAGATCAGGTGAGATCGCGGTCAAAAACACAAGCCTATTAGAGTATTAAAAAAAAACTGAGATATCTTTTCATATTATTTGAATTTTTACAATTATTCTAGAACGTCCTCTAAGGTCCTTATCGCTTAGTCATCTTACTACCCTGTGTTACTACCCATACAATTTTGAACCTCCAAAATAATCAAAGGATACAAATAGATATAAATATAATATACCTCTTTACCAAATATGTAATTTTCAACGGGAAGATTAATATTGCTCGCCTTTAATATCCGTTGTAAATCGCCTAATTTATTCACAAATATCTTAACATCCAACATGAAAGCGGCTTTACCATATTTCTGCAAAAACATAATACTTAAAAGTTCCAAAATTATGTTTAAAATATTATTCTAGTAGGTAATTCTGTGAATGATATCTCGTTTGTATTGCAGACACCTTAGGTACGTTTTCCTGCCGGGATGCATCACTCCCCACGGCATGTTCCTCAAGTTCTGGTGTGCTGTGCGGTTCTCACTCGCTGTGTTTTACATGATCGTTGTACCGTACGACATTGCTGTGAGTTTATGCATTTGCTGTGTTAATGTACCGTATAGTGGTTGCATAAATAGTTGTAGTGTTTTATTTCCACCACGTAATAGTTTAAGTTATAAAATTGGTGTTGGAATACTAGTGTAAGTAAATAGTACTAACGACCGGCCCGTGCTGTAAATGAAAATATATTCATTAACTATTGCATCATATTCGCACTATAGTTTTATTTTGGTAACAAACGTGACTAACTTTTACGTATAATTTGAATTTATGAATCATATTCATAGGTTTATTCAATCAACTCGTAATGGATATTGTTGTATAAAGAAAATATGGTTTGGTAATGTTTAACGTTTCGTTTGGTAATGTTTGGTATGTGTAGTGATGGTATGTATTAACCTGTTTATTATTTGATACCAGACATCATAGAAATACTACTGTGTCTAGCCGCTGGTGTGCCATTGCGACTTAATAGGTTTATTGTAAATGTGTAAATTGGTTATCTATATAAATAAAGTTAGTATAAAAAGCAGCGATAGTCTAGTGGGAGACCGTAGGACTGCCACGCAGAGGTCTCAAGTTCGATCCCAAGGCACGCATATATGACTTTTCAAAGTTATGTGCGTATTAAATAGTTAATTATCGCTCACTTTAACGGTGAAGGAAAACATGGTGAGGAAACCTGCATGTCTGAGAGTTCTACATAATGTTCTCGAAGATAAATGAAGTCTGCCAATCTACACTGGGCCAGCGTGGTGGATTATGGCCTAACCCTTCTCACACTTAGAAGAGGCCCGTGCCCAGCAGTGGGGCAGTTTAATACGCAGCTGATATTATTATACTATAAAAAAGGTTGAAATGACTGAATTTAGGCAGGTGTGTTAAGTCATTGTACATACGGAGAAAATGAGTTATGATCATCAAATAGTTGTTACGTATCTGTATGTTTTTTGTGTCCATGGCTGTCTGTAAGGTTTTCTGCAATAAAGGAATTTATACATTAATACTTTATATCCATATATATATAAAAGTATATACCCATTTTTAAACATGGTTATATTTTAGGCTTAGTTAAAGTTTAATGGGAAAGGAATTTGGAGTTAGTGAGAGAATTTTAGACCAAAGGGCGACCATGTGTTTGTCTTCCCTAAAAAACGAGAAAATCTAGTTTATTTTCTTGGTTCATAGTAACAATTGTTGACGTTCTGGACAAAGGCCAGGTTAAGAGCACCTTGGACCGGCGAGCGTGTATGAGGAATGTGATGAAAGTTAATGAAGCCAGATAAGTGTGTCAGGATCGTAACAAATGGAAATCCGTAGTCTCTGCCTACCCCTCTGGGAAACAGGCGTGAAGCTATATACATATGTATATTGTAACAATTGTGAAGCTAGGCAAAGCAGCAATATATTTTATATTCGCCAACTGTCTACCAGAGAGACTTCGACAGTTAAGTGTGGTTTTAAATGAATAATTAATTGTCTTTGAGGCGTTGCTACAAGGTGAATCTGGATTACGACTTACGGCTTACAATCTAAATTAACAATTATTATTCTAGTCATGGATTGTTAGTTGCAAATTACGGTAAGACAAACCTAATACAATTAGAATAAACGGGAACAGTAACACGTATACAATTTTGTTTTACGTATTAAATTGACTGCACGGATGGTGTAGCCACTACGCCGAATGTTGTAGGCTCAATGGGTCAAAAATTTGTGTGATCCACAGTTAGTTATTCCGAGTCTGGGTGTCCGTTGTTGGAATATTTGTAAAATCTCCCGCGACACAGGAGTCGTTCCTAGAGCAATTAAGAATTATGTTCAGAAAACACCTTATAATACCAAATAGACCTTAACAGAATTGAAAATCGAGTCATAAGCATGAACTTTTGCCACGAAACTAATTAGATAATCCCTCTAAGCAGCTGGTATTAAACATTTTAGTAAGCAAGTATTATTATTATTCTGCAGTACAGTCACTATCATGTCTTAAAGCATTGTCTTTGTACGTATTAGAACGAGATAATGGTCTACATTGCGTAACGCGCTGATTTATATATTTATACTCGCAGATGTCACAATGACAATGATTTTAGAGCTGGTGGTAGTTATCAAGTCGCATGGTAATTATCGTTTTAAGTACATTTTTTTATTTTTTATTTATTGGTGACAACAAACAGCTACACTATACATGCTATACTTAAAGAATATACGTTATAATAAGAAAATAGTTAACAATAGTGCAGCCCACAGCGTTATCCACAGATTAATAACAAAGCAATCGGTAGAAACAATTCAAAATTAAATAAATGACATTACGCATACAAATGTACATTTCAGAGAATAGATCACATAAAGTAAGTTTAATTGTTAATTGAGCCTTGAACACTAAACAGATGATAGTTTATGTCTAAGGTCTTTTTTAAATTTAGTGATAGTTCTGTTAAATAAGTCTAAACTGACAAAGTTTTCGTTGTAAGTGTGAGCCATGCGGCGAGTAGGGACGCGATGTCCGCTGTTGGTACGGCACGACCTCAGTGCGAACAGGCGGTTTACGCGAGCCTCTCGCATTCGCACGGTTCTGGGTACGGCATAATTAATTTTTGAGACTAAACTTGTACAGTCAAAATAATTATTGATAATTTTATACAGAATACACATTTCTAAGTATTTACGTCTATTTTCTAATGATACTATGTTATATTTGTTGAGCAGATCGGTATAAATTATATAATTTTTGTTACATCTATATTGCATAGTACGCAAAAATTTCCGCTGGACTCTCTCAATAGCATCAGTATATTTATTATAGAAGGGGTTCCATATAATGGAACCATATTCTAGTTGAGAACGAACAAGAGTTTTATATAAGTATAGGTATGTTGAAGGACGTTTAAACCCAGTACACGACCTCATTACAAAGCCATACATTTTGAAAGCTTTATTAATAATGTTATTGACATGGATATCAAGACAAAGTTTAGAATCCAAGTACACGCCGAGGTCTCTCAAATTTGATGTCTTAGTTAGTAAAGTATTGCATAGCTTGTATATATATGTGAAGTTATTGATATTTTTAGTGAAACTAATTTGATTACATTTCGGTAGACTTAAATATAGTTTATTTATAGCACAGTATCTACTAAGTCGGTCAAGATCTTGCTGAAATTCAATGCAGTCGTCAATTGATTTGATGGATTTATAAACTTTAAGATCATCTGCATATAGAAGAAAATTTGTATTTTGAAAGCAATGCTTGATGTCATTAATAAAAAGTATAAAGAGCAACGGCCCGAGAATAGACCCCTGGGGAACTCCAGAAGTAGCAGTGATACTCCTAGACTGGTACCCATTGACGACTACTTTCTGAGACCTATTCTGAATATATGAAGAGAACCAACGTAATAGATTACCCCGTATCCCGTTAAAAGCTATTTTGTTCAAAAGTATTTCATGATCAATTTTGTCAAACGCTTTTTTATAATCTGTATAGATTGCATCCACTTGAACGCGATTATCAAGGTTTTCAAATAAGAAATCTATAAATATGAGTAGATTGGAAACTGTAGACCTGCTTTTGACAAAACCGTGCTGTTCTTCAATTAAAGTGTTATGTAAAATTGGATATATCTGATTGTGTAACAACCTTTCGAATATTTTCGATAGTGTCGATAATATGGAAATTGGTCGGTATTGTTCAACATTATGTTTACAACCCCCTTTATATATAGGAGTGATGTTGGCACGTTTCCATATATCGGGGAAAGTACCTTCGCGCATGCACCTGTTATATATTATATAAAGGGGTTTATATATGCTCTTGGCAGTGTTTTTAAACAATATGGGTGGCAACCCGTCGGGACCAGCACCTTTAGAAACGTCTAGTGACAATAATACTTTTAATATTTGAGATTCAGTGAAATGAATGTTAGTGAGTATAATATTATTGTGAGATACATCTGGTGGTGGTTGCCATTGTGCGAGTGTCGGTGAGGACGGCTCGTACACGGATAAGAAGTAATCTGCAAACATATTGCAGATCGTTTCTGGATTACTAGATGAACTGTCACCAAGTTGCATGGTGGAGGGAATTACGGGTTTTACCTTTCGTTGCGAAATATAATGCCAGAAATGCCTTATATTATTAGTTAAGTTATCTTCTACTGATGTAATATATTTTTTATAATATTGTTTACACGTTTCTTTAAACTCTGCTCTGTAATTCGAGAAAACTTCGTAATCGGACTCGTTATGATACTTTTTCCATTTAACCCACGCTTTCTGTTTTTTATTAAGTATTTTTATCAACTTATGCGGAAACCAAACCGGGAAAGAAGAAGTCTTAGGTTTTGATCTAGGTGTAAATTGTTTAATTATGTTGTCAAATTCATTATAAAAAATGTCAAGTGTTCCTTCTGAGGTTGGGTCTTGTAATAGTTCCTCCCAGTTGGTTTCACGGATTTTATTATTTATACAATCAAAATCAGCCTTGTAAAAATTATATTTCATAATAGATCGTCGTTTCATGGGTTGAGCGGCATGCGTCAGATTAATGGTGACTTCAAAAGGAGGATGGTGGGCATCTATAGGCAATAATGGCGTACGTTGTAAGCTATTTATAATACAGGATGAATTAGATATCACTAGGTCTAGGATCTTGCCATTCTCGTTAACAACGTCGTTATATTGAGCTGCATTAAGTTGGGACATAAAGTTAATGAGCAAAGAACTCGTATCTGTAAAGCTCAGTCCAGTTACGAAGAGCGGGCTTAACCCTCGAGAGTTATTTGATATTGTCGCCTCCCATCCTAATTCCGGAATATTATAATCTCCCGTCACATAAAAAGTATCAACAAAAGAATGGTTAATAGAATCTTGCAACATATCGAGGTGGCTGTCATAGACAGCTGAGGGAGTTCGGGGAGGAATATAGGCTGCACTTATAATGTGCTTCATGCCGTGGGTGATGCTTGGTATTTCTATAATAATATGTTCTATAATGTTAGGTTGCGCGTAGTTTGTAAATTTTGAAAAATCAAAACGAGCCGATTTCAGTGTATGCAATACAGCCACCAGCACCCCGCCCCCGTCCTGCTTGTGGGAAGTAGCGCGGTCGCGGTCACAGCGGTACACCGTGTAGCGCATGTCTATGAACTCGCTGTTCTCTATGTCAGGCACGAGCCAGGTCTCAGTCAATACTATGATATCGTAATTGTTGGACAAAATATTCATGAACAGTGTGTGTAACTTGGTACGGATACCTCTGCAGTTTTGGTAGTAAATAGTTAATTCATTATTTATTCTAGAACTATCCATTATCAATATATGAAACATTGTTTCAAATACTATTAAAATGTTAAGTTGCAATATAGATAGCTTATTAAAACTTGAATGGTACATTTAGATTAATAAATTTAGTTAGTTACAATATAAATTTCTTTAGATAGATATTTCCCCGTGTTGCAACAGACTTTACAAACATTTTAACAACGGTCATAACGAGCTCACAGGCTAGGAACCAGTCACGACTGATCACACAATTATTTGTCTCGTGGTGGCATCGAACCTACAAAATGCGGGGCAGTGTCAGTGGCGAAGCAACCACTTACACCACTACGCCATCCGTGCACTCATAATAATACATTACATATTTTTTGTTCCAGACGAAGCAACAAAGACACGGAGGTGGTTATTTACACTGGGTAGACTCACTATCCTACGTAGACATGTTAGTGATGGCGTACGTCGCTTACTACAACAAGAAGTCTCTACTGGTGACGCATCCCTTGTTGACAGTGTCACGATATTTAAAACGCGCCTTCCTTTGGGATATTATTAGTGTATTTCCGTTTGAGCTTTTGGTAAGTAATTCGTTTTAGTTCTTAGAAAGTAATTTGAGGAACCAAAACGAATTTTTCATTTTGTAATAATGCCCATCAAACAGCATTGAGGTCACAGTGGTAAATTTTGATAGAGTGCTAACAGCGTGCTATATTCGTACATATATGTAACTGTGCACAAGTGCGCGTGCAAACGCAAGTGCACTCTCTAGTTAGATATGAGAGTGATGCACTTTTACAGGCTAAGGAGATAGCAATCCGACGATATAGCAATAAGGTCAGGCGCAAGACTAACAGGTGTACGTGTGTGTCCTTCCAGGATAGGGCAATAATACTTCGGCAACTTCTTAACTCTAGGATGTAACGAAATAATTGTAAAGTAAAAAAAAAAATTAACCTGTGATCTCATTATCTATACCCTATACTAGATTACAAGGCAGTCATCAAATCAATATTTTTATAAAGTTTCAGTTTTCGTTATTTATTTATTTTTTATTTTTATTTATTTAATCAATAACAATTTTACATTGTGTGTGAACATACAACAATAATTATAATACTAATATAATCAAATAATTATTTCAATAAAATTAACATTACATCAAATAACTAATTCAATTGTGATCAAAATTACATATTTATCTAATTAAAAATAAATTAATAAATTAATTGCCATGTCAAAATAAAATATAAATAAGAATGTCAGAATCAGTCCATAATATATCATGTCAAGTTAATATATATGGTCTAATTATATTATTATGTTGGACAAAACGCATTTTTGCATTTTTTTATCTTGATCAGAAAGTCAATTAAGTTCTTAATAATTATGGTAAATTGATTTGATTTGTTTTGTGAACTTATTCACAACTTCTACGTTCATTACCAGTGCCTCGTAGTCGAAAAAAGGAAACAGAGTCGTATTGAGTAATATAATTAACCTTCTTTTAATAGTAGGTATAGCACACATAATTGGTTGTAAGCATTGCCCAAATTTCCATTCAGTGTTGAAGCAGGTCAAAATATTTTCACCCTACTGCATTTTGTGTTACGATAGCTTCAGCGTTGTATGCGCAATTATAAGGTCCTCAGGTTTTAGAGAACACCTTGTGCTGTCAGCTGTTGAAACGTCTATGGGCTAGAGTAATCGCTTACTATCAGGCTGTATACTTACATGCTACTTCATCTGTATATAAGACAGAACTTTAAGGGCTTGTCCTACCACCTCCAAATAGCATTTATCTATAAGCTGAAAGTCTCGCTATCTCTCTTCTTTAAACTAAGAAGAGAGAGACAGCATACGATTTATCTTACGGATACCGTTAACTTGTTAGTTGTGGGACTGGCAATAAGATCAGTAGGTATATAATATTGGGATTCAAGTTTAATAAGAGTATTCTTTTCAGATTCGAATTGTAAATGATAATACAAATCTGGATGTATATAGAATCAATCGAATGCTATGTGTAAGTTTATCTTTATTTTATAAGATATGCATAGAAATATACACTTATCTGTGTTTATCCAGGAAGCTATAGGTATATGTAGGTGTACTACACCAATATTTCACTAGCTATGTTTAGCTGCAACGTAACAGCGTCGACGTCATCAACCGGGCTCATAGACTGAGGATTCTTTAACAAAAGCATTGCCTTATTCAATATCTACATATTATATATAAAATTGTATATGTATTCCAAAAGCGTAAGCCATAATTTCAGGTCATTGCTTGCGCAAATATCCATTACGGTCAAAACACACCTTAAAAAAACAATGATGCGATCACCCGTCCTATCTAAACTGCTTTTGTTTCTACAACATTGAATAAGGTATCCAAAAAATACCGACTAAGTAGTCGCCATACAAAATTAAAATTTTAACCTGACCCTGTTTTGTTTAGATAACGCGAATAACGAGTGCTTTTTCTTACTGGGAGAGTGACATACTGCGTGTCAACCCGATCATAGTACTCATAAAGTTTCTGCCTATAGCCGTCACTATAGTGAATGTAGCAACAGCGTTCATCTTCGGCAACGCGTGTGAAACATACTTTCCAGAACATTCGTCGTTTATACTCGTGAACTGCTCCAGTGTGATGATAATAAACAGCAATATACCTAAGATCAGATGTAAGTCACCTTCAATAATAAGTATAAAACCTCTCGAAGGGCCGTTTAACGTAGGACCCATGTCCCTGTGTAAGTCTCCCAGAGGACCGCATATATGTCTAACCTAACATTTTTATAAAGGTTTTTTTTGATACGAGAAACATGTTACCCCAATATTGGTCGACGTGTACGTGGCCTATTGAAATTTTAAACATCATAATTATATTTTATCATTATATCATTATGATTTCATTACGTTTAATGGAGTACAAGCAAAGAGTCTCAAACTGATAGTGATCCATGAGAGGTCTAAATTAAGGCTTAGACCTTTGATTAAGAGTTTGATGCAGAAGATAGGCATCTAAGCATGGTAATCATTGTAAGAAGGTATCTGTCACTGCAGTCGCCGGCAGCGTAGACCTGCTGTTTCCGATGCCGATGGGTCTCCTTTTGTTTTATATTTTAAATGTATCTTTGCTTTATTTTTCAATGTTTATTTCCAAACTAGCTGTTATCTGCGGCTATGTCCGCGTGGAATTTAACAAAAAGTTTTAGTTTTAGTTTCACGGATCTCTATTTTTTTATCAAATTATATAAATCCTGTCAAAATCTGTCCAGCCGTTTCAGAGATTAGCCGAAACAAACAGACAGACAGATAAAGAAAATTTACAAATTTCCTTTTTTTATTTAATTTATGTAAATATTGTTAAAATGTTAAACTTCACGCATAAGGATAAGATAAATAGTACAGGAGCTGTTACTTAAATTAAATAGCCACGAAGAGTTATGGAAAGTAAGAAACCAAATGCTAAATTAATTATAGCTACTGGTACACCACCATTGGTGACCATAATTAACATCTGGTACAAAATAAATGCGAGGGGCACATTTTTAAGACCTGCACGATAATAATAATAATTATAAGACCTGCACGATATTCTACCACATACACACAACACCATCTAGCCCAAACTAAGCAGAGCTTGTACTATGGGTACTACACGATGGTTGTATATTTTCATTATAAAAATTTAATGACGTGCTTAGCTATGACTTATACTCTACACAAAGAAAGATTTCTATATTATTAAAAAATCGCTTTATAACTCTTTATGCAAGTACGTACTTACGGTTAAATCAATTTGACTTTTTTATTGGTGTCCAGTATAATTGATACTGCCCACATACCGGTCACCCTGATAGAATTAATTAAATGTAATTAATTCTATCAGAATAGCGGGCATCGTATCTTTAGCATTTGCTCGCTCTACATACGACGTTTATCAACGGAGTTTTTTCTAAATACAAAATGTTTCCAACTTTGTTGCTTACATAGCAGCATTTAAATATTCTATTTCCAGATAATGGTTTCCTATCTCTTACTTATCCTATAAATATATTGCGCTTCTGTATACACAAACACGGAGATGCACTTGAGCAATTTCTTGGCGGTTAGTATATTTTGAGTGATATTACTTTCTCTTGAATGCACCTTTGGCGTATTGGGAAATGATGGCATTTCTTGTCTCTTATTATCATTGCATTTAACATATTGGATAACGGATGGTAATAAATTGATGGGGTCCGTGGACCGTAGGTGCCGATTCTGGTTGTTCTTATCATCATGGACAGTTATAGAAAAGCTATTCGTGTGATACGGATCTAAAAGTGTAAAGTGACTAAGAATACAGGTTTTTGAAGGTTGCCAGTCATTTGGGTTAAACATTGCTGGTATTCTTGTTACGGTCTCCAGCTAAGCTAGAATGCTTGGGTAAGGAGTGGGTTTACGTTGGTGCTGCAATCGGTAAGAATCGAATCAGTGACCAATGTATTCAATGCCTTATCCATTGGGCTACCACCACTTGTATTGGGCTACTCCAAAGACATTAGAAAATGTCCTTTATCGTTAATCGTAATGTCGTTAAATCCTTACAAATAAACAAAAATAACATTATTTTTTTCTTCACAACATTAGTATAGATGTAGATATATTATACAATAAGATTTAGATAGCTATAAAATTATACCTATTAATGTATATCAATTTGTAGTAGTCTAGACGACGATGAAATGTTATGATCTAACTTCGAAGTACAGATAGACCGCAAACTAATATCAGTATATTACTAACAATAATCGAATTTTGTCAAACTTAAGCACGAAACTACCTGCGACAATTATTGGCAACTACTTTGTAAGTAACAGTAATGAATAAAGTATATTTGATTTAATAACTTACAATGATTTATTTTATCTACGGTTTTTTTAAGGACGACTGCATTATTATTTTGCTAGGTACTAAAAACATTGAAACTACATATGAATGATATTTTTTATTCCGTGTGGTTCTGACTTCTGGATTTCGATATTTTCAGCGCACTAGGACTACATAACCCTTTGAGCGCCACGTTCTTGTATAGAAGACAAACTTTTCCATGCCCTACACGCCACGTCTTTATTAGAAGACAATGTCTAATCGTAAAATTAGAAAAAAAAAATGCATTAAAAATAGTCAATTTTGTGCGTAATTTTATGCCTTAAACTCTAGTTATACGTTTTTATTACAATAGGTGACTTTGTTTATTTAAAAAACTGCTACCTATAGATTTATAGCTTGACTGGAGGACACATCGCGTACAAATAAATTAATAAGGAGCGAGGAGGAGGAATCCATATGATACCCACTGATAGGATGGTTGTTTTTTCTACGTCATGTTATCTATGGTGGCTGAGAGTTCTATATAATAATGTTCTTCATTTACTGAAGTAATTATTTCAAAGAATGATGTGAGTGACAGATGCACGTAATGGACGTGAACAAGGCATGTGGTCGAGAGATTGATTGTTTTGCTACACTATTTTGCTTTGGTGTTAACTTTACTTGCTACCAAACTACTTTGCAAATGGGAAAGAATATTACTGTAATTTTTGATAAATGTCTGTGCAACAAAAATGTTTAGAGACTGAATGAAGTTTGCATGCGAAAGTGCGGTGCTATTTTAAAATTCTTTAAACTAGAAATAAATAATGCTTTATCTTTTTTTTCCGAACTTGACTTTGTTTGAAATAGTATAAATACATCTCGCGTTAACATACCAAAAATGATTGTTAAAGCATTATACAGCCGGTTCAATCATCGACATAAGCTCATTAATTTGTCAATGCTGAATACAGGCCACCGCTGTTATTGGTTGTGGTCGGAATAGGTAGTGAAGTATTCTACTAAAACCGCGGCATCCATATGCGGTTAGGCATCCATATTAATATCAATTTTCAGTATGTTGACCCTAAATAGTGCAGTATTTGAAGTCATCAAATATAGTATTCCACAAATGCTGCAGATTGTTTCTGCCTAACAACTATTGTCGTGGTAGAAAGCACCGATTACTGGTGGTTCCAGCGTGTCGTACGGACGCACGTTTCAACGGCTGCACGGATGGCGTAGTGGTTTAAATGATCGCCTTGCCACTGCGCCGAGTTTTGTGGATTTGAATCCACACAGGACAATAGTATGTGTGATCCACAAATGGTTGTTCCGAGTCTGAGAGTTCTTTGTGTAGGTTGTTTGAATGTTTGTAAGACGCCGCGACACAGGAGTTATTCAAAAACAATTAAAAAAACTCACGTATGTATATCCCAGTCATTAAAGCAGCTTAACGCTCTCTTGTTCTTTGAACCAGAAGTTGATATTTTTGCAGGTGAATGGCGGGTATTATTATTATAATGTGTGAGGCAATACCTCATGTATTCTAATAAGCAGAATAGAACGCGTAAATAATGAGCAGAACGCGGGAATGCTAAATTTATGTTACAATATTGTGATTAAATAGTGTAATTTGCGCAAGCATTTCTATTTATTGTAAAATAAATAGCCTCATGCGTGAGAAGGGGTAGATGGAGTTGTATTACAATCACATTTAGGCAACTATAGCTTTTTGGACAATGTAATAGTGGGCAACAGCCTACCGAAGACAGTTCCAAACTACGTGCCGCTATTGAGATTTTCTTCACAGAAAGGCCAATTACGGTTTGCTCAACCCGGGTATCGCTTTAGCTATCGCTGCGCCACAGAGGAGCTGACATATTATTGTCTTTTTATTTTAAGATTATTATGCAGACAGGTTTTATTAATAGGTAATCCGATACATATTTCGGAGTATCAGAATTAATATTCTTTTCTTATGGTTTATTTCAATATTTGACCACATTAATAGCGCAATAGTTTGTTTGAATTCGCGTTATGCTGCACCTAGTACTGTAGATTCGATACCCATACGGAGTGTATAACTGTGTTAATTACAAACAGTTGTTCCAAGTACGAACGATCTTTATATCCACAATTTAATTATGCTTTAGCGAGATAAATGTATAAAAAAATAATTTATGTACGTAAAATATCGGGTATTTTGAATGCCAATATTCCACATGCATGCGTATTTTAATCAACATATTATCGATCAGTACGTGGGGCATAATACGATTTTTCTTTTTACAATTATATAAATGAAGTAGGACCATAGCTTACAATAAAGGCAATCCAAGCCCTTCTAATAGATAACATTTTATTATTTTGTCGAATAAGCTGCCATAAGATAGCGCAGGATAAAGCAATGATATTGTATACTATAGATGTGTTACGTCCTTACTAAATTATAAGTTTCCGTGTTGACATTTTGTAGTAGGATAAGAAAGTATAAAACTCAGTTTTGAAGGTGACGTATCATTATGTGTGTTCATTGTAACTTTCCCTAATGATGGTATAAATATTAGTTCCAAAAAGATGGCAGAACATGTGCTTCACTCAATTATATTATATGCCATATAATTATTATTTATATAAAATAGCACAAGCAAAGTTCGGTCTTAATATATTTAATTGACATGTAAGTTCTTGGAGACATGCTTTACGCGAAGTGATTAAAAGCTAAAATTAGTTCAGTTCTGGTTCTTGGCGCGCATGTAACATATCTGGCCTTTTAAAATATATTATATCACTCTACGAAAGCGGTTATCAAGTATGCCGTTCGGCTAAGATTACCGTAGTGCTTGTAACACTGGTAGAACATATGGCTCGGCAGTTGCCAACCTTTCTAAAAAGTAGTCGCTGTGCTGCCAACGCAGATGAGCTGACACAGATCACCCTAACTTCTCTGCTAAAAGCACACCATCTGCTCAAAAGCTTGGCCACATTATTCACTTCAGGAACAAAACATAGTTACAATGGGAATGCGATTGGGAAATATGAGAAACCTCGTAAGGCTATCATACTTGCGTAGTCGAACCTGTAAGAATGGAATCGCTTTGCAAGGGAAAATAATATCTCAACCTTATGGAGCTCTGGAATAGGAAACCTTTTCACTACAGAAATACAAGACAAGGTGATAAGATGAGCATACAGGTTCTTTTTTACCTGGGTTCCAGAGTTACACAAGGTTAGCAGTATGTCCTAACTTTCACAACAAGACCTTAGCATCTAGCTACGTCTCTTTCATACAACTTTTATATTCCAATATGCCATGATGAGACCAGATACTTTATTTACCGATGAGTATAAATTATCTGTTCATAACAAATGTACGGTCACGCTTTGCTTACTTAGTTGCGTACTTTCCACAGATGCATACACCGAGTACGCTTACACGTTCTACTGGGTATACGAGATATTTGTGGGTATGTACTTAACATAATTTATACTACCGTATCACGATATACATATGGCCGGTTGCATCCATGTCGCGTAGAATGGCATGCCGATAAACTGTATGACGTCACGATAGTTGGATACATTAAATGTGTTCAGAATACTGAAATGTCAAGAGGGATTAGATAGAGATTTAATATTATAATTCTGAAAGTTTGTGAAGATGTTTAGAGGCTTCGGTGTATGATACTTAATCAAGCGACAGCCGTTGAATAAATTAGGATGTTAATTGATACACATAACCCGGATTAATACACAATTTTTTTTATCCCGGTAGATGCCCTTCCTGTGGTATTCACGTCGGCGAAGCCACGAGCAGAAAATAGTAATAATTATAAAAATATTAAGTAATAAAATGTGAAGAATTTGGTTATAGATCGATTAATTTTGAAATTGCTACACCGACAGATGTGTAGCACTTAAATTATAGAAGAAAGAAGTTGCTACATATACAACGAAAATTCAAATGGAGTTTAATTATAATGCTTAGTGCATTATAATTAAACTCCATCAGAATTTTTTTTCTGCTATGCCCGCGATTTCACCCACGTTCGCCAGCAACATTATCTACCTGGATTGCACTATATTTAAAATGTTTGGTACTATGAACTGGGATTAAATGAAACTGTACAGTTGAATCCCCTGATACCAAGCTGCATCAAAATCCGTTCATTAGTTTTTGCGTGGAGCTTGAAAAATAAACACCAGAAATTAATGTCATAGTTTTTGTGGCTTCAGGTTCCGAAATCCATAATAAAATAAATTTAAAACAATTCTCAGTAACCTGTTGCAAGATAAAGAGAGACAATTTATACATCAGTAAAAAATAATAAGTATGGTTTTGCTTCAACTCGGTAACAGAAAAGAAATTAAAATAGACTAAGTTTCGTCTTTGTAACGAATATATGAAAGCTTTTTATCTCCTATCTATATTTATTTATTTATTTATAGAGGTCCAACAGCTTATCTTAGTTTGACAAAATATTTGAGTAAGTATTCGATAGCCAATGACAGGTCCTCGTGTTTAACATTTGATTAAAAATTACACATAGTTTCCAAGAAAATAGCAATTACACGTATTACATACAACCAAAGTACAATCCAGCTTAGTTAGCAATATAACAGTTTAAACAAAGAACTGTTCACTCATTCGTCGTCTCGCCACTGGAATACTAGTGCAGAATAAATCCAACTTCAGATCTTTAGCAGTTGATTTAAACCTATTGCTCGCTCGATTAAGGAAAGAGTTTTGCCGATAGTTTGAAGAAGATCTAGGCACATGCAAGGGTTTTGCAGATCTTAATAACTTGGGTGGCGCATGGAGATTTGGTTTGTTTAATAAGTTGGGACAATTTATGTTGTTTGAGGCAATTTTAAGTATATAACAAACGTTGGCAATATTTTTTCTGTCAGAAAGGGTAAGGTAGGGTTAGGTAAAGGAAAACTTCTTACAAATGTTTAGATATTGACTTGTTTTAAATGGAATTTGTAGACGATAACACATCTAATCAATAAATTCAAAATTTAACATCTGGTACCTGGATGGTGGGACCCTAGGAGGTGACATAGAAACGGTTTTACAAGATTTGAAACTTTTGAAAAATAAATTTAATTCCATTGGTTTAGAAATAAATTCAAACAAATGTGAAATTTTTATTAACGAAAAAATAGATAAATCTTTGACTTTATCAAAATTCAACTCTTTGGCTCCAAACATCAAAATTATTGAATATGATTATTTTCGCCTTCTTGGGTCTCCCGTATTGGAGGAAGCATTCGAGTCGTTTATAGATGAAAAGTTTTGTGAAGTTTCAGGCCGACTACTCAAAATTATTATTCATTCTGCTTATACAATCAATCGTTATTGCCTCTTCGATCCTCTTAATTTTGGAAGCATTTAATACTTTTGGAAAAAGTCGACGATACTATTCGCCATAGACTTAGCAAAATTTTAAATTTGGTTATGAACAACCGAGTGTGGCTCCAGGCAACCCTACTAGTTCGCTTGGGTGGCCTCGGCGTTCGCAAAATTAGTGATGTCAGTTTACCGGCGTTCCTGTCTTCGGTCCACTGCACTGAAGAATTGACCGGGCAAATTTTAGCTCCTACACTGGTTAATTCTGAAGTGTCGTGTAAGTCCGACGCAGTGAAGGCTTGGAAAAGAGTCGGTGGGACGGGCCGCTCTGCAAAATGGTGAGAGAGCATCTCATGAACACATTTAATATTGCTGAGCGTACCCGTTTATTGGCTGTGGGGGAGTGGGAATCGGGTCTTTGGCTCCGAGCACTCCCATCGTCCAACATAGGCACTATGCTGCCGTCGATGGCCTTGGCCACCATGGCCTATCAATGTTGCACCTAATGGTTTGGCACGTGACGATGGGAAGAGACCGGAAGGTATGTCATTGATGCCTTGGAAGATGGGTAGGTTCTTGGTGTGGGACGCAACATGTGTCAACGCCCTTGCGCCATTACATCTTCCCAGCACAGCGGGTTGTGCTGGCGCTGCTACTGCATCCGCGGAGTCTTTCAAACGGCGCAAATACAAAAACCTGGCAGGGGATTATGATTTTAGCCGTTTGGGGTCATGGGGTCCCAGTACTCGTGCTCTCTATAGAAACATAGCAAAAAGGTTAATCGACGCTTCCCGTGACCAGAGGGCTGGCCTTTATTTTGCGGAAAGAATAAGCATTGCCATTCAACGTGGCAATGCTGCCAGTCTTCTGGCCACACTACCAGTCCACTGTGATGCGCAGGAATTTTATGACGTCTATTAGAGGGTTTTAGTTTTCTTTTTCTTTCTGTTTTATAATATTTTAGGTATAAGTTAGTTTTAAAGAATTGTGTTTATATGTATGTTCATAGTTAATAATTTAAATAAAACCTTTTTCCGGAAAAAGAAAACACATGTATTTAAAAAAAAATATTCTAAGTCTCTCAATTCTCATAACGCACGTATCGTAACCCGAATTCCATATCTGTGATGCGTATTCTAATATGCTTCTGACGAAAGTGCAATCGAGAATTACCCAGGTTTTATCATTTTTAAAATAAACAGATGATCGCATAATAAAACCAAGAGCCCTATAGGCTTTTGTTACCATGCCATCAATGTGCTAGGTCACGAACAGATTCATTTCTAGGGATATGGCGTCCTTTTATTATGCATTGAAACGCTAAGTTATCTTTCTTTTGACTGTACGTTACAACGGCGCATTTAGCGGGGTTAAGGTCGAGTTTGTTAACGTGACAGTAATGATCAAGGCGAGTGCAGTAATTGTGCGTCGGATCGTGAAGTTATTGCTGCACAGATTTTCATGTCATCCGCGAAACACAACAGTTTAGAACTATGAAAACAGGTTCAATATTGTTTACAAATATGTTGAATATCAAAGGTGCAATTATTAAAGATCCCTGAATGCAGATACAGCATATAAGCATTTATACATATACTTACCCGTCATATATATTGGGGTTGACGATGATTATGGGCAGTAGATACAATTTTTAAATGCAGCTATATCTTTCTGTTACATGTTGTATAAAATTTGCTTTCAATCCAGGTTTGGGCTGCAGTCCCATAGGCATGTGGACCAAAGTGGACATGTGGGTAGTGATGTGTCTTCAGATCACCGGCTTTCTATACTTCGCCTTCATGTTTGGCTACG
Source organism: Catocala fraxini (assembly GCA_930367265.1). Classification (NCBI taxonomy): domain Eukaryota; kingdom Metazoa; phylum Arthropoda; class Insecta; order Lepidoptera; family Erebidae; genus Catocala; species Catocala fraxini. The sequence goes on from OV884033.1 coordinate 18,130,468, forward strand.
TCGCCTCTACAAGATCGGCCTCAGCTAGTGCTCTGTTGGAACATGATGTATGTTATTTTTATTACCTGCTAAGTTTATTTTTATTGACATCGGTGGCAGATAGGCCAGCAGCTCACCTAATAGTAAGCGGTAACAGCTGTTCAAAGACATAGTATGTATTTACTTAATATCAAAGAAGACAAAAGACATAGAAACAGAACCAAGCCACAGAGGTGGCAAACAAGCTGTCATTCCGCCTGGCGATAAGCAACCTAAACTATGATAAAGAAACGGGTGGAAGGCGGTAAGAGAGGGTAAGAAAAGAAAGGACCCATCGTGGAAGCGTGAAGTATTAAGTCGTATGACGACTCGATGGCGTAGTGGTTAGTGTAACTGACTGCCACGCCTGAGGTCGCGGGTTCGATTCCCGCACAAGTCAAACATTTGTGTGCATGAACATGGATGTTTGTCTTGGTCTGGGTGTTTCTAGGTATAATATGTATGTATTTACAAAAAAAAAGTATATATGTATGTTTTTCCATTGTCTAGTATCCATAGTACAAGCTCTGCTTAGTTTGGGCTAGATGATGTTGCGTGTATGTGAAAGAATATTATTACACTTAGGTGTTAGTTTTGAATTTAGGATTAAATTGACGTTTCCTATTGCGCTTGACCAAAGTCTTTCAAAGTTAATATTAGAAGTGTGGTAACTACAGCAACATCACAATATGACTTAACACAAATATTGCATGCATGTCTAGTAAGCGGCAAAAGTCCATAAAAGGATGTTGAATCATAAGTCGCTGATTGGTTCCGATCACATAATGGCCTAACCAAAATAAGATTACAAATATCGCTGAATGTCACGGAAACAAATTTACTGAACGTTCATATTACAAAAATAGCCAATCGTTCGGCAAAAAAATATAAATCTTTTGTTGACTGTATACTGTGCACTGTATATTCGATGAATTTATAAGTCTTTTTTATTATACACCAAATAAGTCTCTGTTTTTAAATAAGACAACTCCCACACTAGGAATGGTTCTTGTGTCGCGGGGAAATGAGTATGTCCTTCATAACGAATGTTACACACTTTAAGTTATAATGTTTTATTATACAGCGTGTGACAATAAGATCTGGTCATATTTTAAAGTTGTATAGTAAAACACTCAAAATAGAGAGGGAAAAGAACATACTTTTTTAAGGTTTTGCGGTTACGCTTTTGCTTATTAAGGTGCGTCTTAATTGTAGATCAATGAAATTCTCTTCAGGTAGATGATCTGATTGGAATGAATTGTTGGTAAAGTCTCACAAGAGTGCTGATGTTAAAGTCCGCATTAATCCGAAATGTGTAGCTAATCTACTAATATTGCCATGCAAACATAATAAACTAAAATTTGTATGCATGGAAAATTATTATAATTAAATCTACTACTAGGTACTGTGTTCAATATCACAATGGAAAACTCTCCCTCTCTTCCCGGCTATTTATTCCATATGGTATTAGGTCAGCCTTCTTTGTGTACTTCCTTAACATCACCCAAAACATTTACGTTTTCATAAAACGTTGGAATATGGACAACGCCATGAGAAACAATTGGGTACAAACATTATTGAAGGCCATAAAAAATTTTTTAGTTCACGATGCTATTAATTATCATCAATACTATACAACTCTAAAATATTACCACGCCTTTGTGTTACATAAATGTAAATAGGTCTATAAAATTACACTAGATAGGCCAAAATAAAAGAGAAAGCCACTATTCTTTGTTCTTTTTATTTTAGACATTACAATTATTAAACATCATTCGTTATAATTATTATTATAAAATTGGCACAGTTCAAAAATTTTAAATGCGGGCTTATAGCCCGTAATTGCCGCGGTTATCTCGTTTTGCGGGCAACTTTAGCAAAAGGTTCTCGCCCACTGGGACATTAACGGTTGGTTGCTATTGTACCTCCTCTTTGTAAGGAATATAAAAGTAATCGCATTTATACATTTAATGCCACAGAAATTTTCCAACCATTTCCACATTTCTCGTTATATAAAATGCTAAAAAGTGACAGAATATAGAAAATAATCATAATAACCTTATAGAAATTGAACATCAAAGAGAAAATAAAATTCCTTGGATACAATATTCATTTTATATTTGTTTCCTGCCTTACAAAAGTATTGTATCGTAAGTGATATTTCAATTGTCTTGAAGGCCGATCACATATCTAAAAAGTTAATAAGCCAATATCAAAGGAAGTCAATACGCTACAGAAGAATATGGAAGTTTTTATATAACAGATAAGTAATCTTATTTATACAGAAAGCGGATATTAATCCGGCCCAATATTTGTAGATAAAACGCGAAATGGAGTCGCAAAAATAGTGAAATATAACGAAGTGAAATTAACGAAATCTAATTAACGGCTGAAATTGTTAGTTCCGTGTTACGGCTGAAGTTCGGTCATTAAAAATATTACGACTTCATAGTCCCTTCGTAGTAATTATATTAGTTTTAACGAGCTCTACTCTTGTTTGTTATACAGGAAAAAACAAGGGACCTGGCAAACTTTCTGTATCAGGAAAACGTGGACCCCATGCTCACCGCGAAAACGTTGAAGTATTTCGAATATATGTGGAAAAGGACCAACGGCAGTAATCCACAGGTTTTTTGGAATAATTAACTCAATATTCATTTTGTACATCACAGGCTTTTTGTATAATAATATAAGAGAAAACATCTATTATTCACTGGTCACGTAGTGGTGAAATATTACTTTGTGCACTTTTTATGAAAAAGTACACGCATTAATTCTGCCAAAACGCTGACGGCCGCTGTCGTAAAATATTTTTTTATCTGGTGTGCATTTGTTTATTTCGCGGTTTAATATTTATTATGAAAGTTTTTAGTTTATATTTCACTGAGTCTAGCGCTTTGTACCATAAAAACCTTAAGCCGGTTTTAATTTAGCAACTTAAATGGTTAGTGGTAATCAAGGTTCACAAATATTATAACTTATAAGGCTAACGTTGTGTTGTGTTTATATGAAGGCCAATTCTCGTAATAAAATAGGTTCAAAATAGAGTGCCGAACTAATGTAATAAACGCCAATTTTGAACTAAAATGCAATTTATGTTCACGTTCGACGTGAATTTTTTGATAGTACACGGACTAAATTAGCTCTCCATTTTGAACAATTTTCAAATTTACAACTATTTGCCGTTTAAAATGTTCAGTACGCTTTGTCTATATGGGGCGCGATCTTGTTACCATCATCTCAGGCGTACAACTTAGCGTCATATAATATGTGTAACTTTTAATTCTGAACACCAATCATAGCGTTTAGGAATATTCATATTTTTTTGAGACAAAAAGTCAAGTGCCTGTCTTAGTAGTTTAGATCACTACAAAAAAAACGTAAAGAAAGATCTCCAATGCAGCCTTTTTGAGGTATTACGGTGTAAAAATGAAACACTAACGTAGCTGTACCTAATTAAAAAAGTGTTGGCAGAGCTTTGCCAATTTTTGGCGATATTTTAAGCAACATTTTCCTTTGCAGTATCGTAGCGTTGTCTCAAATAGTTAGTAATTTTGTGGCCGCAGGTGGGATTTAGCTAACAGCTGTTGGGTCATAGCGTCGCTTCATCATTTTGTTATCAAATTACAGTCATGTAGTTCGTACATTTTCCAACTATGGCTCCGATGATAAATCATTTCATTAATCTTTCCATTACACGCTGTGATAACAAGTATCCGAAACTGACGCAATACGATATTATTATACGACTGTAAATTCGTGTTAAAATTTTTAAAGTTGCCATGCGATATATACTGAATCTCAGTAACATATTTATTCGGTGGTAACATATCGAATGAGACATAAAATATACACACCCATTTACATCCTATTTCGATAATGATATTTTAGTAATGCTTTGAAATGAGATAGGAGGCTCCAAACAAAAATGTAGTCATGTATTACGCATTCATGAGTTATTTAGATAGTGTTATGTGCTTCGTAGAAAATATGTCGGCGCTTGAACTCAGCTCTAATGGAAGATACGTTAGTGTTTATGTACGAGCGAGCACTACGCGAAGTGCCGTTGTTCGGCAAGGTGGAAAGGTCTTTCATCAGGGTCATCACGCAACACCTGCATGAGATGTACTTCCTCAAGGGTGATACTGTCATACAGTGCAGGGATGTGCAGTCCTATATATTTATTATTTATCGCGGCAAGGTTAGTATTGTCTATATTTCGATTATACAGAATAATATAGTTATTTGCTAATTTGTTTAAACTGCGTTGCAAAGATAGTGTCGGTGTCTTTCAAAGCTAAATAATTGAATTTTATTTACTTATGGCTGAAAGGTAAAAACATTTATCAGTGACTGCACGGATGGTGTAGGGGTTTATGTGGTCGAATCGCCACTACTATCGGGGCAAATATTTGTGCGAACCACAAATTATTTTTCGGGTCTGGGTGTTCTTTACCTCTGTTGTTCGTAGGTTTGTAAAACCTCTGTTGTTTGCGGCCAACGCCATTCGACTATAGCAGTATTCCTACTGTTGTGTTTCGTTCGGTGAGTGAGATTGCCGGAGGCCCTATCACCCTCTTTCCCCCTTCCCGCTCCTTCTCCTTCCCACTTCCTTTTATTCCTAAAGGGTTGGCAACGCGCAAGTGATGCCTTTGGTGTTGCAGGCGTCTATAGGCTACGGTGACCACTTACCATCAGGTGGGCCGTGTGCTTGTTTGCCACCTTTATGGTATAAGAAAAATCAGCATAGTCGATATACCCCCGAAATGACTATGACCTTTGACCTCTGACCTAATATCAGTTCACGTGGTATCAGGTGACCTTTGCATATTATTTGAACCATTTTTTCGAACTCTAAGATTTACGGCAATTCATTGCCGTTTCTCACTTGTTACAAAATATAAGTAAAAAAAATATAGCATTAATATAGACACTAAAATTCAAATCGCTATGGATGTATATGTATTCGTAAGGTTATTTTGTAAACATGACTAAAATGTTAGTTTGCTTCATGTCCTAAACATTGTATACCGTAAGTTATACATGTCTTATTTATATTCATAGATATTTTTTATTACACACACAACAGTCTGTGTCCACAGTCAATCTTTCAAGTCAAATATCATTCGAGGTAAGTGATCGGGTATTTTATGTGTTCACGGGCATGATGCCGGCTCACTGAACTGGAAGAATAAGAAAGGTTTATTTCGATTATTTCCGTCTGTGTATCTCACTCGCTTTTTATTATAAACATGAATACTTGTGTGTTCAAATCTCGATGGGTTATATATATAAATTTTGTTCTAAATGTGGGATATTTTATTGAGTTCTGCATCTTGGGAGTCGAGAGATATATAGGTGCTTTTTGATTTTATATCGTTTTTATTTAAACATACTTAACAACAATACTGGTATCACCATAGAAGCACCAATCTTTTTCAAATTCAAACGTGCCGAACTATACAGATAATTTAAGTGCTTTACACTTCAATTAAAGCTGTTTTTCATCCGATGATTGACTTTTTATCTGTAGTTTGTTAGATTTACTAATAATCTACGGATAAAATCAAGCCGAACAAAGTCTGAGAGGAAATTGTTTTATAATCACTTAGACACGACTGGTATGGATTTAAACTGTGTTAAGTTCGGTACTATGTCTAATTATTTTAAAATTTACAAGTTCCTTTAGCCCCCTCACGGAATCTGTACAACAGTAATTTGTGTCAGTAGTAAAAATGTTGAAAGGGAATTATTTGTGTAGGCATGGAGATGTTATTAGAGCCGATTTAACGCAAGTGTAAAAAGTTATGAATATGAAAGAAAGTTAGGCCAAATAAATATGTATGGAATGTATAAGGAATGTAATGAAAGAAAAAGATGTTAATGATAAGATGACTACTGATAAAAATAATTGGAAGAAGAAGACATATTGCGCCGACCCTCATTGAACTATGAGTAGGCTAAGAGAATAGATGAAAAAAGGTGACAATTGTTATATAAAAGGTTAACAGTAAGTGACTGTAACAATGAAGGTAGATTGAAACCCAAAATTAAACAGCAATCTTTCGGCTGCTTGCACATTTAAATTTCATGAGATTGAAATTGGCATAAACTTCATAGTTCAGTATAGTAGAAATGCTTTCAAATCAAACAATTTTATGAACAATATTAAAGTGATGTACTTAGTTCTTGCGATTGTGTTAATATTATAATTATAAGATCGATTGCTCCTAAACCTTAATTTTGTGAAACGTTTCAACGCGTACTTATATTTCGTGTTCTATTAATTTAATAAATCAATAATTAATTACTTTCTAGGTTGATGTCTTGACATCGTATAATGAAATGATAACTTGCATGGGACCTGGTGGTATGTTTGGGAACTTTACTGGGGTAAGTATTCTTTTGGGAATATTATAAGCAGATTTTCGTGCATTAGTTTAATTGTGGTGGATACGTACAGAAGCAAGGCACGTGTTACATTGTTTTCACACTAAAGTTACAGAGTAATCGAAATGTTTTCGACCAATTTTTAGTTTTAGTAAATCCTTTTTATCCTCCTTACAACCCTTTTTTAATTTGACTGCAAGGATGGCGTAGTAGTTTTAGTGGTCGCGTCGCCACTGCCACTGCACCGAGTCTTGTGGGTTCGAATCCCACTCAGGACAAAACTTTGTGTGACCCACAAATGGTTGTTCCGAATCTGGGTGTTTTTTGTGTCTGTTGTTTGAATGTTTGTAAATTCCCCTGCGACTCAGGAAGTATACCTAGTGCGGGAATGGTCTTTTTAATAAAAAAGATTATTAAGAAATATTTATACATTTGGATATAACAATTCCATCTTACACTTTTATCTCTAAAGCCCGTCATTATTATTCAATATTCCTAAAGTATAATTTAACCGAAAACATCTTTGGTAGTTTATAGATCTTAGATTAGAAAGTCTAAATTTGGTGCCAGTGTGTAAGTTATACACCAGCTAAATGAGAGTAGTACTGCTTAACCCTTTGAATGTACGAAGGCGTGATATTGATCTATATTATGTAATTTAACGAGTTTTACGATAATGTTGCAATAATCGGTTGAGTGCAAACCGCTGTTGAACTATATTCTCAACAGTGCATAATTTGCGGACTGTGTCCGGCTTAATTATCGAATGTCGACGTTGCTTTGATGATAGCCTATTGGGACCGCTCAACTGCAATGTCAGAGGTATTAGATTGAAATTAAAGGCATACAATTCTAGATTACAATATTATATCTAGAATATATTTATTTTGAAATCAATAAATTGTGATTTTGATTAGTACTTTTAGTTTAGCTTCTGCCTGCAACTTAGGCTTAGAATTTTGAAGAAGGTACCGAGCTATATATTTTCAAATTTATTTATAAAGAAGCTAATCTACATAGTTACGTAAAGAATACACATAGTTAGATAGATTCGTTGTGATATCGCAAAAAAATCTTATTATTAATACTTAACTGTTAGGCAGCGTATCAGGATGAAACATGCACCAGGTTTTAAATTAGACCTTAAGTAATGCAATTGTAAATGCCGCAACATTCATTTTGTGTAGTAGTTTTTGCGTGATGCGCGTAAAAACATACACATAGACAAACATTCTAACAATAATTGCTTTGGCTTCTTTAATAAAATTTTTTTCTTAAATATGTTCTGTGTACAGGTACCGACCAGTTACAATTTAATTATATATATATGTATCAGATTATATACGCGTCATGATTCGGGATATAAAATTATGTTATGTATAAATCGTTAGCAATCAGATAGACTATGCCTGGGTCTATCAGTGTGCCTAGGCTTGGAATATCGGTATTGTTCGAATTATACTTCTATGTACGCTAGTTGACTGCTTTATTTCAGTATTGCGTCGTAGATAAGGTGCCTTAATGTGTATTTGTCGTTCCGTAGATATTCTGTTTAACCAATAGTTACACACATACATGATTGAATGTAAGATAATTGTCAATGTGTGTGTTAAGTTAAGCATTAAGAGTAATCAAGTCATGGCGATGGATACAGTTATACATATTATGTTGATGACTCTGTATTAGTTATTTACATGTGGCTCCACTCTTATCGATACTGCAGGGATGTATGTATGTCATACTCCGCGAAAGTGGGCGAACTTCATCGTAACCGAGCTCAACTATCCAATGCTCCTATGATTCCTGGTCTCCTTGGATAAACTGATCTCCTATAGGTGTGAGTATTCTCACACATGTAGAGGACCAGTTTATCCAAGGGCTCACGTGTGATTGAGAAACAAATATACAAACATCGTTAGAAAATTGCACGGTTATAATATTAATAGGATTGCGTTAACACAGTGCGATAATTTACAGAGTTATGATATAATTCCCAATAACCACATACATAAACTAACTCCACATACCTACAATGACATGTCAACAAACCCCGAAATAATATTAGCAGGATGAACAAAATCTACATAAAATCTAGTCAAGGATGAACACATAAACTGGTTGTAAATCTTGAGTATACTACAAAATTCTTGTCGAAGTATAAAGTGATATATTTTGTTAACGTTTCCAGCAACGGATATCATGTTCTGAAGTTACGATATGCGCGAGTCGCAGTCTAGATTTACTAGTGATACCGAGCGTGACATTCTTCAACCTGGTCAAGTATTACCCAAAGATTCAAGAGCCATTGACTAAAGCATTCGAAATGTCCCGGGATTATATACTGCCCATTACTATGGAAATTAATGATGACACTTCGTCAGGTAAAGTGTGTGGCTTTAAAATGTGATCAGATGTTGAAGTTTATAAGCCAAACATATACTTTATGATATTGGCCAAGCTAACAATGTATGTTAAATAATTTGAGAACAGAACAGAAGTTAATTAAGAACAGGCTTGCCTAGTGTGGGGCCACAGGATATTGTATTTGATATTGTTAATATTTTTCGGCAATAAAATTGTTTTATTTATTTCCTGCGACGCGCCGACGATGGGTTTATCCTGTGAGTCTTACCGTGCGTAGATAATTTTCATTTAACTTTTTATCAGGTGAATTCCAAATTGGAAAATTGCATAACGGATTGCCATATTTTATTTTTCATGTCACCAGCTGGTTGTAATTGTTTTATTTTGCACTATATTAGTAAAAGATCACATGATTCACAAAAATTACTTTAGAAACTACACTAAACTTTTGTATTTTAAATAGCTTCTAGTTTTGTGCATTTCAGTACAAATAAAAATGTAATTACTAAATATTGATTAATAATTATCATTTTCTACAAATTTTGTTATTGGGGTTGTATGTTATTGTAATATATAGTGACTATTTCTTTGACAGATGACTCATCAGCTGATATGATATCTATGGAATCAGGCTTAACAGCATTTAGTGGGTCTAGTAAAGCTAATTCATCTGGTAAGTGGCAGTTTCCATATATCTAATCGCATTTGTTTACTAAAGTCATAAAATACATAATGTAACCTATCCGTTTCTTAGTTGCTATGAGTCATTCCTCCCAATATTCTTTGGCCCTTTGGATAATAATGACAAAAGCTTATGTCTATGTTAACTGCTACTATGTTGATCACCTTGGTTCATCTACGTAGATCTTATCACTAAGAAGAAGTAAGAATCAACATCTGTTATATTTATTTAAGGAAAATTATACCTTCAGTTTTGATTAATTAAAAAGCTATTATGTTTACTATATATAGAAATCATATCTATTTGTATAAATCAGCAAATTTTTGGAATTACCAATCAAGAGTAAAACATATTTTTAAAGGGGAATGACCACTAACCATAGTGACTTTGGCCACGAGTGCCCATATTTAAAACCATATTTAAATGATAGTATGCAATGTTATTAAATGATTAATCAAGGTATTTAATTAAATAAAAGTTTTGAGATAAAATATCTTTTATTTATACCGATGACAAGATTTTAATATAAATGTTTTTACACACACTTTCGTCACACATCATCATTATTATCATACACAATTAAAAGATTGTCTAAAAACTGAGCATTATCAAGCATTTTTGTAAATAAAATAACAAAATCACAACGAAAGAAACACAATCACGAAAACCGAGTAAGCAAGGAAGCCGATTTGTGTTATGACAGTTGGTTTCGGTGTTGTTTTTAACTTGAAAAACAAAAAACTCATAGATCAATATCTAATCGATATTATTATTTACTTATTACTGGCATAATATAACAAAATAATATAATTGCTTTATTATTTATGGATTATTAACATATAATAATACCACTATGCTATTTCTTTATCACTTCTAATATTTTATTCAATAATATTAGTCTTTTTTTTACGTTGAAATTATAACGTGGCATCGTTGTAGCTGGATTGGGCAGCTCCAAGCTTTTAACCAATCAGAGAGCCAATCGATCGGGTTAACATAAAAAGAACTACTCGCTCTAGGCACTCTGATACTTAGGTATATAACTTAATCATTTATCAACCTCATATAATTATATACAATTCCATTAAATTATTCAGATAACCTGAATATATGATCAGGCTAGATAAACAATACATCAAATAGATTACATTAAACTTAATTTATAACAGGATATGTATGCTATAGAGAAATAAGAGGAAATCCCTTGCAATATTTATTAATATTTATAATATTGCAATATTTTAGTGTCGTTACAAATCTTTTTTAAAAAAAAGGAGCTGTTTAATATCACAGAACGGGGAGATTTGCGGTTATTCCTACAACTACTTTTTTTTTTAAAACTATTAATTCGTGGTTGGAACTCAGCCGCAATTTCCATAGTTAGATCTAATCTGCACATTTTTTGCCGAGTTTTGGGAATATGGTAGAAATGTAGCTGCAGGGGGTCCACTGGAACCGTAGTGGTCTATGAGAAAAAAGTCTGCGTGCTGCGTTTGAAGAGCCGTCTCTGTACCCCTTAAAGCTCTCTGGCATTTATTCTGCACATTTAAACGGTTCTGCGTTTGCAGGAGCGTTTCATTAGCTCTCAAGGCTCTCTGGCGTTCGGCTTCTTCTTCCAACCGCACTTGTGTTTGAAAGGGTGTCTCACCCGCTCCCATAGAAGCGTGTCATGTCATGTCAGGTGGCTTGGTCCTCCAGAATTCCTGGCTTTGGGAAAATATCTCTCTGCCTCAGCTTGTCGCTGCGTCCCTAATTCGACATGAACAGATGATTCTTAGGACCGAGAAATCTGATGCCCCAGCTCGCGATAAGCTCCTAGATAAGTTAGAATTACGTTTGCGAGGCATGCTGAAAATAGTAAATAAACTCTTAAAGAAAAGAATACAGTTAAAACAGGCCGCTGGTTAGGTAGTAACCTAACAATTAAAACGAAACTTAACAATTAAAACTTTTGTTTAAAGATAAAAATAGATTGAAAATAAGAATGGATTGTGGAAAAGAGAATTAGAAGAACTTAAAATAGTAAATTATAAACTATCACTCAAAGAAAAAAGAACAACATAAACGTAAAACAATAACAATATTATAAGAATAGTAGTAACAGATAAATAAACGGTTACAAATCAATATTTGTAAACATTGAATCGTAAACATGTAGGTGTTGCTATTACCCATCAATATGGTACCCCAATTTCCTTTCTCCAAACTTCACGATTATTTATCAGTTTAATATGGCCATAGATAATACAAAATTATACTGCGTTTTAAAATGTCTATTTCGCCATCTATCAAGTTATTAGAATACTTTACTTTACTATTACAATAACTCGCTAGATGGCGTTCAAAGCACTTTAGTACAAAAATATATTTTTATTGATCCGTGCCTCGGAGAGCACGTTAAGCCGTCGGTCCCGGCTGCACTGAACATCTATGACAGTCATTATTGGGAAGTCAGTGCCCTATAATATCCTGACACTGGTCTAGCCTTAGGGTATCGTTAACTTTCGGGTTGCGGAGGTCAGGTGGCAGCCGCTCTGTGTAAAAACTGATATCAGTCAAATCCGGTTAGACCAGAAAAAGCCGACCCCAAGTGACTTGGGAATAATAAAGGTTGATAGAAGATTGATTTCAACACTGTACTTCCAAACTTCCTTTGACATCTTTTTCAATTACCTTAACTGAGTGAACAGACATAGCTTAATTAGCTGAATGTAATTATTTTGAAATAGCTGTGCCTAACCTAATCTAACTTGGAAACAGATTTTTATTTGGGACAGATCAGATTTCTACCGGGATACAGAAAATCCTTTTCTCTGTACTCCAGGCATCACGTTGTAATTAATTAATTCATATCAGTAGGCCGAGTTCTTGTAGCGGACGACCATCTAAAAGTTATCTTTGTATCCCTCGGGCACAGTACTAATTTTCTGGATGAAAGGTACCCTATGTCCTTTTCTGTACCCCGGGCAACGTGTGTGCAAAATTTGATGATGATCGGTTTAGTTAAGGGCGTGAAAGCGTTATTAATTAATTATTAAAAAAATATTAGTTAGGAGTTAGGATTAATTACTGGTATAATGAATAATGTATAATATATTTCAAATGTCTCTTGATAATAAAATCCTCTTGTTATATATTTCGTGTATTTAAGTTCATACATTTTATCAGTAATAGTTAATACCACTCACCGTTATGATAACTGTTTATCTACCGTCGTGATATGGATACAGTACCTTTCTAATGATATTCTCCCTCTATTTTAAGGCTATGTTTCAAATATCTCAATGTTCATGTAGTACCTATTATTGGTTCGTAGGTCACCTGTCGGTAAGCCAATCGTCATCGAACGTGAGCCAAGCGAAGTCCACAGCGAGTGTTAGCACGTACCACAGTTACTCGGATGCCTCTAATCTCCTCCGGCCTGGCACACTCATGTTTCAGGTAAGTTGATATCGTTGAGCTCACCAATAGACTTGTTTAGTTCTCCATTTGTAATGATAGAGTCGTGTTAAGTGTGCGTATTTACAGTCCAGATGTGTGCGTGGCGAGTGATTTGTAACGGTAGAATTTAATGTTTGTTAGTGTTCATTATTATCACTTACGGGTAATTTGGTATGGCTATTGTACAATTGCCTTGGTATAAGGTTCTAGTGATGGTTATGTGCCATCGTTAGGTCCCGAATGTATATTTTCTGTTATGAAAGTCTAAGTATTAGTACGACGTTTGGAAATGTGGTCGGTAATCGACTATAGGTTCGCCTCTTAATGCGTGTGATAAAAACATAGTTGTAGAAATAGTATGTAATATATAGTGTGTATAATAATAGTGTGTAATATATTTACCTCAGCCTATCCATTCAGGAATATAAATGAAAAATGTAGGCATTGAGTTTTCTTCGGTAATCAGTCAGTAATGAGTAAAAGAAAGAATATTTATAAATAAATTTTAACAATCTGGGCAACAGATTTGGTTTTTAAACTATATATTTCCTCTTGCCAATTACCAATGTCTGTTTAATATTTATAATTTGCAACCTAACCAGCAAATGTTTATCCACGTGTAATATGAATATATTTCATTGGGCACAAGAAGAAGACTTATTTACCCCTACACGTATTTCTGTATAAATAAAATAAAAGTATAAACAAAATATGCAAATTACTACGCAAGAATATGATGAATAATTTAGACTATACTTACAGAAAGGTAGGAATATCATGCGTGTATTTTTTCATGCCATTTCGCTAAGATACGTATTCTATGTATACATGTATGCTAACACAGGTGTGCCAACTTATATGAAGTGCTTACTTGTTTAGCATATCTATGTAATATGAATTTATGTTGGTACTTGCTGTGTCTATATGAAACTGTACTTAGTACCTATAAAACCATCACGAATGTTTAAGATCATGGTAAATGCTTGGCTATTAAACGTGTAACTAGTGACTTGGTAAACTGTACTTTGTTTCTCTACTACTATCTATATTATCATCATTTAATTATAAGTTGTACTTATAATAGTAATGTGGCTATGCGTTTTGCTTACCATTAAGCCGAGCGGGTAAACACGTTTGTTAAAACGTATGACTTAGTTAATGACGACTCTCGCGATCCTAAAACTCCGCAAGGCCAAGCAATATTAGTGGACGTAGACTCATATTGATGTCCTATGACATAAGGTACAATCATGACTCAGCTCAAAGTTGATTGTTCAGACTATGCGAGGAAGAATGTAAATAAAGCTAAATGTCTTCGAGGATGAAATATTGCAAAAGCCATATTGGCAAAATTTGGTATTGATGCAACCTTATTCAGTTTTTCGAGCTGCATCGACCTGTGTTTTGATAATGATGAAATTCAATGGGTTTACTACCCAGACAATACCGCACTGTAAAATAGAAAAATGGTGTGAATAATACTTAAACTCATCACAGATGCTGGTAAATACACATTTTCATAAATATATAACATAAAGAGCTGGAAAACTATGTTCACCAAAACAAAAAAAATATAAAGAGAAAAGATAATCTTTTTGTTTTTAGGCTCTCCTGAAAAGTAGTATTTTGCCTTTTACTACATTTCATCCTCGAAGGGTCGATATTATCACAAAACTTTTTCATAGCTTGGCAGAACGTATCCAAGTACAGTTTAATATTAATCGATATATCTAATACATATTGACTACAGTCTATGTTTGGATCTGTTATACGGATCATATTGCAGTGTGGTAGTTCTATTAACGTAGATACTAGTAATTGTTTCTCGGCAACTATTGAAATGTAATACTGATTCTCAGAACATTAAATTACAGATCTACGTGCGATGTACAATGCTCGTTTCAACGAAACCAACCATTATTATTAAATAATATCAAATAATTTGCGCTGCTCCAGATTAATGTTTCTAAGAAAACGGATTATAATAAAATATCATAATAGAATATGCTATTTCTAAAGGAGCGCGATTTAATTGAAATGTAGGATTAATACTCTTTATAAGTTACCTTCCATATTGCGCGTTTAATATTATTTTTACTAGTACCGACTAAGATATTTATGATATGAGGATGAGGATGGCGTTGTGGTTTAAGTGGTCGCACAGCCGCTGCCACTGCGTCGGGAGCTGTGTGTTCGAATCCCACACGGGACAAAAATTTATGTGATGCACAAATAGTTGTTCCTATTTTTGGGTGTTCTTTATGTCCGTTGTTTAAATACGTTATTATACAGGAATTATTTCTAGTGCGAGAGTTGTCTGTTTTAAAAAACAAAACAATTTATGCAAGAAAAGACATGAAAGAGGCAGGTGTATGAGAATCTGCAAATCTTACTTATCGGGCAAAACGCAGTAAAAGCGCCATTAGTGCCAGCTAATTCGTACCATCACTAAATAATGGCAACGATGCGCTTTTCCACAGTAAAGAATGACTTATATCGGAAAATTTGTTGTATGTTATCCCGTCACGACAATAAATGCAACACTTCAATGTGATTATTTAATGTGAACAACAAAGAACTAATAGGTATAATAATAATAATAACACAAACCGCAGGGCAGCTTGTGGCGAGCTAAATGTGAGTGGTGACACTGCGGTCCTGAATGCCTTAGAGAGTCGGTTAGCGCCTCGTCCCCGGCTTGCCTTCACTGGTTAGCTGTGGTGGAACTTCAAGAGCGCCTGTAGGACTCTCAACTCTGGCTTGCCTTGGTCGGCCGGTCAGACGAAGGCCGCTAGAGCTAAGTATATAGCTAGGGGTGGAAGTGTCATTTTCAAGGGCATAACTACGGGGAAACCCGCTCCGGATCTCCGTTTTCACGAAACTTGTGATGGTGAAACCGGCGCCGCACCGCTCGACACCTCTAGCGGTGTTGCCCCCTGCTGCTTTTAAGGCCTGTATGTCTATGGTGACTATTCAGGGGGCCCATCTAGTGAATCGGCGAGTCACCGTCTGCCATTCCGACTTTGTACTAGGACAGTATATCAGGCAGACGCCGTTTTTTAACTATAGTTTGCATTTTACCAAACCATTAAACATCCCTCCCCATAGACCAGAATAATTAGATTCCATATGTAACAATAGTCTCTTACGCCTGCCGCGGTTAGTGTCTCGGTAAGTGTCTCATCTCACTTTAAACTAAAACTCTCGAAGGGCCTCTGCGTGTTGGACCCATGTCACCGTGTAAGACTCCCAAAGGGCCGGGTATTTTACTAACGTATTAGGGAATTATCCGTGAAAAAGAAACAATTAATAATAATAATTTATTTTTAAACACACTCTGTTTAAATGTTATAACTTAGGTCTGAAATTAGGTACATATTATAACAAGTAAGTTGTATAACAGTTGTCCCCCAAACTAGGTAAACCTGTATCTTGGGAGATAATATTTTATAAATGCTGCACATTTATCTTTAAATGTGCACATTCATCTTGCAAAACAGCTATTTGAAGATACTTGCTTGCTTGCCGGGGAAGGACTACCCTCTCACAGAATATCGACGTAAAATAGCAGTACTCCTACTGTTGTGTTTCGTTCGGTGAGTGAGAGTGCCGGAGGCCCAATCACCCTCTTTCCCCCTTCCCGCTCCTTCTCCTTCCCACTTCCTTTTATTCCTAAAGGGTCGGCAAAGCGCAAGTAATGCCTCTGGTGTTGCAGGCGTCTATAGACTACGGTGACCACTTACCATCAGGTGGGCCGTATGCTTGTTTGCCACCTGGTAAAGAAAAAAAACACTATAAAATCGTTAGAAACACGACATAAGTTCTTTGGCTTCGATCGCTAATAGGTGGAGATATTTCTGCTCCAGGTTTGAGATGTACTACTTTAAGTTTTCTAAATAATGTATACACTTTCTAGGTGACTTTTACCTATAGTATATAGAATATATAGACTGTAATCATATTTAAATTAGAAAAAGAAATTCAATGCTCAATTAAGACACGAGATATCTTTTGGAAGTAAATCTATCTTTATAACCAAATCATTAGTTTAATGAACGTAAACAACTGTTATTTAGAAATATCTATTCGCGCTATTGAGCAATTTTGTTTTTATCATTAACTTGTTTTATTATGTTTATTCATTCAAAACAAATTATTCAAGTGTAAAATCGAAGCTATCTTTGTAGGCAACCCTCTGTTTATTCTCGGCAGTAATTTATTTACTATTATTAATAAACGTGTTCAGTGCTGCTACTGAACATTGTTTGTATTTTTCCTTATATAATAATATTAGCCCAGTATAAAAACTATTCCACTGCTGGGTCTCATTGTTAGAAGGGTTAGGCCACAGTCCACTACGCTGGCCCAGTGTGGATTAGTAGAGTTCACATGTCTTTGGGAACATTGTGGCAAGCTCTAGGACATGCAGGTTTTCTCACGATGTTTTCCTTCACCGTTAAAGGCGACAATGAACTATTTAATAGGTATAATTTCGAAGAGTCATAAGTACGTGCCTTGTGATGGAAATCGAGACCGTTTTGTGTGGCAGTCTAAAAGTCTCTTACTAGGCTATTTCTTCATAATTAAACATTTTTATTAAATAACGCAGGTTTTAAATAACGTTTGTATTCTTTGTTAGTAGAACTTACATTCAATATACGGACACGGACAGCATCAACTTTGCAATCTATCGTGCACTTAGAATAGCCAATGTCGATTGACTTTGTATTTGTATTTCAGCTTGTGTGGGTTCAAATAACTACATGCTATATTGGCAACACAGCGCTCATAGCCCGACAAAGTCTAAAGCTTAATAGGTTTTGTGTGTGTGTAATATTAATATGTCGTTTTCAGAGTTACGGCTACGCAACATGTTGTATGGTGACCATTCAATACGTGGTAGGCCTGTACGATTTAGTGACCCTCAATGATTGCTACGTGTTGTTATGGATACATGCAGTCTTCGATATATTTTTTTACATGAAGATATATTTGGCTATGCACCAGGTAATTTATTTAAAAGTCAAGGCTTTAAAGCGTTAATGTTTATACATTTAACTTATATAATCTATATTATATTGGAATATTTTTAATATTTATTGGTAACCATTTGGCATACACATAACTTATGCGGATAAAGTCGTAGTTCACTCCTATATAAAATACTGTCCCCGCGGTTTCACGCTCGTTTATGAGGACTGCACCGCTCACGTGGTTCGTAACGTATTGTATGTATGTTCATATACATTCCATATTGCTTCTGGATAAAGTAGGCTTGTAATGGGTAAATAATTCTTCTAACCTTCTTTTAGTTTCTGGATTTATTAATTACAAAAAAAAAATTACAAATATTTTATCATCATAGTATTGGTAAATGAAATTATGTTTTCCTTGTCTACGAATATAAAAATCATGTATCAAAAAGTAAATATTGACAAGCAAGAATAAATGCTGTATTATTATTATTATTATCTTATGTGGGGGCCATTCAGTGCAGACCGGCGACACTTCGACCCAGTGGGATCTTTTGTGTCGACACTCTCCCAATAGCGACTGCCATAGATGTTCATGGCAGCCGGGACCGACGGCTTAACGTGCTCTCCGAGGCACGGAGCAGGCAATAATTGTCAATCAATACGCACATAATTTCGAAAAGTCATATAACTTCCGAAAGTCAGAGATGCGCGACGTGGGTTCGAACCCGAGACCGTCAATGCTGTAACTTAAGAGTTCATGTAAATAGATCACAAATTGGTGCGTATTGAGTAGTGACGCAGCATATTATATGGAATAAAGTAGACCAGCTTATTTAAAATAACGATAGTAGTTCTAAATAAATTACTTAATTATATTTTTGGACTAAGAACAACTTTGAACGACTGTGTTTTACATATAAGAGTTCTTTAATAACCATTTAAAGTTCTAACTTCTACTAAAATAGTTTTACAAAGTGAATTCTAGGCAAGTAAGTTTTCTTTGATGACATTTTATTCATTAAGTGTTTTATTGATATTTCATTATATTATGGAATATTTTAGTGGCTATCGATACGAATAAAATGCGCTAGACGTATTTTCAAGAAATGTGTCTGTTGTTAAAGTAATTACGTTATTATAACTAGATTGGAGGTTATTATTAGGACACAATACATTTTTGCTAAATATACTGATAATTTCTGGTTCCATGCTCCTTCGAAGGTTAGTTTGGTTACGACCTCATTGTCGTACTGCAGCCTAATTCCTCACGCGAATAATTGCTCCATCCTGCTAGCATACTTCGAAATTTGTGGGAGCAGAAACGATCGCCAGGGTTTTTCGCTCTAAGCCCCGTATGGCAGAGGAAAGATAGTAAATTCTGCTTGATATTAGTTTCAGTGATTATGCAAAATTGCATATAATATAAAGCAGCTACTAGAAAGAAAAAATACAACGATACTTTTAAACCGTTTTACTGATTGTACGGTTTACATGTGACTTTGTAATTATTTATCAAGAATATTTTAAGGAAACATGCCTGTGCTAAACATAGTACTTAGCATCAATCCACAATTTTAAAATATATTTATTACAAAGTCAATTTGGATAAGCAATGTTGGAAGCTATAAATTAATGGTTTGCTTATTACGATCAGGGTTACGTCAGCAAACATGGTGAGCTGGTAATAAATGGGCCTAAGTGTAGGCGACGATACTTCAAGCATAAACTTTGGATTTGGAGTGACATATTCGTTAACCTTCCACTCGAGTTCTTGGGCTTCTTTATACCGTAAGTAGTAAGTTCATGTTCACTTCAATGACATTACGTCGCCAGTTGGTGAGGAAGACCATCTCTATACCTAGATGTCGTTTGTAAGCTTGTTAAAAGCAGCACGAATAGAAGTGCCTGTTCTCATTAAGGCATATGTATTTGATTAGCCTTTGCCCGCGAATACGTCTGCATCGAATTCAGTTAATGCGAACTCCAGTTTTACACCTTCAGGGATAGTATTTTGAAGAAACATTTTGTGGTGAAAGCCTTCATAATATATTTATATAACAAAATTAATGCTTTGGTATGTGTTCCATGTTGTTACTACAAGAGCATTTCCCAGAAGAATACGGCAAAGATTACGCTCAAGTTTTTTAATGTTTGGAACTCTAGACATCAGCCAATTACTGAAAATGTTACTGTTACAAACACAATAAAGTTTTGTCCGAATTGGGAATCCGGCACTTGACATTTACTGGTTGCGCGAGCGAGCGAATGTTTCTCAAAATAACAACAAAAGGAGGCTTAAGCAAGTGTCGAAACCTGGCTTTGATACTGATTTTGTTTTAACTGTAGACAGTTATTTCGGTACCTTCAACTTTAATAAAATATTAGCTTTTGCCCGCGGCTTTGCTTGTGTAAAAGTAGGCAGGGTTAGGGTATGTTAGTAAAAGTACTTTCTTTAAAAAAAAATATTATTCGGTGATAATAAAGCTTTCTAAAAACGAAATAATTTTTTAAATCGGTTCAGTAGTTTTGAGTTAAATACTTACAAACAAAGAAACAAAAATCAAGATTTTGCTCTTTAAAATATTAGTATAAATTGTAAGCAGCGGTGCCCAAAAGTCAATTGCCATAAATATTTACTGAATTAATTGCAATTAATCTTATTTTGAAGATTAATCGATTTAGTAAGCACTAACAATAAGTTAGTGTTATTTTTCATTTATATAATATCAGCCCTGTAATTAACTGTCACACTGCTGGGCACGGGCCTCTTCGCAATGTGAGATGGATTAGGCCATAGTCCACCACTGACGCTGGTCCAGGGCGGGTAGGCAGACTTCACATATCTTCGAGACCTTTATGAAGAACTCTCAGCCATGCAGGTTTCCTCACAATGTTTTCCTTCACCATTAAAGCGAGCGATATTAAACTATTAAATACGCACATCACTTTAAAAGGTTAGACATGCACGCCCTTGGGTTTGAACTCGAGACCTCTGCATGGCATTCCAACAGTCTCCACTAGGCTATTGCAGCATTATATTATTATATTATATTTATATATAGGCTATTTATACATTTAATTATATTATATTATAAGCAGATAACAATTGAAATATGAATTCTTGGTAGGAAAACGCTTATTAATAAGGTCCTTTCATATCGAGAATTCATATTTCAATCGTTATATATGTATTTATTAAGATCTTAATTTCCCCGACGGCGTATATTTTATGTGTGAATCAAATCATTTCGTCGGCCTCGATGGCATTGTGGTTAGTGTAATCGACTACCACGCTTGAGATCGCGGGTTCAATTCCCGCACAAGTCAAACATTTGTGTGCATGAACATGGATGTTTGTCTTGGTCTGGGTGTTTCTATGTATAATATTTTTATTTAATTATATTTTATTTTTCTATGTATGTATTTACAAAAAAAGAAGTATATGTATGTTTATCCATTGTCTAGTACCTATATACCTATCTAGTACAAGCTCTGCTTAGTTTGGGCTAGATGGTGTTGTGTGTATGTGGTAGAATATTATTATTATTATTATATCTCAGGCAACAAGATTTATCCAAGCAACATGTGGTTGTATTATCTGGATTTATTTCTGTGTCTACGTCGACGTTTATAAATAAACACACACATATAAATTAACTACTAACTATATGTTATTAGGCTTTACGAAGTAATAAAACCTTAAATACATATGTATGTACAAACACCGCTAATAAAATATTAGTATCATGTTATATTTGACTTTTATAAATATGAAGTTAACGGTAATTATTGTCACTATAAAAGGTAAATGATAAGAGGCTGATAATCTAATGAAATGCAAGAAAAATGCGTAACAAGTGAGACAGACCCATATTATAATAATAATATCAGCCCTGTATATAAGCTGTACCATTGCTGGTCACGGGCTACTTCTCGGTGTAGAAGGGTCAGGCCATAAATTCAACACTGGCCTAGTGCGTGTTGGCAGACTTCACATATCTTCGAGAACATTATGGAGAACTCTCAGACAAGCAAGTATCCTTACGATGTTTTCCTTTATTGTTAAAGCGGGTGATTATTAACTATTCAATCCGCACATAACTTCAAAAAGTCTGTATCTGCCTTGAGATCGAACTCGAGACGTCTGCGTGGCAGTTCAACGGTCTCCCACAAGGCCTATCTTATGCCTCTTTTATACCACTCGTATTATGTTTAACATAATATTATATAGTCATATTATGTGTAGTTAATGTATAGCGATAGCTATACACGATGATACACGATGATAGTACATCATCATGTATAGCGATAAGACTGTGTGTATAACAATGTAATTTCATTCTTAAATAAATTATTATTATAGTCATATTATGTTATACATGATAAGAAATTACATGGTTATATTTTTTTAAACAATTTTTTATTTCTTATAAATATTTCAATATTTGTATTAAGCCTAAATGGATCTTAGGCAAAATTGTTCTTTTGTACGCCGAGTAGCTTCCAGACAAGTAAAAAATTTATACGCCGAGAAAATTTCTTATATTAAAAGGCTCCGATATTCCCTGTTGCTTTTACATGTAAAGCTCACAGAATAGGATTATAATAATGTTGTGTGCTTTAATTTCAGAAATGGCGTAAGGATTATGCATTACTTGCGAGCCATCAAGTTATTCAGACTCAAGTATTTATTTGAGTTCTATCGCAATACATCAAAAGAACTTACTAATAACCTTACAAGTTTACAGGTAAACATGATATAATCGTTGTAGTAGACACTAGCTTAACAAGTATATTTATTTCTATAGGATTTCTTCACGTTGCTAACCCGTAACGGCAAATGTTTTCTTTCTCTACCAAACATATTATATTCTTACAGCACGAATATAATATGTTTAGTTGCGATCTTCTGTAAGGTATATATGTATATGTGTGCTGGTAAAAAGACTACCTCACTGCTAAAGTTTTAAAATACCTGCAGGCTTAAGCGAGGATATCGCACTGCTCTACCTGACATTTAAAGATAGGCACATACATAGTCAGACGCCGACAGGCAGAGGTCTAAAACACCCACTTTTCGCCAACTATGGTTTTAGGTCTAACGTAGAAAGACGCAAGTCCATTGCTGTCTCTGGACAGTTCCAGACACTGTACTGAGAATATCTTAATAGAAAAGCCCAAAATTGATTTGCCCAACCAGCACGCCCCTCATTTCACCGCAGTCGCATCTACTTCCACCGCGCCACCAGTATATAATACAAAATAAATCTTTTTGTCTCAGGCAGCGATGACAGTCATAGTAGTAGTACTAATGATCCACACGTTTACCAGCGTGTGGCTCCTCGCAATGATCGGCACTTCACCCATCAGCTACATACGCTCGCTCAAGATACACCTCATTAATTCGTGAGTTATCTTATCACTACATATTATAAAACAAAGTCCCCCGCAGGGTCTGTCTCTCTGTTCGCGATAAACTTAAAAACTACTAAATAGATTTTCATGCGGTTTTCATTAAAAGGTAGAGTGATCTATGAGGATGGTTTAGGTGTGTAATTTGTTAAGGTTTTGTAGTACCCGAGTGAAGCCGGGGTGGGTCGCTAGTATTTGAATGAAATAAACCTTTTAATAAGCATTTTTCATAAATATACTTCTTTTCTGCATTATGTTTTGAAGCAGAGTTCTTAAACGTAGCTGTTAAACATTCGCGTTGCATATTGCAAATGCGAGTTTGCTTGTTACGCTTTCACATCTTAACCACTTGACCGATCATTATTATTTTTTGCATACACGTTGTAAGGGGTAGAGAAGGACATAGGAAAAGAACTTTTTCTGAGGGACATCAATTTATTGACTAAATCTACATTAATGCGATTGAAGCCGTGGGCTAAATCTAATTAGGTATTTATGTAATATGTATCGTATTAATACGATCATGTATATTGTTTACCTGCCACAATATGCATGGTTGCGTTAAGTAGTAAATAAACAGAATAGTGTAGAACCCATTATTAGAAGCTAAACTATAATCTAGTTACGACTATCTTATCTTATATTATGCGGCGGCCAGTCAGTGCAGACCGGCGACACTTCGACCCAGTGGGATCTTCTGTGTCGATACTCTCCCAATAACGACTGCCATAGATGTTCATGGCAGCCGGGACCGACGGCTTAACGTGCTCTCCGAGGCACGGAGCAGGCGAGAATTGTCAATCAATACGCACATATTTTCGAAAAGTCATATAATTTCCGAAAGTTAGAGGTGCGCGTCGTGGGTTCGAACCGATTCGAACCGTTCGATCGAATTGCAGTCTGTTGGTCTCCCCACTTAGCTATCGCTGCTCTTTAGTTACGACTAAGAATAATATTAATTATTTTACAAACTGATTTACTGTTCGGCACAACCCTTTGCAGAAAGCGAGCCGTTAGGCCATAGTCATATTATGCTGCTCAGATCAAAATACAGAACTTAGGAATGTACATTTCCTCATTATGTTTTCCTTCATCCGATTACTTGTTTCTCGATATCATCAAAGATTATATGTAAATATTGATTATATGAATAGATATTCCAACCAGATTGCTAAAAGTGTAAAAAGAAATCGTATTATTTAATTACAAGGTATGTGAGTTCTTTGTCTTAGGACCATCCAAAGCTTGCATAGTTATTTATAACAGTCGAATTTAAATTTATATATCCCTGGTGTTGCTAATATCTAAGCTAAGCACTTACGAGTGATGAGCATAATTAACAGTGGTAGAATTATATTCTCATACTGTTTCTGTTTATGCTCAACTTAATTTTGTCAATTACCACCTTTTCAAATAGTATATTATTTTTCTTCAATAATTAAAATGTTGTTACACTTTTTCTGCGTTATGTTACCTTGTCAATCTAGAATGACTCTATATTTTCACATTGTCCTCAGAGATTCGCCGCACCGTCGATGGAATTACGTGACGTCATTCTACGTGGTGGTAGCACAACTTACCACTACAGGGACGGACGAGTTTGTTATAGACGATATTCTGCCTATGGCTATCCTAGGTATCATTCTAGTGTGCGGCAAAATGCTTGCTGCCATAGTACTAGCCACCTCTATACAATTGGCGTATTCCACTAAATATGCATTGACTGCTTATGAGAAAGTTACCAGGGAACTCATTGACATGTTGAAGAATCAAGGATTGTCTCGTAAGTTAACAAATTAATTTATAGCGTTGTCATTTATTGAGTTATAGTTCTAAGAAATTTGTCTTGGACTGTGGTTAAAGGACTCAAAAATAAAACGCAAACAAATCGACAAAATAAATATAATGAGTACTTTTTACTAGGTTCTAATTAAGATGGAATAATAATTGTATGACATTTTGTTTAAAGAAAAAAAAATTTAATAAATAATAGTGGGTATAATTTAACGCGACACGTGTGTGTCCCGGGTCCGATTGACGGCAACGTGGCATTGTGTTTTTCGGTTTAGAAATTTTCAGTAGCAGCAAGTAGCTTGGGACTGCTCAATAGATGGCAACTGGCATATTGCCATCTACTGAGCAGTTCCAAGCTACTTGCTTTCATGGATACACACAATAGGCCTGTTTCCTCGTAAGGGTAAAGAAAGGCAGTTTCGTACCCTTTTGGGGTAATGTAATAATCTGTAACATTTTGTTTTGTAATATTTTATAGATCTTTATCTTTAAAATACAGGTTTAACGTAGGCTGACAATGTAGACTCGCGTTTAATAAGGAACAAGTCGCTTGTTGAAAGATCTGCTGTTTTGGTTTTAACCTATAAACCTGCTACTATTTTACACTAGTGTAAAATATTAATACGGTGAGACAATATTCCGGTAACAGTAAGTGTAATGAACTTCATATTGATTTCTACTTATTCTCTATATCGGATCTCATGTCGATAAGTTCACCAAAGTACACTAAAGGCATATTAGTGCAACCTTCAAACAGGATATTTTAGGAAGGCGAGGCCAACTTTTGGGTTTATATAGGAACCGCCATTGCATCAAAACCGCTGGTATTTTAGAATTACGTCAACATACCATTGTTATCACAAAGAATCGATAGATGCCAACCGGATTATACCTACAGCTTATTTTAAAAATATGATAAAGTTTATCTATTTGAATAAACCTTCACAACAGACCTTCGAAGTTTTAGGATAATTAATAATTAATGTAAGGAGTACAAGATTAAACTTAGAGGCTTCAGCTTTATTTGTCTCCAGTTTCTTATAACAAAAGGTACCTAAGTTGTCTAACTGCTAATTGTTATAGATTACCAATTGAAGAAGTTTTGGAAGTACATAAAACAACTTTGGGTGACTGAGAGAGGACGACAGGTATGTTGTAATTCATTTATCTTGACAGTTCTTGGCGAAGTAATACCAATCTGTGAAGTTAGCCTATGGAATTTATAAGCATTAGTTGTACGTAGTACTTATTAGGTTAGTAATCAAAATAATTTAATTAGTTTATGGTATATGTAATAATTAATATGATATAGAATACTTTCTCTACGCCAAGTCTATAATTTATAATGGAGCAACAAAAGAATGCACCGTATGATATTTAAAAATGTTATTGATTGTTTTTTATTATAACTTAAGAGGTAGCTATTAACAAAGTACCTAATAATAATAAAAAATCTGGATTTTCTTTTAACAAACCGACTTAGAGCGATGAAACTATCTGAATTTTGGTACATTTAGCGCAACTAAATAAATAAAAAGAAATATATTTACTGCACGGATGGCGTGGTGGTTTAAGTGATCGCCTCACCTCGGCACTGTGCCAACTGTAGTGCATTCGATTCCCGGGACAAAAATTTGTGTGATCTACAAATGGTTTTTCGAGTCTGAGTGTTCTTTGTGTCCGTTGTTTAAATGTTTGTAAAGTCCCCAGTGCCACGAGAATTATTCCCAGTTCAGGAGTTTTCTTTTTTAAAACAGTATATAACCTTCTGCATAGCATACATATAATTATTGAGTATCTTATATAAAGCAGGCAAAACTGCCAGCGTATATTAGTGATAATATGAGGTTACGGTGTCATGGTATACGAAGCTCTCTGTAATTAAATATCATTCATCATCTGAGCATCTCAAGTGTCTTGGGTCGGATTCCTCTTAGCAGATCGGAAGCCGAAATAGATGGTACTTATGAAATAACAATATCATAATATAATTGACTATTTGCAATAAATACCTCTGTATATTTATTAACTAATTAGTTTTTGAACGCCGATTGGCTTGTAGTGACTGGTAATCACATTATTTTTATATTTTATGAAGCTATAACGATTTGTCCAAACCATTTATTAAATAACTATGTATCATCTATTTAAAAGCAAGAACTAAACGTTACCCAATTGTAACAGCTTTCAAATAATTCGGCTAAAACAGGGTGCTGAAGACAAATATTTAGAAAGAAACAAAGTATTTCTTCAGACATAGACACACATCAGTGAAATATGAAAACATAGGGCAGTTATATTGGGCACATGCAGCGAGAATAGTCGAAACGTATCTATTGTATATAATTAAGTTCTCGATCATTGAGTATGCCACTTATTATTTTTTCACACGTTGGCATTTATACTTCTACCGTCATTTGCGAATGTTACAATGAACACCACCAACGGTAACGTCTCATTCAAAACAAGTTTTTTTTAGTTTCGTTTACCTTTCCTTTACCTTCCTTCCTTCCTTTACCTTTAATAGTAAACACGCAATTTATGTTGAGTATGAAATGGGTGTTGATATGAAACTGACATTAATATACACATAGACCGTCTTGTGTTTATTATAAATTCGTTAACCATATAAGAATATTTAGAACATTATGCAATATTCGCATTCTGCTTGAACACCATAGAATATTTTCCGTTGACCTTAGAATGTTGTAAGAGAGAGAATGTTATGAGTAGTAGAGTCTCACTGATTGCAGCATGAATGAGCTGGCTCGACCGGGGAAGGACTACCCTCACACAGAATATCGACGTGAAATAGCTGCTGCTATTCCTACTGTTGTGTTTCGTTCGGTGAGTGAGAGTGCCGGAGGCCCAATCACTCTCTATCCCCAATCCCGCTCCTTCTCCTTCCCACTTCCTTTCCTAAAGGGTCGGCACCGCGCAAGTGATGCCTCTGGTGTTGCAGGTGTCCATAGGATACGGTGACCACTTACCATCAGGTGGGCCGTATGCTTGTTTGCCATCATAGTAGTATAAAAAATAAAACATGTCAATTGAAAATGCCTAATATCTTAATAATGATGCAGAAGGCACTTTTAAATTATTATTTTTAAACTACATAACAATTATTTCATTTGAATGGGTACTTTATTAATGTATTGTTTTTACATTTACTTACCAAACCTTACGGGTATTCATGTACAGGCGTGATTCTAACCTACCTACGCTACCTTAATGACCTAAGTTTGTTCTCAGTTACCAGTACTACTTTCACAAACGCCGTACGTGCGTCGCTGTGACCTGATGTCGGCGATGTTCAGCCATCATTTAAGAAACTGCTACATATTCGCCGAAACCGGAGAGCCCTTTCTACGACAGCTTACCGTCGCACTTGATTATACTATTTTCTTTCCTGGTAAGTTTCGTCATCATAGTTATTCTATCTAATTTTATAAATGTGAATGTGAGTTTGTTTGTTTATTATGCTTTTACGCCTAAACTACGAGACCTGTCATCATGAAATTTCGCATACACATTATCAGGGGAACAGAAAAAGACATAGGGTACCTTTCATCCAGAAAAAATACTGTTACTTACCTAACCTAAAATACTACATTTACGCGAGCGAAGCCGCGGGCAAAATCTAGTCATTTATAATACTAGGGGTTGAGGTAGACACGCTTCGTCGGTTTGATGCGCCGTCGCGTATCCTGCGGGGTTCCACAGGGGTCGGTGCTGGGACCGCTCCTGTGGAACGTTGGCTACGACTGGGTGCTTCGGAGCACGCTTCCCGCGAGTATGCGGGTGGCATGCTACGCCGATGTCACCCTGGTCGTAGTCAAGGGCAGAGACCTCGAGAAGGCGGTGCGGTTGGTCGCAGTGGAAGCTGCCCTAGTGGTCGACCGTATCCGCGCCCTGGGATTGGAGATTGGTCTCTCCAAGACCGAGGCCCTATTGTTCCATGGGCCACAGGAAGGACCTTCTCCAGGTACGAAAGTGGCTCTGGACGGGGTCCTGGTTCGGGTTGGGACCCAAATGAGGTACTTGGGTCTCATCCTGGACGGGAGGTGGACTTTTGGGGGACACTTTACCCAGCTGGCCCCAAGAGTTCTGGGAGCAGCGACCACCATGGGAAGGCTGCTACCCAACGTGGATGGACCGAGCGCTACTTGTCGCTGACTGTACTCCGGAGTAATCCGGAGTATGGCTATTTACGGGGCACCGGTCTGGGCGGACGCCCTCAATGGCGACAATAAGACCCTGCTGTGACGTCCGCAGCGGTACGCGGTTATCGGACGGTATCCTGGACGGCGGCGTGCGTGCTGGCCAGTGACTCCCCCTGGGAGCTACAAGCAGAGATTCTCGCCAAAGTTTACCACTTCGTGGCGGCGAGGAGGTCCCGCGGGGAGCCCCCGGGGTGGGAGGAGGTCGCACGCATGCAGCGATAGGCGCGGGCCGCCCTGTTGAGGCGGTGGACAGCGGACCTGGCTTCACCGGCCCCGGGCCAGTGGACGGTGGAGGCCATTCGCCCGGTCCTCCAGGGATGGATAGGGCGGCGATTTGGGTCGCTGACCTTCCGAATGGTGCAGATGCTTTCCGGGCACGGATGCTTCGGAAAGTATTTGCACCAGATCGCGAGACGGCAGGCGACCCCGACCTGCTACGAGTGTGGGGCGCCGGAAGACACAGCGCTCCACACGCTGGAGGCGTGTGCCACGTAGGGGCCGCAGCGGCACACGCTTTCGGCCATAATAGGCGGAGATCTCTCCCTGCCGAGCGTGATCAACGCCATGCTCGGCGGCGAGAGGTCGTGGCAGGCAGTGGTCTCCTTCTGCGAGGCTGTCATGGCGCAGAAGGAGACCGCGGAGAGGGTCAGGGAGAAAAATTTCTTCGCTAACCCTCTTCGGCGTGGACGGACAGGAGCGAGGAGGAGGCGATTTGCCCGCCTTCTTGCTCCTGTATAGTGGGGTCACTGGTACAGAGTCGGGGGACTCTCTACCGGCTTGCACGGCCACACACGTATAGGGGGTGGCCTTGGTGAGCAAGGCTAGCCCTCCACAGGTGCTGAGGCCCGGTCACCATCAGTCGGGCCAACCGCTGGGGCGGGATGGTGATTGCTAACGCGACCCCATCCCGCCCCACCCCGTCGGTGGAGGGACTGCTCACCCCAGGTTTTTAGTGTGTATACCAACCCTCTTCAGAGTCTCACATAACCATCCTCCCTCCCCCCGGGGAGGGGGTATAAACAAAGGATTTTCCAGAGACAAATAAATTATGACACGTTTCGTGGCTGTAAGTGCCGTATTTGAGGAGTGGCTGGAGAGGCGGCATGGCGCCCTCACCTTTCGGCTGACACAGGTACTGACTGGCCAAGTTGACTGTGTGTTCCCACACGCGCCTCTGTGTCGTGTGTCCGTCCTTCCACGAGGGAGGACAGTAGGGCTTAAATCTAGTGGTAACCAAAAGATAGTCTTGTTGTGCCGTGGCCTGCCGTTTCATACGGCGGCGTTTTGTCGAGGAACACCATGGTAGGTTTAGTCGGTATTACCGGGAGGACCATTATCATCATTAACATCTCTCTTTTACACCGGTGAGTCCGACATAACCCCTCCGCCCGTCCCCGCGGAGGAGAATGTGTCAATGCATTTCCCCACGTAAAAAACAAAATAAAACACTTCAGAAACATCATGTCGAAACGTTCATCACTATTTTTTTATATCTAATTATAAGAATAGTTTCCTCAACGATTGCAAAAACTGTGCAACGTAAATATGTCTGCCGATTTATCACTAGTATGCCGAAATGCAGATCTATGCAATACATGGTGCTGCTTCCATGGAGTCTGATTAGTATTTGGCAGAAAAGAGATTACGAGATTCTTAGGTTGATTATTACTGGTGGTTTAGCTTAGAGTTGGGATGTTATATTTAATTTGAATTTTTAGTAACAGCGTAATGATTTTCTTGCGCGGTAGCAAGTAAAAACATTTTACTGGTGTTAAAGACAAATAAATAATTACTCCTTATTGAAATAAGGGATTAATGGGACCAAAACATAACTGCCGACCCATGATTGTGATATACTGTATGTCCTTTAATTCAGACAGTGGCTTAGTGTTATATCATGTTTCTTTTCAGCTAGACAAAATAGTAACAATTTACCACTAGAGCCAGGACAGGATTTATCTTAACAAAATGGAAATTCCTCGTACTCGTGCTAAGCAATTTGTTCCTTCCTTCGTTAAAGGACTTCTACGAAAATGGAAATTGCAACTGCGTTTATTTGCTCATTTTAAAATCCCTTTAATTCTCGAATTTTGTATTAAACATGTTCTAGGCTACCGTGTCCGTATCTACATTTTCTAGTGGGCGATTTTGTCTAATACTAGATTTTGCACGTGGCTTCGCTCGCGTAAATATAGGTTATGCCATTTCTTTATTTCTCGGAAACGGTATTTTTCCTTTTATTTTACGGTATTTTATTTTTCCATCTTATGACTTTTCCTGTGCCATTGATAACGTGTATGCAAAATTTTATGATGATCAGTCGAGTAGTAAAGGCGTGAAAGTGGAACAAACAAAAAGAGTTGTCTTAATATCATACATGTATAATGCACGCGTTAGTCACAACAGATCTAAACAGTTTTCAGTAACATTGGACTTTTGTAGACCCTTTGAGCAAATCAAATATGTACCAAAATCTGATGTTATTTATTATTAGAAAAGGACAGTATTTTATAGATTGATCACAAATATCCAATGCAAAACGTTAAGGAAATGCCAATGGAATTTTTAAAGCCTTTTACGATATTCATAACGTATTCAAACTCACTTTTACGTTCGAAAATCAAAACGGGTATAGGCTTTTATCAAAAATTCTTCATCTTCATCTCTTCATCCTAAACCATTCATAACGGTCGGTACCCTTCTTTCTTCTAAGCTTTATTATAGTGAGGATAATCAATGCATCTATACGAAAACTTGGACATTATAGCCAAATCACGTCTTAGTCTGTGTGCTTATGTGAAATACAAATTAAATTAGCACGGATGTGGTAATTATTATGTATTCTATTAGTGAGTGCTCGTATAGTTTACCTGTAATCAAGAATGCAATGTATCTGATCGCTGCTACTATTGATACATTTGTATTGCACCTTGCTTCTCTATAGTATTTATGTGAGTTTGGCAGTTAAGTAAGTAGAGCAACAGCTATCGGTTTAAGTAGCAATATATATGAATGATTTAATCACTAAAATATGAGTAAATTTTATATTTTGGTTCTGTTTGCTGTGTTATAACTACTTACTTGTTATAAAATCGTGGTGGTGGTACAAGAAATGATTTTATGAGGTATAATAGCATCTTGTTGATTTAAAATATACATATAAATACGTAAATTGTAAAGTTTGCGTTACGTTTGCATTTTCACAAATTATTCTTTATATAAAGTGAATCTAGCCAGAGAAGTGTGTCAGGATCGTAGCAAATGGAAATCCTTAGTCTCTGCCTACCTCTCTGGGAAACAGGCGTGAATCTATGTATGTATCTAAATATTACGCATCTTGATTTGATCATTATTGGCTGTGTAGACTAGAAAACATAGCCATGTATATAATTAACCTTATAAATAAACTGCTAGTCAGTTGCCTATGCCTACTGCAAGAAGGGTTATACGATAGTCCGCCACGCTGGCCCCGCGCGGCTGGGCAGACTTTTCTGTTATATGAAATAATATGTCTTTCCAAGATTCTCTTACACTATTAGATATATGTATATAAAGATAAATTATTCTCAAACTCCTAAAAATAATCTCCCCGGAGCATTGAAATTGTCACAAAGAGATAATATCTTATATTATTTTCCAGGGAATTATATCGTAGTGGCTGGTGACAGCGAAGCTCGCATGTACTGGGTAGCAAGCGGCACTATATCAGTGGTGTCAGTGCGAGCTGACTTCACCGAGATCACACACGAGACTCTCGGTCCTGGAGACGTATTTGGCATATTGCAAGGCATGCATCGAGGCATCACGCACAGCTTCTCGTACAGAGCCGAGACTAAGGTAAACTTTGGTTTTAATGTAGATTTAGCTATGTCAAACTATTTGAGTTGGAGACGCATTTGGCTGCAGGGTATTGCTGTAGCAACCACTAATGTTCGGTACTTCATAAATAAATCACAGCTTCCTTCTTTGAAGTCTAGTTGATATGGTAAAAGTGTTCTATTAAATCTAAAGTTATCCTGTTATAAAAAAATAAATTACCGGTTAGATTCATGATTATTTATTTAATGTAAATATAATGATATAGAAAATTGTAAAGAAATGTTTTTAGCCGTATTTTAATTTCTAAGTCCACCGGCGCCCATACACAGTGATTTTTATTGTGTCTGATTATAGTTATATTAAATTAGTTATTAATCACAGACTGCTGTAGATGATATGTATCAGTTCTAGTTGATTATAAATTCAACTTATTTTTACAGGTGACTATCCTGACTCTTAGTTTGGACTCATGGATCAACATCTTGCCATTTTTCCCCGAAGCGAGTAAAATTATCAACGAGAGATCTGAAATTCTATTTACTCAGATTTAGGTTTAGTTAATTACTTAGTTATTGTCTTAATTTAGTTGAAGAACTTGTTATTGGTTAATTGAATTAAATATAACAAAATATGGTAAGAGTCTTAGTTATAAACCCTTTCTCCAAAAAAACAATTAATCTGGTATGGCCTTAATAATATTTGCCCCAAAATTTGGACAAATACTTTATCAGAACATACGTATATACTTATTTACTTATATTTTAAAAACATGATCGCGACTTATAAATCACTGTTAACCAGAACGTACACACACATACACGTGATGTGAATATTGCACACATGCGCAAAGAAAGCACTCAATTCTAGATTGGAAGCCACTTTAAGCCGCTTACGACAATTTCGATATTCGAACCTTTGAAATGGCGAAAGTCAATGGAATCGTATCAAAACAGTTATGGTTATATGCGACAGCCAAGTATCGCCTGGAAAATATTTATTGTTTGGCACTTTTCCCACGGGTTGTCTAGATGAAATTTATGTACTTAAAGCTCCACTCATACAAAGAAAGTACGTAGGGTTTGAGTAACACCATGCAGGTAAACGTGATGTTCTTTTATTTACCTTTTACTATATTATATTGCAATTAAACTACTTTATACGAATTTAATTGGGGTGTACATATGTATACTATTGTAGCAGTACTATTATAGTATTAAAGCAGAATATGGCTTATGGCGTACTGATCTAAGTGGTTGCCTCGCTGTTGCTACTGTGCCAAGTATGGGTACGATCCTCACGTGAGACAAACATTTTTGTGATCCACAAATAGTTGTTGACTGGTTCTGGGTGTTCTTTGTGTCCGTTGTTAGAATGTTTGTAAAGTTCCCCTCAACACAGGATTCATTCTTAGTCCTTGTTTGCATTCCATTTTTTAGGCAGAAGGAAGCAAATGTATACTAAAAATAAAAGGAGATAAAATTCTTATAAATCAGTTGAAATTGCATTGTGTAAGATTCGCGTTAACATTAGTCAATATTATTGCAGTATTGCCAGACTCAACACATCCAAAAAACAAAAATTAATCTATCAAAGTTACAAGGGCAATATTTCTATTTATTGTCAGTCTTTCGTATTGTGTGGAGCTCGTGTGACGCAAATGTACCTCTGATATTAACAACATAGGCACACCTCACAGAGTGATCACAAAGACACGACAAAGGCGGACAGCTAGCTCACAAATAATGGTGATCAAGAACCAATTCGGAATTCGTAAATTGTGCCATAAATTGCATCTTGCTTTGACATGCAACAAGCCTAACTAATTTGGGTCATCTGAAAATAGCGGCTTATAAATTCAACATCAAATACTAAAAGTAGCTCTATTTAAAAATGCCATACATTCCAGTACAGTACATCGAGGTACGATATAAAAAAAAAAAATCTTTTGGAAAATTCTGTTACTTAATTTTAAATAACATTGCGGAATACAATTTTGCGAACACTATTAATAATTAATTGAACAACTTTATTCGGATTTTATCACAGTTAATTTTAATAGCAACTATTAACTGTTCTAAAAGGATATATTGAATATAAATTACTTAAAAAAAACATTGAAAAATTTACACTTTCCCTGACATTTCGACTGGTTCTAATCAGCCACCTGACCACCTCTATCACCATACAAATAAACCCGAGCGGTAGTAAATGACTGACTACTGTGCATTGATCTCGGGTTCAATTCTGTGGTTGAGTAAACTATTATTTTCTGCCGTGAAATTATCTAAAATTGAGTGGAGTAGGCGGCAATAGATCCGCCTTCAATTTTGGGATTCAAAACAAAGCTTGTGGAATGTGTGTATCTACACGGCTGCTTATCCTTTTGGGAAATAGGCGTTAGAATATAATTACATACAAATATTTTTTTTTTCTTATCCTGATGTAGGAGTAGTAGTAGAAGGTAGCACTGACTTTATTCAGAATAATCATGAATACATGGAAATGTAATTCAAATAATAATCAACACTAATTATATGTCTGTTTCAACTAGTCGTACCTACTTCAAATTATCTGAATAATTAAATTCAAGACGGTTCCTAAGTTTATTTACTACATGTCGAAGACCTAGCATTATTAATGCTAAACTAACAGGTATTGCAAACCCCGCTTGCTCGTTGCTAATATGAACAGCGCTTGAGCAATTATTAACATATTCAATATTTAGATGCTCCGTATTTCACTTCTGGGTACTTAATCATAGGAACTGTAATTAGACGTTTTAATAACTTGTATATACTTTATAGTTTAAGGTCTGAAAAAGACATACGATTTTTATCTTTGTTTATGATATCTAAAAGTTTAATATTTCGCTTAGAAAGATTTCAAGGACATGGGGAATAAGTATATCTTAGAATACCAGACATCATTAAAATATATTGTATCTGGCCACCGGTGTGCCGCTGCGATTAAATAGGTTAACAGCGATGAAAGTTAAACTTAATATTAGCGTTCAATTTAAAAATATTTTAATAAGCTTGTCTATTACTATATGATATTCATGAAAGTGAAAATTTAAACAATAATCCATCTGTATTTGAATAATTATTCTTCTAAATAACGGTGCTAAGCGAAAAAATACAACGCAATAATTAAAATATTGTGTGCGTTCAACTTATTTTAAATATATGACATTTAAGCGACATTTCCCACAGTCGATAAGTCGATAAAATGGCCTATTAAAAAGTTAGAATTGTTCGCTTAATTGAGTTTGCTTTGCGAATTTTACGACGCAAAGGCTACGGAGTTTTGTAAATATTAAATATTTCCGCGAGGAGAAGACCGGCGTGTGCCGTTTGGTTGGCGCAATGAAAAATCAGATTTTCATATATTGAGGTGGGTGCCCAAATGGAGGCAATATCGAAGTGCTGATTTGTCGCTCCGCTGAATATTGGTCTGGCGTTGATTCAAATCGGTGCGAATGTAGAGGCGAGGTAAATCGAGCTGGTTTAATTCCCGGAACGAAATAAATAGCTACATTCTCTCACGGTTGTAACTAACTTTTATGACTCGCGAGGAATGTATTCTTTGGTATATCGTTTATGTAACAAATGTATGTTATCAAACGTCTTTTCCAGAACTTTGTATTGCCAACCAGTGTTAATGTCCCCGTATGTTTCCGTATATTATCTTTTACTAGATCTTGCCCACGGTTTCGCTTGCGTAAATGTAGATTAGCTTAGGTTAGTAACAGTACTTTTTTCTGGATGAAAGGTCCTGTATGTCCTTTTCTGTTACCCTGAAAACGTGTATTATTAAATTTAAATAACACGGGATTTTATCATGATCGTTCGAGTAGTTAAGGCGTGAAAGCGTAACAAACAAACTTGTTGAATTATATACATTTATACATGCAAAAATTAATTAATTATTATATTTATGTATTTACAATTATTGCGCCTCAGTAATTGTATAATATAACATCATACAATATAAATAGTAGTCAAATACTTAACAGTTTGATTAGCTATAAAAGGCGTAGCTACACTGCTATCTGTCACTTCTTGTTGTGAGCTGTAAGTGAACGGATATATAAAACTTCCGTGTGTCAAAGTATAAAATAAATAGTTAAAGTATTTGTACAGTGTGTTATTTAATCCATAGCTTCTAATAAAACTCACATTCGCATTTATAATATTAAGTTAGGATATTGGTATTGTATGTAGAAAATCAGAGGAGTGTAGGTAGTAGAAAGAGTAGATGCCGGTTTATAACGGTTTTTATTAGGAACCCTAGGTGATCTATTTCGAGACATGATTGAAAATAACGTGACGTGATCATTATTGAAAATAAGTGGCACGTGGCTGTCTGCCGGCAAAGTTGTTTTCAGTAACTTGCACTCAAGGAGGAAGGAACTCAAGAAAGTCACTCAACCGAACAATAGGTACAGTACAGGGACTTTTCTCAACTCACCATAGTATATTAAACAATGTTTTATCAATATTTAACGCGTATTCTCATATGTTCAAAAGAAAGATGCCGTGCAGAATAGAACTAATTTTCTTAAAAATACATTTGAACTAATATTTATCTAATATCTAACAATATTTTTGTTTTTTTTAAATATAAACCTCCCACCAGATATAAATCTTGTGTCACGGGGGACTTTACAAATATTCAAATAACGAATACCAAGAAAACCCAGACTCGGAACAATAATTTGTGGATTACACCTTTTGTCCCGTGTGTGATTTGAACCCACAACACTTGGCGCTGTGGCTGTGGTTAGGCGACCACTTAAACCACTATGCCATCCGTGTGTAATGTCCATGATTTAAATAGAATGTTTGCGTCAAAACAGGACAATTGATCACCAATACAGCGACTGTTTAATCGGTAGTTTTGCCTGAGCTTCTTGTGACCAGCGGACCATATACCTTCACTTATTGGTCGAGCCTTTACCGAGTGAGATAGTGAATCTTTTGCCGGAAGCGGAACATTTGTGGGGATGAAAAAAGGTACCACTTTATGTGTAAAAGGGCTGAAAGTTGAACTTTTTGCGTTAACCCTAATGTCTGCTTTTTTGTAAAGCTACCTATTGAGTGCTGAGTTTTGATATTTCTCTTTTATGTAAGTGGTTAACATCTAAAATAAAAGAAAACGTATATTTTTTTTAATTATATAAACCTGATAATTTTGTAATTTGGTCATACAACGTGTAAACCTATTAAGTCATAGCGGCACACCGGCGCGGCGGCCTGAAACATTAGGTTAACTGCAAGGAAGCAGTCGTTTGAAGACCCTATAGCAATCTTTTTTATTGGCATACACTTTTAAATACACATTACATTGTCACCCCTTTTATAATAATTGGATGTTTCCGTCCATGATGCGGCAAATAGCAATACCAGTTTGTGTTATGATTTTTGCATCCTGTGCGTTAATATAAATTAATGTTTATATTATTTGTATAAGCGGTTATTGAAAAACAAACCAATAATCCTATTACGCCAGTTATTGAAATAATTGGAATGATTGTTTAAGCCAAACAATATCTGTCATCCGAATAATACGAGTTGTGGTCTATGTCTGTGGGATTACATAAATATATAAGACCTACGTGATTACTACCGCTATTATTCATACTATGCAAAGAAATCCTTATTTTTCACATGTTTATCATTGCTTTTTGCGTCATTTGCAACATCAGATGACATTGAGGCATGTGGAAGATAAATCTGGGAGGTGAGGGGAC
Organism: Catocala fraxini; assembly: GCA_930367265.1. Taxonomy (NCBI): domain Eukaryota; kingdom Metazoa; phylum Arthropoda; class Insecta; order Lepidoptera; family Erebidae; genus Catocala; species Catocala fraxini. The sequence continues at coordinate 18,169,339 of OV884033.1, forward strand.
AACTGGGTGTCCACCCGGCAGAAAAAGGGGTGCGGGTTGATGTCCGCATTATTTAGTTGAGCATCATATCAAAGCTCATACGATGCTTCGTTCTCCGTTCAAATTAAATCAACGTTCATACGAGCACCTCGTAGCAATCAATCTTTATTCTTCTCGGTCAGGAGAGCATTGCACATTTTCGTCTTTTTTAAAAAGTATGAAAAAAACGAGGGACCTAATTTATTGTTATAGTTATGGTCGTGAAGTCGAACCCTGTACGTTATTACTTTCTTTATAGGAACTTTGGATAGCTTCGAAAGAAAGGACTATCAAACGTCGGCCCTTGTTAGGTATCAATTTAATCATAAGGAGCTTCGAGCTTCATGGTTATATTTATGTTGCCCCATTTCGAGCAAAATCCATTCGGGATTAAATTAAATTAGGGGCAGATTGAAATAACCTGGCCAAGATGCCAATGTAATATTGCGGTGGCTTAAGAGTTTTTGAACTTCGTTGAATTTGGCTCGTTCCTAACAAAAATTGGCGATGCCTTTGTAATTTTCGTTTATTGAAAAGGGTGTCAAATTGTCAATAAAGATTTGAGGAATGGATCCACTTCAATATTTGTAAGAGATCTGTAAGTATTATTAATGAAATTATATCTTTCAATTTATTTGGAGACATTATTCGGCATATACGCTGCCAGAGTCTAAAAATAGTCCATATAATGGTATAGGTATACGGGCGAACTTGTATTTTGGATGGTTAACAAATACAAATATTTCTAACTTAATGGATATCAACGTAGCTTCATACATACTTTTACATAAAAGCGTTTTACAATAACAAGTTGCCACTCACAACATACCAGGCCATGCTTTGTCACACATAAGGATTGATGTTTTGAAAGTTATTTGGTAAAACCTTCACTAATATTATAAAGACTTTATAATTTTTATTTTTGTAAGATTCATTATTCCAGATGGGCAACGGTAGCAAAGCCTCGGTCACAAGCTAGCGTAATATACTCTTAATTTTATACAAAATACTAAAATTAATAATAATCGTATTGGGGACAATACTACAAAATTTGTTGTTACGAATTTGCATATTAACTGAATAACCATATAATGTGTCTAGCAACTTATATTAGATATGTTTTTTTAAAATAGTACCGTATTATAATAATTTATGAAATATAAGTTACAAAATTGCTATGAAATTATAGTCACTGTATTCAACATCACAACTAGTATTTTTAAATATTTATCTCGTAATAGTCTAGTATATTCTTTAGACCGCGCAAAAAACCGTCTACTTCGTTAAATATTAAATTGCACCCAATGAAATAGAAATAAAATTTGCAAGCAAGTAGTGTCTACAATTCTTAGTAGTCAATGTCTGTGTGGCCTTAAGTGAGTCAAATGAAGGTAGAAATAAGCTCAACTTGAATGAAGCACGCGCTACCCCTAGGATTTACTTTTTGTGACTCCTTGTGGTTTACCCGTTTGTAGTCGACGTAATTTTTCTTTGTCTGTTTTAGGAAATGGCTTCAGATAAATGGTGTACAATATTATTATATTTCCATCAGACTGTTTTCTTTCTAGGCAATATTTTAGTAGTTTAGTAATACGATTGCTAAGCAAACATAAGGTGCGACGTACGACGTAGGACGAATTTGGTTTTGAGGTCAAAGTCTGAGAAAAAGTTTTAAATTATTTGGGTGTTAAAGAATCTTTTATATTTTATACTCAATTTTAGTTACTCTATTATTTGTCAAGAAACGAGCAAATTTTATTCATTGTTTAGGGGTTGTTGTAATAATGTAGAAGGTAAATGTGGACGCATAACTTTCTTACTCTTATTATTCACCATATTTAGAGTCACCCTTGGAGGTAAGACTTGGACTCACTGTGTGATGCGCTCAAAGTTAAACTTAAAGCTTGATGTTTCATCACATTAGTTAGTCGTAGTTACACTATCAAATAATAAAACTGGGGATAGTTATAGATTTGTAAAGTCTTCCACGGCACAGGAATTAATCCTAGTGCGGTGTAGTCTATGAAAAAAGGAGCGTCTCTCCCCTCCACGGCCACATCCGCAAGTTAAATGTTCCACTGTGCTCCAGCCGGACCTCGCATCGAAGCCTTTTCGAGAAACACGCCTTGATTCTTATTATTGTGTAGAAATTGAGTTTCGCGTAACCTAGATATTGTTTAAACTTCAGTATTTAATAATTAAAGATCGTGTAATTGCGAATTACAGTATTTGATTTATCGCTGCTACTTAGACTTCCCTGGTCGACCACGTGGTGGAGACGTGGCCGACTAAGAATTACGTTACATATAATTAAAAAGTGGAGTCTCAATCGCGTCATAAATATCACAAATGGTCATGAAATAAGCGCTTACTTAAATACAAAGTTGCCATCTTTCAAATAGTTATGAGCGTCATGTCAGGATTACTTTAGCCGCGTTAAGCTCACTTATACATAAGCGTACAAGATCCTGAGGGCAGTTAATTAAGTCGCGGCGTGTGGAGAGGGCCATTACGTTGTCACGTTGACGATATTGTTGCTATATTTGCCTCACTTTATGAAAGAACGAGTTTTAACATTTATTTTTGTTTCTATATATAAAAACAATAATAGATGTTAAAACTCCAATGTCAATTGATGTTAAAATTCAATGTGACATGAAAAATGTGGTAGAGATTATTAATCCATTTACAGGCTTCTCATACCTTTTAATCTTTAGGATTCAGGTACCTTTCTGATAGTTTTCTTTAGCCATAAATAAATTAAGTTAGTTTTATAGTTACTCAAGATTTTAGTTTTAGTTATGTATCAAAGTTTACGTAACACATAACTATGCTCTACAAGGTTTTACAACCCAGATTGATTTTAACAATTGGCATGTGGTGTATTGCTACTGAATGTGGATGCTGTGTATGAGGAGGTCCGGATTTAATTCCCGGGTCAGACAAAAAATTTTCAATAGGAGCACGGTGTCTAGAATTGTTCCTTATCCTGTTACGTGGACTCTAAGCATAGATGGCGAAATATAAATGTAATACACCTATTTAACTCTTCGGAGATAGCTACGTGAGACTATGTATATATGGCAGGAGTAGGTACTACCATTAAGCACGAGTATCGCCTCGGTATGAGAACAATAAGACCACCTATCAACTGGCCATATGGGGTGAAGAGACTCCACCACATACCTTTGAGAACATTATATAGAACTCTTAACAAAAATGTTCATTTTATGAAAACTAATCTATAGCTATTCGATAAATATCGACAAGAATTCGCTTTATTACATTTATTATCATTAGTATAGTATAGCTTACACCTCCGTGAGGATTACTACTTCGATGGTTATTCCTTATTTAGGGATTACTTGTATTTTGTCTGGGAACAAACAAGGTGTATTGGCTCCGTGCCTTTTCGTCGAAGATGTAAGTAAATCAACAGGTTGTTTCGTACGATATTTTTAAGTTGTCAGCGGCTCACTGTGGCAAAGGCATGTACAGCTTTGTATATACAAAAGAAGATGTTCAGATAGTTGTTTTTAGTATGGGTATACTTTGTGTTCGATATTTAAATGATTCTAAATAAGCATTGTTAGCTTTGTTCTCTCATGCCAGTTTCCCGAAGAGGGTGGTACTTTCCCGAACGAGCCGGCTCTGTTGTTCCATCACTAAATAATAAGCAACGGCTCGATCTTCCGTTTACAAGTTAAAGAAAGAGTACAAATCTTTTCTTTATTTTATACTAGCGACTCGTCCCGGCTTCGCGCGTGTAGTACAAAACCTTAACAAATTATACACCTAAACCTTCCTCATGAATCACTCATGAAAATGGGAAAAAAAAATCGCATGAAAATCCGTTCAGTAGTTCTTGAGTTTATTACGAACAGACAGGCAGACAGACGCGGCGGGGACTTTGTTTTCTAATATGTAGTGATGATAACATATAATAACAGCGTAGAAAACCGATGAGCTTTTTAAATGGCTAGTACAACTTCACATAAAGAATATAGACAAAACTTTTACAATAAACAAAGTGCTCGTAGACAATAATAAACGGCTAGTTGTAAAGTGAGAACTGTAGCTTGCGTTATATTGCACAATAAATTCTCACGTATGAACCTAATCCTGCGTCCCACAGTATTCTGTTGTATATTAGTGTTAATGGACAATTTACTGTGGAGCTGTTGGCCAAGCCCACTGGAGTACACTTAAAAACGCTATATACCTACAAGAATACACGCTGTTTTAGAGTGTATTGAAGGCAACGATGTGGGCGTATTATAGATTCCTCTGAAGTAACGTTTATGTGGTCGTCTTGGTACTGCCATCCCGCCGCGTTGAATGATGAGTGTCACTTCGTACATCATGTTATTTACGTTATTTCATAAGCCAGCAGTTCGGCTTTACGTGATACCAGAGGTCACGCTTACTTATTGCAGACTTAGTTTAATCAATTGAATTTCTTCCGGCTGGCACAATTCAACTCATGCAATGCTATAATAGCAATGTTTAAACGTGAAGATACGAATAGCTGTCTTATTAATTGCTAACTGCGAGCCTAAAGGAATTACATATCCAAACTCACTGTAAACGTATTTTTTGGAAAAACTGTACAGGGCTGGATCATCTATCCTAATTGAGACCAAATAATGTTCAGACTTTGATCAGTTATTATATCTTAGACGGCACTAAGAGAACCTAATTTCTTCATCGTGAGGAACTTAGAAATAATTAAAAACGAACACAAGAAACACTCAGACACAGAACCACTATTTCTAAAGCATATGAATTATCACAGACAGGGGTGAAGTGACCATTAAAAGCATTGCACTATATGAGCAATTAATCTGTTAAACTGACGTCAAAAGCAATCTAAATTAAGACGACAAATTATTTTTTGTACTCCCAGAGCCAGCCCCTATTCTATTAATAAAGAGAGTATTTACAATTACGGCTTCTGCGTCGGTGCGGCAATTAACTCGCAGTGTCGCCTGGCGAGAGAAGATAGTATCTAAGTGGGTTCTCGAGGTGTCCACTTCGAAAAGGCAAGTTTCGCTTCAGTTCACAACACTTAGTAATTTACTTTTACCACGATGGTCGGCGTCGTGTTCAAATAGGATTTTAGCTTTAAAAGGCTATTACTGGCGGAGGTGACGATGCTTTGTTATTTTAGACAGAATTGATGATTATACTAAGACAGGATCTACGGTCTCGTTTCGTTGATTTTATCTGCATAACTTATAATTGATCGGCGGGTTAAGCAATATTTGCCGCACTAGTTGGTGGATGAAGTAGCGATTTTGGAATTGGAAATAAACTTATCTCTATTAAACAACGCACATTACCGTTGTTCATAAAGTTCAAACAACGGTATCACGAACACTCATTCACGGAACAACAATTTGTTGAATAAAAATCTATGTCCCGTGTCGAAGTCGAACTTGATACACTTGGCGCAGTGGCTGTTGCGAGGCGACCACTTAAAAACCACAACGTCAGCCTTCAAGTCAATGTCAAAGCATTTAATAAAGCTTATTAAATTCAGGTAGCTGAAAGTAATCCATGACATAAATGCCAACTCGATATCAAATATATTCCAATAATATTTAAATATTATACATCTCTTAATGATGAGGTTACCTAATTAATATCATAATTCCAAACCACAAATTGAATGTAATTGGAGTAGGTAACTGGTTGAGTTTAACCTAATTTTCTGCCGCTAATTACAAGCTGTATCACTACATATTATAAAACAAAGTCGATAACCTCAAAAACTGCTGAATGCATGTTCATGCGGTTTTCATCAATAGATAGAGTGATTCATGAGGAAGGTTTAGGTGTATAATTTGTTAACCTTTTGTACTACCCGTACGAGGTCGAGTCGCTAGTTTTAACTATTTTCTAAAGTTTCTATTTATAATTTTTAATAAGTGCAAACAGTAGGTATTCTCATCAAACGCCAGTTTCTAACCTCAGTATTGTTATTTCCAGGTATAACATTTAATTTAATGTTCTTCAACTTTCCTACACTTAGCTTCTTAGATAACCATATTGGTGCTTCTAGCTGTTTACTGAACTCATTGTTAACAGTTCTAATAGTGCTAAAATTCAAATTAAATAAATTATTTCGCTGTATATTATTAGGTTATATTTCTATTTATATGTAATCGTTTTCTTACAAATATTCAAACGGACACAAAATCACGCTTAGACTTGGTACAAAAATAGTTGTACCGAGTCGAGTATAAGTCGAATGGATTATTTATTTTATTTTTTCTAGTGGGTTGGTTTATGTTTACAATTAAATTCAGAAGTATTGCGATACCTGTGTAGTCTAAATACTTACTTGAATGTTTATAAGGTTTATTACTATTTTATTTACTAGAAATCATTCGTATTGACTAAAGATCACGTAAAAAGAATCCCTGTAATAAATGGTATAGTATCAGTTCTACAGTATTTAGCACGACATCCAAAATATCTATGTTTTTGTCATAGTCTCATAACCCAGGTTAGGTATTTTTTATTTTTTATACTCTAATAGGATTGCGTTTGACCGCAATCTCACCTGATCTTAAGTGTAGATGCAGTCGACGATGGAGCACGCTTGCCTAGAAGATACCTATTCACTCGCGACTTGAAGACACCCAGATTGTACTCATCGGGAAACACAGACTTAAGTAGCGAATTCCACTCCTTAGCGGTACGCATTATAAAATTGGAAGCAAATCGCTTCGTGCGTAAATGTGGTATATCCACCATGTACCTGTGTCGCTGGCCTGATTGTCTTGTCGTCCGATGGTAGAATGGGGAAGGAGGAATCAAATTATGCAGTTCCTAATGTTATGAGACTATGTACACTAACTATGACAAAAACATTGATTCTGAAAAATTCATCAAAAGATAACTAGAGATTTATGTGTGACGCTTATCGTGGAAGCTATTTGTACGAAGATGCATACGTTTGATTACTTTACGATTATCAGATACTGCCTGGCGTTCTGGACAAAGGCCAGGTTAAGAGCACCTTGAACCGACGGGCGTGTATGAGGAATGTGATGAAAGTGAATGAAGCCAGAGAAGTGTGTCAGGATCGTAGCAAATGGAAATCCGTAGTCTCTGCCTACCCCTCTGGGAAACAGGCGTGAATCTATGAATGAATGAGATACTGCCTGCGACTTACACTAATACACAACGTTTGCGCTATGGTCCATGTGAAGACTAGCAGGTTGTGCATCCAACACCCATGGGTATCTTGCCTCGCCCCCAGGGGTGATACGTGAGTACGACGCGTGCACTGTGCCATCGAGTGACACCACCGTGTCTCGTGCCATCTATCGTCTCCGTCGGGCATGCTGCAGTCCTCTTTTTGGTGTGGAATCTGACTTCACATCCAAGTTTGGATCGCCTCACGCTACATCCCGGCAATCCCATGTCGCTCCTTCTCACTCTGTGATAGTCTGCTTTGGTCGCTTCTTTAAGTCAGTTAAACATGCAGCCATGATGAGTGGGTTTGGTACTTCAGGTGGTAGCTCCAGTCAGCGGATGGTCCATTTGTCACTGTTACCGGTTCAAATAGGTCGTTGTAGTCCAAGCCTTATTGCTATTCGCAAACAAGGCGAGTTGTCTCCCAATTCTTGGTTCGTCAAACCTCCGCGCGTGTTTGGCTGCCACGTGCCACATGTGCAAATCCCATGGTCAGCAAGTCATGTGCGCGTGCTTCACTGCCACGTTTTCTCCGAAGGCTGCGTCTTCATCACGTCGGGATCACCAATGTAGGGGTAACTAGAAGTGCTTGTTGATGTTTAAATGAAATAACTTCTTCTAGTATGTATGGATATAAATTTACTAGTAGATGCCTGTTATAAATAATACATATTGCGCTACGATCTAACTTAGTGGTTGCGGGGAGACGAATGCCGCGCGGCGCTACTGTATACTTGCACCTGACTTTACAAAACTAAAGCGTCAGCAGTGTCACTACATACATTATTAAGTAGTCTATATTAATAAACACGGCACTTAATACTCTAAAAGCAAAGATTTTTCTACATAACAGCAGTATCAAAATATCTTAGTAAAATATTTTATCTATTCGTAATATATCTTCACAGTACGTCATCACTGCATACGCGAACTATTAATTGATTGACTTTAGATTTTCGATTTATCAACCATATCTCTAAAATTGGTTAAAAGAGGCATTACCCCTAATTAAAATGTATTATTTTGTACGTAACATAAATTGCTAGGTGCTAGTGCAAAGTTATGTCGACAACATTGTTTGAGCTGTCCAAAAGTGAAATAACCCGTTGGACAGATGGTGAAATTTAACGAAATTGAATAGTGAAATAAAGCGCACATTTTATTATTGAACATATTTGAGAGGTATTACACAATTTCAATGGAATTAATGCTTTTATTTTAAACGACATTTTATTCAAAGTGATGTCATAGTCGACGATACGCGGAAAACACGATTCGATTGTATATACTAATAGGTTTGTAAAAAGAATGCTATCATTTCGTCATTGTGAATCTCAAAGCATTTTTGACCCGATTACTATTGCGATTTATTGTTACAGTAAATAAACTCATCTATGGAATGAAGCAGCTACAAAGAGCAGTATAATAGATGTGTTGGTTTATCAAATGTTATAAAGAAAACCTGATTCTAATCCGAGTGGGTAGTACGTTTTAGATGGTGCTAGCCTAGTTGGTGGTTACGGGAATGGAGTTCTCATTGACTCCTAAGAGAATATTTACAGATAGTCCATTTGACGTCCATATAAACCTCTGCCAAAGACTTGCACATCGATAGATATTGTGCCGCCTGCATTTGACGGCTCTCTGCCACAGACAATATACTCATCTATTTCGTAACCACACGCTGAGCTTCTTTTCAATCAGTGATCGTTATTTAAACTTCTGCAAAGTACTCAATTGTAATTTGAATAATTACTAGAATGATAGCACGGTTGGCGTAGTTGCAGGGTCACTTCGCCTCTGCCTTTACGTCGAGTGTTGTGGGTTCCAATTAAATACAGGACAAAAATTATGAGGTACACAAATTGTTGTAAGTGGAGTAGGTGTTCTTTGTGTCCGTTATTTGATTACTTGTAAAGTCCTTCGCGTAACAAGATTAATAACTAAAGTTGGCTTTATAAAAAATATATTTAATGAGATTAGGATTGCAAAATACAAGTATTTTTTCTAGGCAATTCATTCTATAATTGCGGTATTATGTTCGTTGCTTTATCCTTCTTTTGTTTAGCTATGGATCACAGGCTGTATGGCATAGATATGGTTTATGGTCCAGCTAGTACTGTTTATTTTGGAAAACCTTATAACGTAGTAATTAATATCTTAAAATCGCTAGGAAATAGGTAAATAACCATAATTTTAGCTTATGTTAATGGACGAAGTGTTCGACGATAAAATAAGCTTGCCTAGAGGCTATCTAATCGGCCGCTACTTGAAAATATTAATTAATACCAATTATTATTTTCGATGTTCTTTGTATTGTTGTGTTTTAGGGACCTTTATTTGTTTTAATTTATTTTGTATCGTAATTATTGGTTTATGTCTTTCTTTGATATTTAATTCTTAATGTTATATTATGGTAGGTATTTTAATTATTACTGCTGTGTTTACGGTTGCCCGTTTACGGTTTCCCTTTTACGGTTGACCGCTTCTTTAATAGGTCAACCGTAAGTGAAACCGTAACCGTAAATGAAATAATAATTTGCATTATTAGGGAAAAAAATAATTCTTGTTTATTTTTTTAAACATATAGTGGTATCTGCTAATAATTAATAACATTAAATTATTATGTACATCGTGAAAGTTGTCCAAATAAATATGTTTTCTTTCTATAGTCTAGTTTAGGACTAGGTTTTTTTATAAAAGAACTAGTTACTGTTTGCGACGTGTTATTGGGTTTTTTGGACAAGAAATTCATCAATGCTATCTGGAACTGTACCCAGTAGACGTATTGACGTCTACTAGGCACAGTTCACCACGTAATAGGGGCGAGAATCAATAGTCTCGCCCCTATTACGTGGGACTGCCTCCGTGGCGCAGCGATAGTGAATGCGATTGCTGTGCATGAGGTCTCGGGTTCGAATCCCGGGTCGGGTCAACAAACAATTATTGGGTTTTTCTGTTAAGAAATCTCAATAGCAGCCCGGAGTTAGGAAGTTGGCGGTGTAAGACACCCCTGTGCCTCGGAAAGCACGTAAAGCCGTTAGTCCTGCGCCTGATCTCTCTCCGGTCGTGTCGGATTACAGTCCCATCGGATCATGAGAGTTAGGGAACAGTGAGTGCACTTGTGTTTGCGCACACACTTGTGCACTATAATATCTCCTGCGTAGTTGGCCAGTTTCCGTTAAGACTGGTCGCTGTGGCCGAAATTCGGTCTGGAGGATATTATTACGTGGGACCATATTTGGTCGATATGTTAATTAATAATATTTAATAATAATAATAATTAATACACTAATGTCAACAGTTTTGAATATGTAGGCGAGAGACTATGTACATCCATTTACACATTGCAGCTCAATTTTCAGATATTTATAGTTCCTTGCCTCCCTTTTGTAATATTCAAGTGGTAGTGTACGAAACGCGAGCGTGAAATGAAAGTGAACTCAAATCATAAAACCTAACACAGTATATTTATTTGTGTTCCAGTTACGTTCAGTTTTTCTCCACATATGCAGATACCAGTTGCAGTTGATGCTTGATGTCGAATTAACTTACTTAATATTGAATAGCTTGGTTTACATGTCAGGGATGAACTACTAACTCCTGAGCTCTGATAACTAAACTTATTGGAATTATTGAACTATTAATATTCTGGAGCTTAATTTTATAAATAAGGAATTTAATATGTGAAAATTTCATCTATACTAATAATATTATATAAAGAACAACCTTGTATTTAAGTATGTTTGTTTGTAAGGAATAAACTAAAAAACTATGAGACTAATTTAAAAATATAATTATGGTTATAAAGCTACTTTCTGTAGAAGTAATATACACTATATAACGTAGCGCTACGAGCTATGGAAACGGAAAGGTATTATGGACGCGGGTGAAACCGCGCGGGACAATATATTTCAGTCGAAAAAGAGATCGTATTGATTATGGGTTGCAATGTTGTTAACAAGTGGCAATTTATTGATATTTAAGCGATTTAAACATTCAATTTTGTGAGCCTAGTAGACAACTGCATTTTTTATGTTTCAATAGCATTTTTTAAAGGCGATTTAAGACTGCGCCGAGCGAAATGTGCCAAAACAGGCGGTCACAGTTAAGGGAATAAAATCAACACTTTTTGTTTAATATAAATATAAAATATACATTTACCATAACAATGAATGTATTTACAATTACTCTGTGTAAAAAACTTAAAATAATTAATATATTCGCCTACAAAATTACGTAAAAATGCAAAAACGTAAGCTCGTGTTACGTGATTTTTAGATTATAACAGTAGAAATCTATCCTATTTTGCAGCTTAAACGAAACAATTATAGTTATAATACAATTTGTCAGTCCCAAATATTTAAGTTATTGGTTGACAATAAAGATACATATTTATCAAAAAAAGCACTTCAAATCCTCCTTAAAATTTTACTATGGCGGCCGCGCGCCGATTTGAATATGCGCCGCACGAGCTCTGTCATTATCTGTCTTACGCTCGACGCAGTCTTAAGTATTTTGCTGTTTGTTATGATACAATATAAAGAGTTGAATCTAGTTATTTCGGCTAACGATTAGGTAACATATAATTATGTACGTTTTTGTTTGGTTTAATTTGTTGAACCCTTGCTTAAAACATCCACATCGCCAAAGCTGTGTTATAGAATTTACAAAGGCGCCTAGGTCGATGCTTCTATGACATTCAACTATAATATTTTGCAGCAATGAAATAAAGCCATTTGCAATAACGAATCTATATGCTAAGCTTGTCTCCACAGACCTATAATTGCTGCCCTCTGTAGAAATCCAATTTGCTTTAACATTATTAGAAACTCGTTATTAAAGAAGTTATGATAGTTTTCATTAGTGAGCTTCGCAAGTTAATTGATGATAAACTCGATGTTGCTGCGTCAAGCTGTTGAACATTTCGACATTTATGAAAACGTTCAGTGCAGCCATTTCATGAACAAGTGTTATAACACTTGCCAGTTCAACAGTTTTCAACTAGGCTATAGCCTAATGGAAAACTGTTGAACTGGCACGCAGAGGTCTTGAGTTTGATCCAAAGGCATGCACCTCTTACTTTTCGAAGCTATGTGCGTATTAAATATTTAAATTTTGCTCGCTTTAACGGAAAGGAAAATATTGTGAGGAAACCTACATGTCTGTAAGTCAAAATAATGTTCTCGAAGACGTGTGTAGCCAACCCGCTCTGGGTCAGCGTGGTGGTCTATGGCCTAACCCAACTCATACTGAGAAGTAGCCCGTGCCCAGCAGTGGGACAGTTTATATACGGGGCTGATATTATTATCTATACTAATACTATAAAGCTGAAGAGTTTGTTTGGTTAAACGCACTAATCTCAGGAACTATTGGTTCGAATTGAAAAATTATTTTAGCGTTGGATAGCCCATTTATAGAGGAAGGCTATTAAAAATATAATTATGGTTATAAAGCTACTTTCTGTAGAAGTAATATACGCTGTATAACATCACGCTACGATCAATAAGAGCGGAGCATCAATAAAAATGTTGCAAAAACGAGGTAAATTCTCTTATGTGAAGCAGACAAAGTTGCGCGGGTCAGCTAGTTTATTATAATTAAAGAAGTGATGACAGTTTTCATTAGTGAGATCAGCAAGTTAATTGAAGATTAACTCGATGTTGCCGTGTCGAGCTGTCAGAGAACATTTCGGCAGTTATGAAAACGTTCAGTGCAGCCGTTTCATAAGCATGTATTATGGCAGGAGACTGCCGACACCTCGTCCCGGGTACTGCCTACCGCTGTCCGTTTACCTGCTGTATACGAATTCGCGAATTTCTGGTGCATCTTTAGTGAGAGAAAGGGTTTTAAAAGGCTAACTTTCTCGTGACTCTGTATGCTGTATGTTTGTTTATATTTTATTCATTCTGTGTTTTTGTTGACGAGATTCACATATAACTATTGTGAATTAGAATCTCACTAACAGTATAATATTTTATTACCTATATATTTAGTTTTATCACAATTTGTACGATTTTTGATTAATAGAAGTAACTTTATCTTTTCAAAATAGTTTCTTCGCCAAAGCCTGTATATAGTTACATCACTAATGTTATAAATGTGAATATGAGTTTTTTGCAACGCTGTCGAGTCTTAACTACTAGACTGATCATCATGAGATTAGATCATAATTATTCACGTTGTTAGGGCTTAACAAAAGGACATACATATACATAGATTCACGCCTGTTTCCCAGAGGGGTAGGCAGAGACTACGGATTTCCATTTGCTACGATCCTGACACACTTCTCTGGCTTCATTCACTTTCGTCACATTCCTCATACACGCCCGTCGGTTCAAGGTGCTCTTAACCTGGCCTTTGTCCAGGACAAAGGACATACGATACCTTTTATCCAGGAAAAGTACTATTCCCGAAGGCCGAAGCTGCAGCTAAAGCATAGTAATACATAAAATAAGTTGTACAAAGGGCAAACAAACAAGAACATATACTATCAAAAGGAATAGTTATTTTTATGCTATCCACTATCGGATACCTATAAAGTTTAACTTTAATAGCCGAGGATACAAAGTATTGTGTCATTGCAAACAAGAAAGTATAACTATAGCTATGAATAATATAGACTATGGCCAAACAACCCATAATATTGACATAACTAACCCTGCATCGTATATTATTCTTCCGCTAGTATACCCCAGGGTACTGATAATATAAGCTTACCCCCCCGTTGGGAAAACACACGGATATTGACAACAAAGTTTTCATATTTGCTTTAATATTTACCTACTGGAACTTTTCCTAGTTTCTACTAATTAACAATTTAAGGTAAAGGTCACAGTAAATGCGAGGTCGATTCTGTTGTTAGACATTTATTTTGAAACTCTTGCATCTCAGTCTAATAACTAAAAGAAAAACATAGAATCTGTTTATCCGATTTAATAACCTATCTAAATCGTGGTTAATTTAATTTTTAATCTTTATTTATTTAGAGGCTTTTATTACAGAGTAATATGTTAGCCCCATCGTGGCTTATTCTAAGATACTAACTTAATATTTCATAATAGGCAACAGAGGAAGTCGTTGTTGTACATATATCTCAAATAGGTCTAACGCCGCATTTAATTCGTGATTAATGAAACATTAGTTATGAAGTTAAACGTATTTTGCTAATTATATATCTAAAGCGCAAAAGTTGATTAATCAGATAATTTGATACTTAATATTTTTCTTAAAGTTTGATTCGCTGTAACTAGCCATCTGTATTTGCAGTAACTGAAATTCGGTCTAGGGGACATTATTTATATTATAAAACATTAATTGTATATTATAAAACATTAATTAGAAAATACTGATATGTTATATGTTTTCAGTCAAAATGAAGCTGTATGTGTATGCTCGAAAAGTAAAAATCTCTTTACTTTGGACTCGGCGCGCACAGAGTCTAGAATGTAACTCTCTTATAGGAAAACTTAATAACAAGTCGACTGCTTTCTAGATAGTCACAATAGAGTTTACGGAACTAGATCACGCAGACACAGTTAGTAACGTGACTAAAATTAATTTAATGTGTCTAACGGAATTGGCACCCTTTACTCAGTGTTGTAGTTTGTACTGTAAATATAAATATACCTTATAATTACCGTGGTTATGTTTCTCACAGATTCCTACACAAGTTAAATGAAACACGTTTGTTATTCTAGAGTAATTTATAATTAAACGTCTAAATAAGATTGCTGCGTAGTTAAATAAATAAATAAACGTGTCATTTTAAATGTCGATCTAAGGTATACTGGTATTTAATACTGTTTAAAAAAGAGACCATGATATGAATTTTTCCGGCTTTTGTAGAGGCATATATTTATTGGTAGAGTGGAATATGCAAGCGCTCTTCAAAAGTAAGAGCAATGCTCATTTCGTTACTACTTTTTAGAAGTCATGTCATGGACTGAGCAGCGATAGCTCAGTGGGGAGACCAACAGACTGCAATGCAGAAGATCTCGGGTTCGAACCCACGTCGCGCACCTCTGACTTTCGGACGTTATATGACTTTTCGAAATTATGTGCGTATTGATTGACAATTATCGCCTGCTCCGTGCCTCGGAGAGCACGTCAAGCCGTTGGTCCCGGCTGCCATGAACATCTATGGCAGTCGTTATTGGGAAAGTCAGTACCCTCTAATATCCTGACACTGGTCTAGCCTTAGGGTATCGTTAGCCTTCGGGTTGCGGAGGTCAGGTGGCAGCCGCTCCGTGTAAAAACTGATATCCAGTAAAAATCCGGTTAGACCAGAAAAGCCGACCCCAAAAGACTTGGGAATAATAAAGGCTAAGAGAGAAGAAGAAGACGTCATGGACTGATAATGGCAATTGTACACCTATTGTGACTTTGAAGTGGCAAACAGACATATGATCTACTAGATGGTAAATTATCATCGAAACACGACGCAGTATGCGGTCATGAGATGAAGCAGGGTGCGAGCTACAAATACCGCTAGAGTTGAGTTCTCTTTTGCGTATATTAGAATTAACTGCTAGTAACACGGAAGGCCAGTAAACATTAACTTAGTGTAAGTATTCATCAAACTGTACATTGATTTATATATTAGATAACGTCATTAGAATGAATATTAACAATCGTTATATCATTATTATATTTTTAATAATCGAATAGGCCATCTTATATGAATGTTATCACAAATGAATTGAACATAATTAAATGTTACTTTTGAATATTAAACTAACAGAATATCTGCATTATTTGTAAGCCCTGCATTAAAATTTGATCTGCAAAGTATCCACCTTGCTTTGAAGCTGATTAAGTACACATTTTCATGTCGAGGGTTAAAAATGTAGATTCATAAAGTAATTACCATTAATGTTTGTTAACAAAATTTATATGAAACCTTTCTTTGAGCGGTACAGAGTTTTACAAAATATTATTTTGTTGGATCTCTTTGCTGTGAGTAAAACTATGAATTTTTAATAGACTCACTAATAACAGTATGCTAAACTTCTCATTTTTATTCAAATTGATGTGTAAATTTTTGTTATTTCTCTTTGTAATAGGTTATTTTAATACAACTTGTACTATCAGGTCTGACAATTCATAGCCTCGTTCGAGGTTTACATCGTAAGGTTGTTTTACAAACGAGTAATAGTCAATCAAGTAATAGTATAGTGATAGTAATAGTATGCAAGAGGTAAACGGACAATATAACACTTCAATTACACTGTTGGGTCTTGGTAACGTCATTGCTTTGAGTTTTATTTACGTAATGAGACGTAATGCTTGTAGTTACTAAAATTAAACAAGTGACCAATGACGTAAGCATAGAAAACATTGCTATATTCTATAAATAATAGTTTTTTAATTCCCTCTCATAGGTACATAATACAATAAACGAATCACAACTAGTAGTACCAGAACAGTAGAAATAAAGCAAATTTTATTTTATTAATTCTAAGCCTGGAACTACTTTGTGATATTTTGCATAAGTGAAAAGACTTGAAGCGTTATTTTACAGTTTGCACCGGGTCACTGTTGCATTGCCATAAAAAAGGCGTTATCTATAATAGCGCCGATGCCTTGATATCTTGCTGTTTAATGAGCGTGCATGTTTTTACGCACACGTGAAAACTTATTGATGGTATTTCTTACAACGTATAGAATTTTAACTTAAGTTCTATATAATGTAAGGCAACCCAGAGATACTAAGAACTACCATTAGTCCCATAGTAAGTTTATCATATTTATCACCATGCACAAAGTTCGAGAGTCGATATCATCAATATTTTTCATTTTTAGGGTTATAGATAGACTATTCGATTGTGCATTCATAGACTCAGGTTTATATCCCCGAACAAACACAAGAGGTGTAACAAGCTAACGCCTGCCCCGGCAGAAATTTGTTACACCAACATTTCGCCATCTATTGATTTAGGTCCCACGGAATATAGAGCGAGCCTACAGCCACCTACTGAACACAGATCTCTCAATACTGCTGCTGAGAATTCCTTAAAGGACAATTTACAAAATTATGTCAGGCCCGGGAGGAAAACCCGATACCTCATTCATACCAGTAGCATTCACTGCCGCTGCCAGCAAAGCAATTATAGTAGATAACTAAAAAAAAACTTGTTAACTCCATTAATTAAGCTTAACTTAACTTAACTGGAAGCCAATGTGTTTATGTATTTGGCATTAAACTACTGCTGCTTAATTAATGAACTTTTAAGCCAAACTCATAAACTTGAATCACTTAGTTTAATTAATAAAGTCTGCTACAAGCACGACAAACTCAGGAAATTATTTCGAACTTTTATATTTAATAACAGTGGGTTTGTAAGTTTTGCAAATTACGGCAACTCCAGTAAATAAAAAGTAAAAGCTAAAAGCAGCATTTGATACTGAAATAAAAAGTGAATAAAAATATTTTTTTATACCGTAGTAACCGCGGTAAGCGGACCGCGGCAAAGCTAAGCTTGGGAGCTTAAGTTTCACTTACTGAAATTAGCAGTTTCGTCACAAACCGCTTATTTGTGTAATGGAGAACTTACCACCGGCCGTGGAACGAGCAATGTCACCTTTTTGGCGTTTCGAATTATTAATGATTTTGTATTAATCATGTTCTCTTAGAAATTGGTTCACTTAGAAATATTTTTAATGGTTAGCAACAACCCTAGCGCACTCTATGGCTAGCGCGCTAGTTTGAGTTTCTGTTATTGGATATATTATTTTTAACTACTTATATTAAATATTACTTTGGTAATATTATTAATCTTCTTTCTTAACGTAAAATCATTGCAAATTGCAAGAACAACCCAGCGTTTGTATACTTTTGTTAATATTTGCCTTTAAATGACGGCGAGTGCACATGTGTGTCAAATGTAATCTATCACGTTTCTGATTGTATAGTATTCCTTAGATTTCTGTATTTCAATGTTACAGTAGTAAGGCTGTACCAGGCAGATGATACTGGCGAGTAGCACGTAAGTTATGCGTACAATCTACGTTCGAAATGTTGGCAACTTACCCAAGAGCGCTAACAGCCGACATACGAGTATATTGATCAACCAGTGTATTTATAGAGACGAAACATCAAATATTATACCATATTATTATATAAAAGCTCTTCAAAGCTTACTAAAAGTAATATCATTAAGGTAATGCGCTCGATATGAATTGATATGCTTTTAATCAGATTAAAATGTTTTCAAAATTATATCTCAATTAATCAACATCATGGTACATTCTTCATACGTGCCGCATACAATTAGTCTAATTCGTTTTCGATCGCTGAAACGACATTTATTTTACAAAGGCATCAATTTTTATAATGACTTTACGAGCGCGACGTGTTTAATTTCTCCGAAATCCATAAAACCACTTGTCATCAGGATTACTTTCGGAGATAAAATCGAAAAATCCCTTTTACGACTTCCAATAACGAAAGTAGAAATTTGTCGGCGTTATACGGACGCGCATGATATAAATCATGCCGGGCCTCGATATTTTATAGGTTTTAATTTTGGCATTTTATGTTGTGATAACATCTGTGGACGTAATGGCCGTGCCAGCCGCGAGCCTTTACGAGGTCCGCTTTATGGTCGTGAGCGGTGAGCGCTGTGCGGTGTGCGATGGGCGACGTGCGATGCTGAACCCACTTACAAACTAAATTGAACTTTTCGACTATTATTCAACATTGAGTTAATTAAATGTACTTAAACTTAACACTCGGTTTTTGAATGGTAGGTTAACATAAAGTTATGTTTACCTGTCAATTGTTGGAAAGCCAGACATTATAAATAACTTGTGTATTGTATGTAACTTATGTCTACTCACCCTCGTGCAGCTGCGACTCAATAGGTTAACATACAGTCAAATGCATGTCAACTGTCATGATTAGTTAGCCATTGCCAATCGAATCACTTGACATGATTTTGATTTTGATATCTCATTTGACAGGTGCGTTTATCTTCGTCCTAAATCATTATTATATTTTATATTTTACATTAAGATATTGATTACTTTTATTCTCGTAACCGTTGCTGCCCATTCCTTTTCCTAATGGCTATCCGTCAAGATCAATTTTCTACCACTTACATTCATTTTAATCGGTTAATGTTCCGTAGAACGCTTAAACATTAAGAAAGATAAGTTTTTCGAATGGCGAGTACAACTAATGAAGTCCATTTTCATGAATAGACGGTAAAGGACGCGACACAAATAGTTTAAAATATACGCTGCAAAAAGTAACTTGTTTACCATATTTATGCACTGGAAAGAAGAGAAACAATCTCAGTGGAAGGCAACATTATTTGCGCTGCGACTGGACAAAATATTTCATCAAAATGCAAAACAGCACAATTTCGCCGCTGCACCGGCACTCCGGGATCGGCGAGAAAGAACTGAATTAACTGGACGTTGGGAAACAGATAACTCGATTTGCATAACTCGTTCACACGGGGCATCGCCAGATAACCTAATTTGAACTGACGGGTTCAAACGGGCGGTAAAAACGGCGTATTGGTCTTTTTGTGTCAATTACGCGTGAGTAAGTGGGCGTTTGACGTCTAATAAGTTCTTGAGATGGTCAGATGTATAGCAAACAATTTGGTAAAACTTTTCATAAAGTGGAGATGCTCTTTATGTTCTTTACTAAAGTAAAATGTATGTACTTCGCTACCTCTAATTAAATTACTGGATTAGTGTAATAGTGATTAAAATGTCTTAAATTATAGGATCCTGCATGAATGTTGATCGATTTGTTGTTCAAAAATTGATTTTATGATGGCGATGGCATTGATATAGTCGATCCACCGTCTCAAAAATCTTTGGTATGGGAGTGATGGCTCTCTTTTTCATATAATAAATTAATATCATATTACGTAAAGATTCGCATATTTCGATGATGTGATTATTTTTATCGATATACGTCTATCGCTAGTAAGGGAATCATAGTTCTCATATCAACTTACTCATAGCATCACGGCTGTATTTTCCAAGTATTAGTAGTAGTATTAGCGTGTTGCATTCATATCTGCTAAAGCTATGTTTGAAACGCATGAAGCCTCTATATGTTTTGACGTAAAACTGTGCTGCTACGGACCACTGCTGACAAGAATATCTTATAAATAATGACAGGAAAATGTAAATATGAGTTTAGTCAAATTTGAATTTGACTAAACATACTCGTTAGCTGAAAACAACGTAAGTATATTATTTTACTTTGATATGACTTTTAGGTTTTATTATACATCTTATGATGAGGCAATGTGAAAT
Source organism: Catocala fraxini (assembly GCA_930367265.1). NCBI lineage: Eukaryota > Metazoa > Arthropoda > Insecta > Lepidoptera > Erebidae > Catocala > Catocala fraxini. The sequence goes on from OV884033.1 coordinate 18,189,844, forward strand.
AGGCAATTGATTAAACCTATTTGGCTTAATACTTATTGTTTTGTGCTAACGACTTTAGGTATTCTACATGCTTTCTCTTCTCCCCATTTCACCTAACAAACTCCCTAGCCCGGGTAACAAATCCAGAATTATTCTTGTATTTATATTATCACCATTTATTTACAAATTTATTAAAATGGTGTCATTATCACCAATAGCAAATTAAGATGGATATTCTGCCTACATAAAATTCAGCGCGCGACTTTCGAGCTTTCTGGAAAACCACAAAGAAAATGAACCCTAGATGTGGCATACCGGTGAGCGTTGATGGTGTGAGTAACTCCAAGGACATTGCGGACTCGTTTCGTAAATATTTTCTTGTACGGTCTCCGTTGGGGAAAGCGCAGAAGATGATCAATACTAAGGGGTTAATCGGCAACCCGGTGAAGAGCCGTTTTTCAGCTGAAGATGTGACTAAAGTCATTAAAAGTATTATTAGACACAGGGCACAATGACCTCAGCATTGAGCATCTTCAGCACGCTGGTCCACACATATCTCCAGAGACTCCAGTCCTCGCAATGTTTTACACCCTGTGCGTCGGCCACTCTTACTTACCAACAGAGCTCATGAAAACTATCGTAGTGCTTGTAGTTAAAAATAAAACTGGAGATGTCGCAGATAAGAGTAACTACAGGCCAACTTCAATGAAGTTGGCCTGTAGTTACATTACTATACATTAATAATACATTACATTAATAATATATACATTAGCGACGATTATTGCGAAGGTGTTTGACGGTTTGCTGGAGGCACAGTTGAACAAATATATTGTACTTCATAACAATCAGTTTGGGTTTCGAACGATATCGTCCACGGAGAGTGCAATACTGTACCTAAAGCACACCGTCAGATATTATACAGCTCCAGAACGCCGATTTACGCTTGTTTCCTCGACTTGTCGAAGGCTTTTGACCTGGTGTCCTATGATATCCTATGAAAAAACTGGAGGACATTAACTTACCACCAAAATTTATCATTATCCTCAAGTACTGGTATGGACACCAGGTCAACGCCGTTAGATGGGCGGGACATTGTCTAATCCGTATAGGTTGGAGTGCGGGGTAAGGCAAGGAGGTTTGACCTCGCCAATACTCTTTAACCTCTATATAAACGCATTGATCGTCGTACTCAGCAGCCAACGAGTCGGCTATTATATTGATGATATCTGCGTCAACGACCTGAGTTACGCAGATGACATGGTATTGTTGAGTGCGTCGGTCTGCGGGCTTAAAAAACTTTTAAAGTTCTATGAGACCTATGCTGATACTCATGGCTTAAAATATAATGTGACCAAGAGCCAGTATATGGCCTTTACGGCTGGTAAATTGCAACCATATCATGGTTGCAATTTACCAGTCAACCACTCTATTCGACTGTATGGTAGTCCTCTAACTAGGGTAGAACAATTTAAATATTTGGGGCACATAGTTACAGCCGACCTTAAAGACGATACTGACATTGAACGGGAGCGGAGGTAATTGTCAGTACGAGCGAACGTGATAGCACATAGATTTGCGCGCTGCTCTGTTAAAGCTAAAATTGCGCTATTCAAAGCTTATTGTACTTCGCTCTTTACTTGCAGCCTATGGACTATCTTCACTTTGAAAGCATACAATGCTCTCCGCGTACAGTTCAACAATGCGTTCAGGTCTGTGTTGGGACTACCTCGCTACTGCAGTGCCTCAGCAATGTTCGCCGAAGCACGATCTGATTGCTTTTACACAACAATGCGCAAGCGTTGCACTGCTTTAGTTCGCAGGGTGCGGGCTAGTTCCAACACAGTGCTGGCAATGATTGCGGACAGGTAAGACTGTCCTTTGCGAAGGTGCGACAAAAATTAAATAATTAATAACTAACAGTTAGGCTAAGTTTTACTAACAACTGTGAATTTGGGGACATGCAATTAACGTTTTGTTCTTATTTTATTATTATTATTATTTATTTTATGTAACACCTTGTAGGTATATCCTTGTTATTGGAAATTGTGTTTCGTAATCAACCTTTCTATTGAAACTATTTCCGAGTAATTATTAAGTAAAAGACGGTCAGCATTGTTTGTTCAATTGGCTACCCTTTGTAAACATACAAACTTGTATTAGTTCAAACTTATGTAACGTGTTTGGTATTCAAACAATTTGATAATATTTGACTCACGGCTTCGTCCGCTACACTCCATCTATCCCACAGAAGGCCACGTACAATACAGCATATCGACGGCAAAGTGCCAATAACACCTAACTGTTCAAAACTTACACACACTGAAAAAAACGTTTAATTTCTTGATAAGTTAAAAATTAGTTAATATATTTATTTATTTAGAGTAATAATAATGTATGCCTGCCTCGTTGTTACAGTGGTAGTGTATACGACTGCGGATCATGAGGTCTCGGGTTCGATTCTCGGGTCGGGCTTGGAAAACGTTACTAAGATTTTCCGTCAAGAATTTCTTAGTAGTAATTTATTAAGAATTTCTGTCAAGAAGTTCTTAATAATTAGCCCGGAGTTAGAAAGTTGTCGGTCTTTCACCCTCGTGTGTCGGAAAGTACGTTAAACAGTCATGAACATCTATGGCAGTCTTTATTGAAAATCTCGTTAGACCAGAAATAAGCGGACCCTGGCATAAGCTGGGATTAATAATCGCTAGGAAGAAGAAGAATAATGTATGCTTTATATTTTATGCTTTAATAATATATTTTATGAAAGTGTAGTAGGTATTAGGTTAGATAGGAGATATTAACATTGTACTTATTTTTTTATTCTGATATTTAAAAGGTAATGGAATTAACAAAACACCAATATTTTTAAACAGAACCTTTAATTTGTGAATAATCAGAAAATAGACAAAAGCAATGTTTCGAAGAAATTATTAGCTTACATAAAAATAAAACTGGACGTATGTAGCTGCTTAGTTTAGTAATTAAAAAAGAAAACGATGTCAACAAAAATTAATTAAATTAAAGAGATGAACAGATTATTCGTGAGATAAATTATCATAAAATGAGTGACAATCTCTTGGCAATACTTCTTTTAATTGTTGAAGGTGATTTAATTTGGTAGAAGATATGAGAATTAGTGCAACATGCAATGTTGAGTGAGTGATAGAATTTAGTTTAGTTGGGCGGTATTTCCACATTTTAATTTAATGCTGTTGCAAAAAAAATACACTTTGGAGATTTTATTAAGACGTCTTTAGATTCAAAACGATTAAAAAGTGAATTCCTCGAAAAATGACAAAAATGTCATGTTTGGAGGTATTGGCACTTTACCGACGATATAAATTATTGCGGATATATCACATCGATCAGTTACTCTGTTGCTGTGTAAAAGATAGAACAATCCAGTTGGTTTGTTTTGTTGATGTGATGTGACACATCAACAAAACAAACCAATTTTTTAAAAAAAAAAAAACAAAAATTCTGCATTTATCAAATCGGCTGCTGAAAAGCAACCGAAACATCGGGGAAAGTATAAACTATTTAAATTATAAAGCTAATTAAATTATAAATAGTTTTAATAATTTAATTAGCTTAAAAATTAGTAAAGTTTATTAGTATTTCTAAATTATGCAATAAAGTTTCAAATAAACAACGCGATAAAATCCGTATATAGTAGTTTAATTTCAATAAAGCCATCTTGTTCGATTTCCAAAATGTACCTACATTGTAGTTAACGTTGGATATTGGGATTTGGAATAACAAAAATACAGATCAGGTGTTGCTATAATCTACTCCTCTAGATTATAGGTATGCAGTATGTCTTTGTATTCCTGATGGTAAAAAATATTCCCAGCTTTTACCGTCGGCTTCTCTCCCGTCGTTGTAAAGCAAGATAACTATACTACGGGAGCATTTTACCGGGATAAAAATATTAGTCATTCACCGGCACAATAAATCAACTCCATCAAAAAAAGCACATGGCGTTATAGGTTTGTTGCTACATGAAAGAAACATAAACACTATTCACTCTATAATTAATAATTAGTATACTAAATACGGTAATAATATATGAATTCCCTATTACTGTTATCACAAAAAGAGAATTCCTCTATTAATTGTGGAAGGCGCTGGCAACTGTGATACAATGTTCATATATGTACATACAATAATACAGGTGCTAGCGTTTTACATTTATTGTATTTAAATATGTAATGCCATGATTTTGTAATCCGACGTGGGCAAATAAATTATTATTATTATTAAAAACACACAAATGTAACGTAATATTAGTACTTAGACAGTACTTAGACACTTACGTTACGGCTAAGATTAAGTCACCACTAAGATTCTCTATCAGATGAATCATAACAATAAATGATATAATACTATATAACAATAGATTTCTATAAAAACAAATTTAACTCATTTGCTGTCCCATGATATAATCAGTATTAGTCAGTAGATAAAAATAGATTAAAAAAATATATTTAAGAGAATACATATTTTTCTAAATTACCTAGGGAAACTAAATCGTGGTGAACATATATTGAGGATGAATAATTAAATCATATATAATATATTTCATATATCATAATAGATTTTTTAATACAATCACATTACAATATAACCAGCACAACAACTAGTTTATCACTAGTGCACAACATCGCGATACGTTCATGCAATTCAATCTGGTTCTAAACGGCGCTATCTGTATGCCATCTGATGTGAATGTGCTGAATGAGCAAGCACAAACAGTGAGCCGGATATCTTCAGGTGTCGCGTCACTCACACACCAAACGGATAGTCGTGTCGTCATATCCGTCATGAAGCTGCGAATGGGAATTTAGTAGCGTAGAAAATTTGGAGAAGGACATGTTCATAAATTTGTGAACATTTGTTAGTGTTGGTATTAGTTTGTAGGGAAATGACTTTTAATACATTTTCATCCATGTTTATGTCTTCTACTACATGTTTAAGCTCACCGCTATAATATATTAGTTTTTGTCCACAATTGTTTTGTGTATAAGATTTGGCACAAAAATTTACTTTTATAATAATGTCGTTTCGTAATATACGTACCTAATGAAAGTATGAAAACATTTATTTTGCATAGACACGTAAATTATTATGCAAACTTATAGTAAAAGCTAAGATAATCAATTTTGAAGAAAATAAGTTTAACGGCAAGGAAATAAGTAATTTTGAAATAGATGTTTAACGGCAATATAACTTATTCTTTCCAATACAATCGATCTGATAATATAGCCAGCTATATTATGTGAGTGTAAGGCACCTCTACCTACTTCCTCGATTATACAGATATGATAGTACTATATATATAGTATGATCTCGATATATAGTAGACTATGTATGTAATAATAGGTTGTGCCTGCGGTTTTGCTTAATGAAAACAATACTTTTATTCTGGATGAAAGGTATATCCTTTTCTTTACCCCTGATAACGTATATGCGAAATTTTATCATGATTAGTCAAGTAGAGCGTGATAGCGTAAGAAAAAACAAACTCACATTCGCATTGATAATATTAGTTAGGATTTAAAAAGTATAACCATTAAATTGTTTGGGCTAATCGGACTATTGACCATATGCTTAATATTACGCTTAATATTTAAGACCGTGTGCTACGCGCTAGATTGTCTCTATCTCTTTTATATTGCCCATCCTCGTCTCACCATCCAAAACAAATATGTACTCTAAAAAACATTGTGCATATCCCATTGTATTCGTAGTCGATGTAGCACACATACACGTCGTTGCGATGAAAGAGCTCTCTAGGGGCAAACGTCGGACCTTTTAATGGTAACTGCTCGGTCGTCGTGTTTCAATGGAAAATAAGAAAGGCTCAACTGCGAGTAGGCAACAATGCTACGATCCCGTCTCGCTCAAAATAATATAGCTAATGTTTAGGGTTAGAAATGCGACTGTTTATGTCCGGAAGATAAGGCAGGGCCTTTTTATTTATCACATTCATCAGACATTTTAGACCGCAAATAAAGCATTGTATATGGAATGAAGATCTAAACTCCTTACTGGAACTAAATATTCTATATTATATATTTTAAAGCGGAAGCGAAGCCGTGGGCAAAATCTTTTTAAAAATAAATATCACCAGCCTGATTCTGAAATCGAACCTGCTGCAAAAGAGGTATTTACGTATGACTCGTTTGACTAATGACAGAATCATGATTACCTTTACACTTAAGGAAAGAGCCGCCGTGGCGGCATTTCTGTTTGTTTTTTTCTAAAATACCTAATAACGACATCGATTAACCTACTGACTAATACTGATAATATCATATAAGTTTACCAAGTCATCGTGCCAACATTTTCTTGGTCTGCTTGACAGCGGTAAAAAATACACTTTAGGTCTTATATCTGGGAGCGTATTTTTATGTAGCGAATTTGGGGTGAATCGAGTTAATCCTATATAATAAAGCACGGAATCAGCACAGCGCAAATTTCTACGAGCTGCTTCTACACAGAGCATGATTCGGTGTCCTGTGCCTAATACGCTCTTTACAATCGCTTGTTGACAAATGGAGGAATTGTATAAACTTGGTCTCTTGTTACTCAGTAAGGAACTACGTATAACCCCTTTTAGTTGGGCTTAACAAAGTGCACATGTTGACGAGTCTACATGTATGTCGGAAAATTGCATTTTAACAACGCCTTTATGCATCTGGCAGATTTCCTGACGATTTAGGTATGGTGTGACAGCTTTTCATTATGCCTGTTTTTTAAGTAGTCTCTTTCTTAATTAACTCCGACATTAATGTTGTTCCTCCTATTTATCCTCAATCGTAAGGTAACAGATCAGTAAAAAACATGCCATTCCGACTCGCATGAAGGGCTCTGTGCCATCGTACAAGATATATTATTTTTTATTATTTGTTTAATAATAACAATAGAAATACGCATCCTGTGAAAATTAAAACTCTATTCCTATTACGGATCAGGAGATACAGCCCGCTGACAGACATACGGATGGACGGACAGCGAAGGCTTAGTAATAGGGCGTTGTCACCTTTCGGGTACAGAACTTTAAAAAGGTATCAAAAAGCAATAACTTTTATTATTCCAAAGCCAAGACATTTTGATACCTTTGCCCTTTACCTACGTTAAGAGTTACTATTAATTTACTGAGTAATTTCTTACATAGCCATAAAACCTGGTGATTGGTATACCAGTATAGAAATTATTTTAGAAATCACCTAGATTCATGTAAAAATTGACAGCATCGACTCCAATAAGTCATACTTAGGTAGCTGTTGAATACCCTTTATTTGATGTTAATTGAACCTTTAACCTTCGTACGAGAGGTCATCTTGGCTTCAGTTAAACGTCACGTTGAGTTGACGTAGACGTGATAACAGTATTGAGATAGCTATTGCATTTCCTCTGTCCTCAACTAAATTGCGTTGTGAGTTTGAGAGTATATAAAGTAAAAATGTAGGTATTACATCCGTATTGTTGTATTTAGATTTTCTTCAAATATTACTGCTGTGCACCGGGCGTAGTTCCTAAAGTGATGTTCTTGTTAAGAATTACCTGGAAACATTTTGGATGACATAAGAATCTCACAAAAGTGAGATATTATTTTATCAAATTAAAACTTCAAGGCATAAAATAAAGTGTCATAAACAAGCAGTTTGCTTTCGAAAATGGTTCTTTTAAGGACATTGTCTAAAAGCAACGCGACGTGAGCATTGTTCTTAGTCGGACTTTACGAACCCGAACAATATTAATTTAGGGAAGTAGCATCTTCCATCTTTACATCCATCGTGGGCTTTTAAATTTCGCATCCACTCTCAAAAGCAAGGAACGAATCATCTAATTAGACATTACGTCTGTAACATTTCTGAAAATCCTTTGTATTGCAGAATTTCATGCGTTCTTTGTTCCAACGGCATTTTTAAAAGTGTTGTATGGTGAAGAAATTTCGTCTTTATAGTTTGGCAGTTAAGGTTTATTTTGTCAGTGGGTGATGGTAAATATTGAGGTGGTGACAATCGCGGGCTGCAGCTCGCTAACGAGCCCCCCACCCCCTCATTTTCATTTTATCGTCGCGCCGCCCTCGACGGCTACTATTTACAGTTCTTTTGCACCACTGTCATAAGGTAAGTATCTCATTTTGTAATATCCTAATGAGAAATTTTGAATATCTTTATTTATTTGAATGTTACGATGGAAATGTCTGCAGGTGCATATTGCTATTGACTACAAAGCTATTTCTTTGCTTTGAGGTATCGTAACTTTCTTTTTGTTATGATGACAGTGGAGGTGAAGTTGCGATTGGGGACTTTGGTCTATGGATGTTAAGCAACTTTATTAGCACTAGGTGTAATATGGGTGATAAAGAGCAATTACATTTGCGATGGGTGGATTTTCTTTACAAAACACGTAAACAGCGTAATGGTTTTTCTTCTTTGGCCAGTAAATAAATTTGAACGTTTAGATAACTACATATATAGTATATCTATACTATATATGTAGTTATCTAAACGTTCAAATTTATATATAAATATTATTTTTATTATATTATTTTTATTATAATTAATAATTTATATATAAAAATAAATATACTCGTATAGTTATCTAACTATACGAGTATATTTATTTTTAATGTCAATATCACCCGAATAGACAGTACAGGATACCTCGAGCATGTAGTCTAACTCGAGCATGTATGTGTTTTATCATGAACACATGTGCCACATAAAGTTAAAATATATAAATTCCTTAAATTTAATAAATATATCACAGCTTTCCATTTTTTTTTATTTGTAACACATTGTTGCCGACGTTGCTGCCGTTCGTATTGTTTTTAAATTGTATACTTTCAAGTTGTCACAATCATATTATGGCGCCCGCCGGCGAAAAATGCTTGCCAGCTATTTTTGGTTAGGTCTGTCAAAATTTCCAATAATTTATTTTATTAATAGATTTAATTTTCTGGGTAAAATATTGTCAAAAGACAAATTTGATTTAACGACCGATGCTTCATTTTTGTTTGTCGGAATCAATAGACACATTGTCTATATATTATTTACAAGTTTCATTTTTTTTAAGTTTTAACGTAGATACCTATATGTTAGACGCATTGGTATGTGAATAAAATATTTTAGTAATGATTATATTATATTTGTCCTCATTTTTATTTTATAATGTAGCACAATTGACTTTAATATAACTCAGAAGGATCGCGTAATATTGGTCTTTCGCCTGATTGCCTTAGTGTGAGTGTGTATATACGAGTGGTCCAGCCGACATTAGGGGAGACAAGTTTTAGTTATGAAGGTGCTATATGTCTATAATGCCTATGTTTATAATTACATTTATGTACTTCATTAACATGAAAAATATATAGGTAACGTGACAAAAGTTAAATTATTGTTAATTCTAATGTACTAATGTAATAATGTAATATAATAATAATAATAATAAAGACATACGTTAAACGATTAACCAGTGGTTAATCGTTTAAAGCGATACCGGAGGGCACAGTACACTAGCTTTTAAACTACCACCTTCGCTTTATGATATAATCAAAAAATGTTTCACTAGGTTAAATAAAAGCGCACAAACCGCAGGGCAGCTTGTAGCGAGCTGAATATGAGTGGCGACACTGCGGTCCTGAATGTCTCGAAGATTCGGTTAGGGCCTCGTATCCGGCTTGCCGTTACTGGTTGGCTGGGGTGGAACTTCAAGACTAGGACTAGGACTCTCAACTCTGGCTTGCCTTAGTCGGCCGGTCAGAGGGGGGCCGCTAGAGCTATATGCTTGGGGGTATGCCTATGGTGGCTATTCAGGGGGCCCATCTAGTAAGTTGGCGAGTCACCGTGTGCCCATTGTATTGATGCTATTAGAGTATTCACGGCAGACGCCGTTTTACCAATATACCGGCCCACCAAACACCCATACCCATAGCCCATATAATCCATACGCAGCAATAGTCGTACGCTTTCTGCGGCTAGTGCCGCTGTAGCTTTTCCATCCCACCTTTGATTAAAACTCTCAAATGGCCTCTTTACGTTGGACCCATGTCTACGTGTAAGCCTCCCAAAGGGCCAGGTGTTTTCTTATATAATATGTTAGAAAATACCTGTGATAAGAGAAACATAATAATAATAATAAATTATTTATTTCACAAACATAGTTATGGTACATAACTTACACATGAAATGTTACAGTTTTCTATGTATTCTATAATATGGAAAGGTAATGTATGTATATTTAAAATTTAGCCTGTTTCGGCATGCAAATATTATTTGCACTATGGGTATAATTTTTAATGGTTAGTTTTTAATTTTATATATAATGCATATCATGCATAAAGTTCAACACATTAAAGCTAACATTAAATATGATCATTTACAGATATTCGTTATAGCGTTTATGAGACATGTTTTACAATATGTTTATTCTACATGCTGTACGATATTTACACTAATGAGATGTTTTTCTATTAACTATCTGTAAACTTATTTCATCCAAAAATTCGCACAGAAAATAATAACTCAATACTCAATATTTTATTGCATTCCACAATGTTATATAACATACATAACATTTTATGTGTAACATTTCCAGTAGGTCTTTCTTGAATAGACATATGTTATGTATATTAAGTATTCTTGTTAGTAACTTAATATAGATAATTAAGAATATGGTATCACGCTTTAAGATAGGTCTTCCTACTGACTAAACCTACATAAAATACTTTCGTGCATGTTTTGCTGACGTCATTGGCTCTTGTGTCAATATGTTTATAGATATGACATGATGTTGCCGGCATCATTTTCTCTGTCTGGAGAAGTTCTCAACGCTTGTCGAAGACATGAAACTATGCATACCACCAACTTAATTTTACACGGGACCTCTTCGACCATTAGACACATGAATGTTACATTGTTGATAAGAAACACAAAAAAGCTTCTCAATAACAATCAATCAACAATCCGGCCCGGTACGATCAACCCAGAATTACCGTAAAGGTTTGAATTATGCGATTATGCGATTATCTTCCGACATATAAAAGGCTTTAACAGCCTTAAATCTATTAAGCATCATTGCGATACAGTGTCCAGTTGACCATCATCAAATAAATAATCTTGATCAAAATAGTTACATTCATATAAACGATATAATCAGAATTTTATAAAGCGGAACTAGAATAGAGCCCGTAAGCAAAAGAATCACTGGCACGAGCCCTAGGATTATTGAAAAGAGTAAACGATAAAATAAATTGAAAAGGTAACGGAGGACAGATAGGGGTGGATGCTGACTCGTAACAATAGTGAACCGAGCGGTGTACTAGCGGAACTGATTTGATCGTGCCTCATGTACATCGTTTGAGACTACTCTTAAGCGGAAACTGCCTGATAGGATTGCTCCATTACCAATAGCTATAGCAGATACACGAGAACTGAAGATAATATTTATTAAAAAGAAGGCATATGTTTATTTCAAAATGACAATATATAACATAAACGAGTAGCAAGAAGATTGAACAACTAAAAGAAACCTAGAGGGAGAACGTTGGACTGTCACGAGTTCGATTCCAACTCCACCACTGACTTTTCGAAGTTATGTGCATATTAAACAGTTAACACTCGGTTTAACGGTGAAGGAAAACATCTAAATAATGTTCTCGAAAATGTGTGAAGTCTACCAACCCGCACTGGGCCCTTAGACCATGACCTAATCCTCCTCAGACTGCCCAGCCCAGCAGTGGGATAGTTCAAATACAGGTCTGATATTATTATTATATTATAATAAGTCAATGTTGGAATGCTAGAAATAATTTAAAAAACTATTGTGTCTGATCGCCGGTGTACCGCTGGCACTCAATAGAATCAGACGCAGAGGATACCAGTATCCAAAATATGAATACAAGCAAAATTGTCACGAAATAACATTTATTTTTAATGGTATCAATTGTCAGTTATTTAAAAGTTCATGGTCAAATTAGTGCATTCTATTGTAATAAATAGAACCTTAAATAATATATGAACGAATATACATAGATTTAGGTTCAATAGATCATTGGCTGTCATTTTCAGAGCACGTTGTTGAACTGCAAGACGATAACGGTATTAGAAATAATGCCGGCGATGCATGCCAGCTGCAATGGCATATTTATGTCCACAGAACCCATCATTTGGATACGCACGGGATGCGTGCAGCATAAACGAAGGAAGTCCTTAATTTGCTTGCAGTGTTGGTCGTCTGAAAACATTTTGTATTTATATTATTTTAACTGGGCTGATTTGAGAGGATGATTGACTGCTGTTGCCATTTATAAATTAGTGACAGTACGAATGAGTTGGTCTGTCTGGGAAAGGTCTACTAACAGAAGATCGGCGTAAGAAGAGTAACTACACTGTTACTACACATCATCCGGTAAGTTCTGGAGGCTGACATATTTGAGTATGTCATTCCTTTTCTTTCTCTAAACTAGATTATTGATATAACACAAGTATTGCAAGTGACCATAGATTACAGTACCTAACCTTCTATTATCAGGACGGCAGAATCCAGTATTTCAAACTATTTATTGCAGTCAAATGTAGTAGTATTATACTTGTTATTATAAGACTGCGGGCGTAGGTGTCTATATGGTAGTATATATACAGGATGTCCGATAATTAATGGATAACCTTGAAATGTCTTATAGTAGAACTGACGTCCGTTCAAATTCGATATTTTTTAAATTAGAGACTTATCATATTTAACTTTCTTGTACACTACGACCATAGATAAATGAATTCCACCGGTTTTTGTTATTTTATTATTAAACACTAATTATGCTAATAGATAGACAAACAAAAGTATGACTAGCTATTGCACTTTTTAATATTTTTCCCCTTCCATTTTTTCTGAACCGCCGTCAGTTCTACTATAAGACATTTCAAGGTTATCTATTAATTACCGGACATCCTGGATATATATTTATATATACCTATATATCTCTCCACTATATAATAAGTATATTATAATAAGTTGATGATTTTCTTGAGTAGGTATTTTTTTTGTCATTGTAACCTATCTAAATGGACAGTTACTACACTCCCTCTGATGGCAAGCAGTCATGTAGTCTACGAGCAAGCTCTACGCACTACGTCCTCATCATTGCTACGACTTATACTCACTTTCAAGCGAGTCCACATAAAGCTCACAAAGTTTACGTCTCAATGTATTCGTGTTGTTCTGCACGTGCTGTCCAGCTCGCGATATCGCGAACATGGTGAGTACAAAGGTAAACATCGTGTATATTGCTAGGTATACGCTTGATATAGCTTCATTAACCTGCGGGAATAACAAAGTAGGCTTTATTTTTAACTTTTAGTTTATAAATGTGCTTCTTGTTTAAGGAGTTTCAAATTCAAAGAGAATTTTATACCTTCCTAAACTTTAGAACAAAGATACGATTGTCGAAATTGAAAAGAGTTTAGCTCTAAATTTGATGCAAATTTTGATCTTTAAAATACTAGTATGTGATATAAATAAAATAAGAATTACCCGATTTAATCAGAAAACCGATAATTAACAATGGACGTATAACCGTGCCCTGCTTATGGATTGTGCAGTTGTATCATGTGTATATATAAATATAACCCTTGGGTATTAGGCTCCAAGTAAGTATGACCAAAAGGCTATCTTCCACAATCCATAAATTGCGCATATTTAAAAACGATTTTTTTATGCGTCTAAGGTGGCAATCAAGCATACGGTACACAAGTGATGGTAAGTGGTCACCGTAGCCTATAGACACCTGCAACACCAGAGGCATCGCTTGCGCGTTGCTGACCCTTTAGGAAAGGAAGTGGGAAGGAGAAGGAGCAGAAAGGGGGAAAGAGGGTGATTGGGCCTCCGGCGTGTGTGTACAGTGTGAGTACACTCGCCACACAAACGCAACAGTAGGAATACTGCTATTTCACGTCGATATTCTGTGAGAGGGTAGTTCTTCCCCGGTCGAGCCGAGCGAGCGATTTATGCTAAAATCAGCGAGGCTCTACTACTCATAAAATTTTTGTTATTTTCGTGGCATATGTATGAGCTTATTTGCATGCATCAGGTCTCGAGTATGATGCCTAGGTTAGACAAAGTATTATTGTAGTTCGGGAAAACTCAACAGCAACATTAGATATCTATCGAGAATAAAGACATGAATCTTTAGAAACTAAAACTTGATCGAATAATCATGGAATAAATATAATAGGCACAGTAATCAATTCGAATGACGATAGTCGAAACCACAATGATATTTAATTAAAGGAAGCGGTTACCGGTACTGACTCCGTTTAGCTAAAACACTTACCGTGGCTGCTGTGACTGCCAAATACAGCAGTACTATAAAGTACACCGTAATAATCATCAACATCAAACTCAACTGGAACAAATTATATTGTAACATTATATTAAAGAGATTTCATTAAAAAGTAGCATCTGTCTACGTATTATGCGTATAATATATTGCTTTTAATAAAGATTATTGTACTATCCGATCTAATTTAAGAATCCATGTACTTATTGTTACATAAGTGCCTTAATTTTATTGCCATGTATTTTTTAATATTTTATTTTATTATTACTTAATTTTATTGTATCTGATACGTTTAAATTTAGAATGAGAAAACAAATTAATTAATTATTTACTTTTCAAATTATTATTCGTTTTATCTATGTGAATAGTATGTATTTGAAATTTGATGAATTTGTTATGTATATCTCAATAATATGACTGGTCAATTATCTAGAAGATGCTAAACTATAGAGGCACAGTCTTAACATACCTGAGCACTGAAGATCTCATTACACAACGTTGAACTATGGTTTATAGTTTTATACGCAGTTATCCATAAGTTTACCTTCTTCGTGCGATCTTCTGCTGTGTCTACGTTGATTCCATCTTTATTGTTTATTGTAGATAGTTCATTATGAACACATTGTATGATAGCATTCAACTGTTCGGAAATCACACAAAGTACACCTCGTACAACAAAAAATTCGAATACGAAACGGAAATCGTATATTGATACGTCATAGATGTATAATATTGATAATGTATCATTTAAGCTGGGTATCTCATCGTAGAGTTGTATAATAAAGAAATAAATAAACACAACGATTCTAAAGGCAACAAATATGCCCGCCATTGTCGTCAGAGATCTCTGTGTCTTCAATATTTTATCTGAATATAATACGGGATCATGGAAAAAGTCGTGAAACGCGTGAAAATTCTTCATGAGGTGCTGAAACTTTTTAGAGTGATATAGAGCCGATATAAATAAAGTGATATTAAAGCCAATCATAGCAAAGAAATAAATGTTATAACCGTTGAACACAAATTTTTCCCGAAACAAAAAGACGGTTGTTACGAGTAAAGTCAGTTCGAAACTGAACCAAATGCTTATTAAAATACGACAACATTTTCTATAACACCAGAAATTTCTAAACACACATGTAAAGTTCTCAATATAAATAAGATATTTTATAGTTGTGTTCATGATGTTTTGGGGCAGTAATAATTATTTCGTTGGGTAAACGTCTGTGCCTTTTAGGCGTAGAAATTAAAGTCGTAACAAAAATAATGTAGGTTACTTGAGTTAATTGCTTTTACTCCAATCCATTACTCCATGTTTACTTATCAATATATTTATGACATAATATACAAACATCTCAAACCCGTATTTCGTTTGTCACTAATCCATTAGCCTATGACATTAACTTTAATAATAATAATTTAATTTGGTAAAAGTCAGGTATATTTATATACGCGGTGATTACTTTCTTATAATACGTATAAGTTTAACGAATTTTATTATGATTACGAAACAATAATTGCTATCATTGAGGTATAGAATTGGCAAACATTTTGGATCACAATATTGCTTAGAACATCAGCATTAAATATCTCTTTATATTTAATTCAGCAATTCGCATCTTACTTGTGCTTAGAAAGTGCCTCTGCTATGCTTTTCATTTGGATTGCCATTCAAGAAGCAGAATAGCCTTAATATAAATTAAAATTTCTATGTGGTAACAAAGTGATTAACGAACGAAATTAGTTACGAAACTAATTTAAAATATTTAGATATTAAATAACCAAATTGTTATAACGCAAAGATATAATAAGGATGTTCTGGTGACAAACAAATATTTGTATCTTAACCTATTGGAGTCGCATCGCCACATTGGCAGCCAGACACAATAGGTTTTCAATTTCTGGTATTGCAACAATTGACCGATTAAAAACAAAGATTTTGATATAAATTGGTTATTAACTTGGACCGTAAGACAAATTAAAAATGCTTGATAACTCTTAAAAAACTGACATACTCCAAACCACACTTATTCAAACTCCTGAGCACATAGACACATTACTATTATTAGTAGAAACTAGGAAACTCTTAAACAATTCACGCTATCGATTCTTATTAAGTCTATATTAAAGCACATTATTGAACTGCAGCGCGATAATGGTGTTAGACATGACGAATGCGACCCACAACGGTAGCATAGCCATATTGATGGTCAAAGAACCCATTAGTTGGATATTAACTGGGTGAGTGCAGCAGTACCGAAGTAGAGCCTTTGTTAGTTTGCAAAGTGTGTCGCCTGTAAAAAATGTGTTCAATACCATTAAATTGATGAAGTTGTATTAATTATGTTGCAGGGGTTGATTGGTATTGGTATGCTATAAATACAATTATCTCATTTTATATTGCTTTTTACTCGATTTTCCTTTGGTAGCTAGGTAAATAACTAGCGATAGATTTAGATCAAGTATTCTATCAGAGATTCTCAATACGTCAAAGCAGGTACCTAATCTGAAACGCTGGATAACACCATATATATATCTTGATAAGCAAATAAAGCCAATACATTAACTAAATGGGTATTCAGTAGTCCTGCCATATTGTATTATTATTCTTATCCAGAAGCTTGCTTGCTTTGCTTGAAATATTGGTATCTAGAGCAAGCAAGCTTCTGGATAAACGGTTAAAACATCTGAAGTTTAGTCTTTAGATGTTTTTCGCGCTTTCGCTTTTAAAGTGATAATTTCCGTATCAGGCATAGGTAATAATTATACAACGATGAATATATTAATAGTCGATTAAAAGCGACTCGCTCACTTGAATTTTAAGATCTAGAAGACAACAATATACAACCTACTTGTGTTGTTCGAGCTCACTTTTTAAGATATTAAAATAAATGTCATACTTACTTTCAACCGAGTGCACGTGAAACTCACAAAGCTTGCGAATCAACGTTGTTGAACTGTTCCTTACTCGTTGACTATTTTTTGATATCACGAATATGACGTACAAGTAGGCGATTATCCAGATAATTGGCATGGATACCCTTAATAAAGACAAACGATCCTACGGCAATAAAAACATGACTTTTATATTATTAATAAAAGACAACATAATGCTTTTGTTGGCAACCGCACAATTAAATTCTAGTATGCGTGAAATAATAAGGCATGCTCATAAAGTGGACCCTCCCAATATATTATCAAATTAAATTCTTCTTCACATGTTAAAGTAGATAAAAAAATGGAATATGAAAATGTTGACTTGAAACCTGCTGATTGGTATTAACTGTAGGTGATTACAATCGAGGTTACTGATGTGGTGTCTGAATTTGTCTGGAAATGTCCGTGTATATAAATGCAAAATTACTTATATAATAATGCATGCAAACATAATTTACTGTGCTTGAAATTAGATATCGGTAGGAGTAGGTAAATAAATAAATAAAGGAAACAATCAACAAAAAACAAGGAATTAAAGAAATTGGTAAACCATCTAGTTAATTTTTAGCTCACAATGGTCAACTATCAATACCTGAAGGCCTTAAAATACAACCACATTTGCTTTATATGTATCTTACACAATAGTATGCAGTGTTTCAAATACGCACAAAAGATCGACAGTGGAAATCCTTACGAGGGCTATAATTGAGTAGTAGTGCGGGTTTTAACTACTCCCGTAGTTAATTTCTACATAAAGAAATAAGAAAATTAGATCTTTGTTACGATTCTTGTACACGATTCGATTCTCAAATCAGGTGGTCACAGAACTATAACTACCATCCTCCCCATCTAGGTTACTTCACTACTTCTCTCAAATTTTTCGTCTTAATGTGACACTTACCGAAATTATTGCGACAATTCTATACATCAGCATTATGAAGTATATAATTACATTCAACAGCATTATAGTCAGCTAGAAGAAGGATACAAATTAGTCTTACCCTTATAATGTACGCCCAATTACAAATATAATATGGGTACTAAAATCAAATCAAGATTATGTTATCTCTCATCGTTGTATACATTTACCGGGCATAGACCCAAACTCCGTGCTGCCACTGAAAATTGAATGAGAGTAAAATCTAATAAAGCAGCGCGAGCCTAGTGGGAGCCCGTTTGACTGCCACGCAGAGGTATCGAGATGGAACCCAATGTGCGCATCTCTGACTTTTCGAAGCTATGTGCGTAATAAATAGTTTATAATCGCTTGCTTTAATGGTGAAGGAAAACATGCGAGGAAACCTGAAATAGTCTCGAAGATATGTGAAGTCTGCCAAACCGCTGGACCAACGTGGTGGACTATGCAATTACCCTTTTCAAACTGAGAAGAGGGCCAACAGTGGGACAGTTTAATGTAGGGCTGAAATTATTATTTTATCTCGACCCGGGAATCGAACCTGAGGCATTATACACATCAGTCGCATACACTACCGCTGCGCCAAACCGAGGTCTTATTGTATTCATAAAATAATTAACAAGGTACAATAAAAAGATGCTTTAAATCAATATATATAAAAATCAATTGCTGTTCGTTTGTCTCGCTAAAACTCGAGAACGGCTGGGCCGATCATGATTTTGGTTTTGAAATGTTTGTCGTAGTCCAGGAAAGGTTTAAACGTTGAGAAAATATAGAAAAATTCGTTAGGATAGGTGATACGAAGTACACTGGGTCATCTAGTATGCAATAAAATACTTACCAACACTATAGAAAACATTAAATAATCACCTGTGCCCTGAACATCTCATTGAATAGCTTCGAACTCGAATTTATATTTTTATACGCAGTCATCCATATGTCAAATTTCTTCAAACAATCTTCGGACTCCTGTGCTTGGCTAATACTTCGATTGTCCGTAGTAGATAGCTCTTGATGAATAAATCGAGTAATCGTATTCAGTTGTTCAGATATCACGTACAATATACCATGTATAATAAAACATTGAAATGAGAAACGGAAATCGCAAATGAATAAGTCATGCACGAATACGATCGTGGACATGATATTTTGGACCGGCATGATATCGTAAGAATGAAACCAAACATAAATATACAAACCAAATCTAGTACTAATAAAGATGCTTGCCAAAATTGAAAGAATTTTCTGAGCTCTCAATAATTTTGTCGTGTATAAGTCATCATTAAACAACTTGTGGTACTCGTCAAAATTCTTCATGAGATGGTAAAACTTGTTTGAATAGCATAGAGCCAATATTAGTTCTGAAATATTATATCCGTTTAGGGAAAAGAAATATAAGAATGTTACCAGCGACGGGAAGAAGTGCCAATATATATAGAAGCTCGACATCAGGAAAATTACTTCAAGGATGATCCATATACTTATCAATAATTTACTGCATTTGTTATAATGCGAATAGTTCCGAAATACGCCAGTAATATTTTGAATACTCAAAATATATTTCAGAGGTGTAATATTCATTGTTTATTATTAGATTGTTGAAGGACACAAGCGCTTTTACTAATGACTATGAAAGTAAATGTGACCAGAAATTCATTTCTGTCAGACGTTTAGGTTATTGGTTACTAGTTTAATCCATTATAAAGGACCTACATACCTATATATTTATTGTATTACTACTCAGAGCACTTACAAAATTATACCTTGTCTTTCGTTATTAACGTCCCAATAAATCATTTAATATGGTTTATGCTTATGATAAGGTATAAGTTAAATGGATCGAAGAAGAACTCTTTGCATATTTCATTGGAATCTCTACTTGCTCGCACAATTTAATAATTTTGACTTATAAGGAACATAAAAATGCAGTTTGTGTAATAATAATAATAACGATTTTATTTCGCGTGGCATAGATAAATACCTTATAGACTAACATACATACAATGTATGTTAGTATTTATATAACTTATTAACTATATTAGTAATTCACTTGCACTCTGTTGTTGTGCGTTCATGTGGCACTTGTCCGCGGAAGCGACGGTACACCACACCTTTCGGCCAAAAGTCCTCCTTCATAAATACATGTAGAAAGCAAGTTGGGACTCGCACCACGAACGCCCTGAAGTTGACGTTGCAACGCGACTCCAGCAACTGCACTCTTGGCATGTACTTGGACTGGCGTATATACTCCGCGATATCCTTCGCCTTAGTGATGTAATGCAGTCGAGAGATGTACATCGGTGTGTTCGGTGCTGCAGCACGCAAGTTTGCACCAGACTCCACAGGAGCTGTACCGCAGCAGTTCTTATTGGTTTTCTGACGGCGCTTCCTCCTTTGCACCGTCACAATACCACCCTCAGCATTATCCTCCCCGTTCTTTGCGATTTCAGGCACAGACTTCACGGCGGGAGCAATGGGCGTGTTCGTAGCTATCTGCTGAGCCTCTATCCATTTAGGTCGCGCGGCGATGCGGGGAGGGGTCGCAAGGACGGGGGCTTGCAAGGCGCGCGTGTAGCGCACTCAGCAGTCACAACATTCCGCGGCGACAAAACTGTTGACGCGAAACTTGCGACCGATGCATTAAAGCAGCCTGCGCCTCGACGCGTGTTGACGTTGTTATTTCACGTCAGTGACCTACTTAAAGCCACAGAATTGCGTAACTCTTCAACCTCCGTACGCAAAACCATGACGGTGTACTAGGATACCTTTAAATTCTTGTGTACATCTGCTAAACTGGCCTTAGGGAAGATGTAACATCGATGTGGTTGAAAGTGACGGGAGGTAACTTATTCAAGTCCTTCGCCACAAACGTCGGCACGTCGCCAGGATCGGTCTCCTTCAGTAGCGCGATAATATCCTGCAGACTTTTCTTTGTCCCCTTTGTCACTTTTGTTAAGCGACCTGTACACAAGCAGCTTGGCAGCAGCTATGTCCTCCTCGCTGAAGTTTGTGAAAAATATCTGGATGGCCAACACCTCGTCCATGACATCGAGCTTCTGTTGCAGGAACGCCAGCAACTCATTCGCCACAAGTGTGTCACTCATGGCGATAAAAATACGAGCGACGGCTTGCGCCGCGCTAAACAATAAGATACTCGTAATTATATTTATATACGTGCACACGTCCGTATAGTCCAGAGGTTCCCAGACTTTTTTCTCATAGACCACTTTCAAAATTTATCAGGTGGACCCCCTGCAGCTACATTTCTACCATATTCCTGCATATGCATATACATCAAATCTCTACTGGCTGACATTCCGTAAATTATGGAAAATTAATTAAAATGTTACGGCTGAAAATCTCGGGACTGTACCTACCACGGTAGGCGTGCTGACATTTTTTTTCTTCAAAAATTCTCTACCTAAAAATCGGTAGATTCGAGACCACTGATACTGAATATGGAATATGCAAGTCTTAAAAAGTAAAAGTCGCTGAGCTTCTTAAAATATTATCTGCCATGGATGTATATCAGGCCATCCAACCACTTGTAAATGAATGAGACGGACTAGACCATTAGTTCCCAAAGTGGTCCAGGTGGAGCCCCAGGGTTTCACGAGAGACTCGACGGGGGTAAACGTCGGCGTGACAAAAAAATCGGGGTCCACATTTCGTAAGCGGAAATTACCATGTCCACGAAAATTTATTTGCTTTCGATAGTGAAGAACAGCTAATACACAATTTTTTTTTGTAAATCCTTTCATATTTCTATGTATAATATGTATGTATTTTACAAAATAAAAGTATATATGTATGTTTATCCATTGTCTAGTAGCCATAGTACAAGCTCTGCTTAGTTTGGGCTAGATGGGTTGTGTGTATGTGATAGAATATTATATTATATTATTTATAGAAGACAATATTATATTATTTCTCCCTGCACAGTAAGTTCAAATGCGAGGGTTACAATTGTTCATATTATTAAGAATTAAGGTTACGCTCCAATACCTACCACGATTAACTATAACTCTTTAAAAATATGAAGGAGAAACTTTGTACATATAATTTCATTATTATCTATTTAAGCGATATTAAAGTTGCTCTAAAGTAAATATCCAATAGCCAACAACACATTGTACCTATATTTACTAAATACACTGACATTATATTTAATGTAATTGGTATGATTGAAGTGTGTCATAATTATAATTACATGTATATTATCGTTTTACATACATAGTATAACGCCTGTTACTTAGAAGGGGAAGGCAAATATATAAAACCCACATTTCACCAGTTACTGGTTTGGGTCCTACTGATGATGCTGCTACTGAGAAGAAAAGCCCAATTACACAATGCTCGACCTGGGATCCGATACACAGTAAGTACGGACAATAAGTATATACTTACTTTAGTAACTTTATATTATTTATATGTATCATTTTGTATACATAAATTTTTCAAACTTACTTTTCATAAATAAAGCCATCTTGGATATCAAGTTAATTTTACTATTTCCTTGAATTTTACCTTAATTGTTATCAGACCACCTCATTTGATATTAGTATTGTTGACTTCGACAAAAGTCTTTTGTTATATCGCCTTGCCTTTGATTTTGTGATTGTTTTTGGGTTATTTTAAATATTAACGATAGTACGGCAAAAAATTCGGGTGTAAGGAATAGTATATTGAAAAGTATATATACTATTTTTCATTACTTCTATTATAAAAATGTATTGAACGATATTAAAAGGGGTTTGCGTTTAATTCAAAATGTAATGCTGTCCTTCCACATTGGTTTAACGCATAGGATTTAAGAGCAGCCAAATAACACATCATAACAGTTATTTTCCAACACCGGTAAAAGTAAAACGTTTTCTATTCATTGCATATTATCCTATGGAGAAAGTATAGGTAAAATATTTATAGTCAACATAATCTTTTTAGCTACATATTTATCTTATCTAGCAGTTTATTTCCACTACTTCTTGTCATTGGTGTTCTAAAGCTATGGTGCTACTTTTTAAAGAATTACGGTAAATGTTGAGAAAATTCTATCACGGGCCCTGATATGATTCCTTGTGGCATACCTTGTTGAATTAAAATGTGTTGTTATGTGTAGGATTGGTCTACTCATTAAGCAAAATAATTTCAAATACGGCATATGGTTACATGGAACTATTTTATTTATTTAACATTACATCTATAATATATAAGCATAACATAAAACGTACCTTACATAAAACAATAGATGAATTTTTATACATTGAGTAAAGAAATACATAATATTTCTCTCAAATCATATTGAAACTTACATTCTTCTGGTAAAAAGTGCTATCAAGTACAACAGTGGTAAAAAAAACTTCTATTTTTTATTTAGATATAAAATACTAATGTTAGGAAAATAACTACAATAATGTAATAGCTATCGAATTGCATTGTCTTTAGTCATCGGTAGTTTACTACAGATACAATGAATCCTGTATGATTTGTACCTATGTAGAATTCTATATATAGAATGTATTGTATGATTTGATCAAATTTATAGATCAAAGATAATGTTTTTAAGAATCTTGTCCCATTTACATTAGCCTATAATTGATACTAAGAATTAGAGAATCTCACAATTATAATAATAAGGTATGTAAATGAGATGGTGCAAAATAATATGTATTTATGACATGAAACGAAATGTTTGAAACTTTATAATAAACTATGTTTACAAGTTTGTCAAAATTAGATAATTTTATTGAATTGCAGCAAGATAACGGTGTTAGTAGTGACAAAAGCGATGCATGACGGTAGCAGGCTCATGTTAACGCTTAGAGATCCCATAACGTGCATACGCACCGGATGAGTGCAGCAGCATAAAAGTAAATCCTTCGTTAGCTTGCATTGTTTTGCATCTGCAACAAATATCACATACTAAAACATTACAATAATACTAAAATGATGTAGGTCGATTTTTAAATTAGCGTTGCTAATAAGCGTTGGAAGGTCAACAATTATCCAAAATTAATTTCGCCCAGTATCCAAAATTATTTTTTGTAGACAGAGTATCAGGTAATCACAAAACTAACTGCTAGATTTAATTGCTTACTAATTGCCGATTATATAAAATGCCACTGGTTAAAAATCATTAATGTATACTTAAATTGATTAGCCTATGGGCACGATTACTGTGTATTTATAAATTGTGTCTATAGTGGCACATCCGAATCCAAATCTTTATTGCGTATTATCTGTTCATTTTGATAAAGTTCAATACATGTATAATTTTTATTTCTATAAGAATGTAATTGAATGATACAACATATGTTTGAGTTGATATTTTCTTAACTTATTTATACTTACTTTTAAGAGAATGTAAATATAGCTCACAAAGCTTGCGTCTTAGCATAATCGAGCTGTTCTGCACACGCTGTCCAGCTCGTGATATCAAGAACGTGACTGCTCCAAAGACCATCAACGAGAACACGGTCATGAATAGCATTGACAGCGATCGATGCTCCTATAGAATTAATACATGACTTTTGTATTACACAACATTTATCTTAAATAGATTTAGTGACAACATACTTTCGAAGTTATGTTTAAGTTTCATCGTTTCATTATTAAGATACCATAAAATGGAAAACAAATTTTCAAGTTTACACGTTTGTTCTGTTTTATTTTTGATTTTTATAGGCTGCCACACTAGGGACAAATTTAACAATGTGCATATAAAATTGTTAATTAATAATATTAATTGACAGTGTACTTGTTCTAACTGAATTTAAATGTATTATAACTCACTGTAATTACTGTGACTATTGTATACAGCGTGATTATAAAGTATATCGTTATTATCAACAGCATCATAGTCATCTGGAACAAACAACGTAAATTACTATTGTTCTCCTAACATAATTATATGATTATTTCAATAAATAATAATAATATAATATATTCTTAAAGAAATAAAAATATTGGCTTTATGTATATGTTGAAGATATATTAAGATTTTAAATATTATAAAGATTTTTCAGCCTAATTATTACTTAAAATACAATAAATTCTCTCTTAAAGTAAACGGCATGAGCGAAAGATTATATTAATTTTTAATATGATCATTAGCGTCATATTAATCATAAAAATTCCACTATTATACTCATCGTTTTACATATATCTATTATCCTGTGCAAAACGATAGTAACGATTTTAAATATGATGCTCATAAATGTCACTGCGGTCCTGTAAAAATTAGCTAAGCAAGCAAAAATGAATTATAACATAAACCCGAAAGCATAATTTATCAAAATATATTATAGATCTGAAAATGTATTATTACCTGAATGCTAAAGATTTCATTACACAGCTTTGAGCTGCAGTTGATATTTTTATACACCGTCATCCATAAGTCGAACTTTGTTAGTCTGCCTTCTGCCGTTGTAACATCAGTTACACCGTCTTCATATGTTTCCACTTCACTGCTCAGCGTCAACAACTCTCTATCTATTGAGCGTGTCATCGCATTTAGTTGTTCCGAAATCACATACAATATTCCGTACTGAATAAAATATTCGAATGTGAAGCGATAATCGCACAAAGTTATGTTGTAATTATATATAATTACGGGCATAACTGTGAGACTGTGTAAGTAAGCAGTATGTTCTACTTGGATATAAATAAATATCCCTATTTTAATAGCACTGTACACACTTACTATTATAGTTAGAGTTTTCTTTGCTTTTAAAAGGCGGTCTAAGTAAACCTTGCCTTCAAAAAAATTCTGAAATGCGTCAAAATTCGCCATCAAATGCTGGAACTGTCTGGAGTAGTATACAGCCTTTGTTATAATAACAATGTTAAAAGAGGTCACAGAAAAGAAATATACGAAATAGGCGTTACATTTTATGAATCCGTGATAAACAGCACTTAAGACAATATTTAGCAACACAACAGTAATCTCAATCATTATCCAGATGCCTATCAATACCTGAAAGCATTTTTTAAAACTATAGTAGTTTCGAAAGACGCAGGTAACATTTTGAATGATTATGAAATGCTTTAATAGTGACATATTCATAGTATATTTATCAAAACAAAATATTCATCTATTCATCTAATATCATTTATTTAACGTAGATTGTGTTGTAGATAGTTGTCCCTAGTTGTAGTTTACAAAATTAAAACTAAGTGAATACTACTCGAGTGCTGTTATTTGTTTTTAATTAATTTTCTGTAATGGTATTGGATTCCATTAGAGAAAATGAACAAAACAATACATATACTCACGTTAATGCCTATGATTTCGAAGTGTTAGGTAAAATTGTATTACAGTCACATTTTGCCGGCTATGTTTTTGTTTCTCGGAATAGCTGATTGGCGTTTACCAGGATATTTCCAGAATGGAACCCGAGAGTCAAACGCAGTTTCGTTGATCTCAAAAAATAATTTGAAATTAAAAACATCGACGACCGATTCTAGTAAACTTATCAATGCTTGAAACCTACGCGTTTAGAGATTCTTTAGGGATTCCCTCAAATAAAAGAAACGTTTTGGTTAGTCTGTTGGTTGCAAGTATCTTCATCCTTGCAACCATAGAATTTGTTGCATTCCTGCAATGATTAGACTGTCCAGGCTACTTTAGGAGGCGTTGTGTCAGCTGTATGATCTATATCGCCTTTGCGCTCGCTAACCAACAACGTCTCCGTTTTTGTAGGTTCGATCCAGTGAGCTCATTTCTAATATTGCAAGCGTCTACAGACTATAATAACTGCTTACCATTAGCTGGACCATAATTATACGTACATAGTTTATGAAGGTTCAGCGTTGGAGTTACAATACATTGAGTACAATTCATACAGATTATTAAATTAAAAATGACACATTCCAGATAATAGCTATGGCAAGCATTTAAATGTTAAGTTTACTATTAATCCTTCATTTAAATTATTATTAAGTTGTCATGTATTTTGAGTTCAGTAACTCACTATAATACGTCAACTATAGTAGATTAGATTTTTATTACTGTTACTTTTTGCAAATGCTTCACATAAGCCTGCAGAAAATAGTCTGAATGCCACGAACTCTAACACTGACCCTTGACCTTATAGACCTTGGACGGCTTTTGGATTCAAAATATTGTATCTTACACTCGTTTTTATTTTAAAGTCTATACATGGAAAACTATGATTTATTAAAATTATATCGGCATATCCTATCGGTTCTTTCTTTGTATGTAGAATGCATTTAATATTTTTCTGGTATAGTAGTTTCGGTTAACTTCCTTATATTGTAGTCTTAATGCAGAATGCAGACTAGCATTTTGTTGTTATTAAATTAAATAACGATGCCATTTCTTATATATCGTCAGGAATAAGAACAAGACAGGGTCGAATTTGGTTCCTTGTGGTACACCTATAATGAAATAATTGAAGTTATATGTATTTTGCTTCTTTAAAGAGGAATATTCTACACAACCCAAAAACTAATAAATTTTATGCAGTATGATGTACCTTTTAAGCCTATATACATAATATACACATATTTAAAGTGGTAGTATACCTTAAAATGTGTCTTGAAAATACATATATGATTTTGACACTTATAAAATACACAGTATATTTTACACAAATCATTTATTGATAAAATCTTACATACATAAAATCGCACACGATTAAAATGTACTTTAAGACAAGAGATAACAGCAAGAAATTAAAAAGAAATACCTTTCCAGGCAATACCAGCTGCTCTAATAAAGTTAAATAATCATATTAAGAAAAGGAATATGTCACTAAGGTGGTGCAGAATCTACCTTGACTAACCAGATAGTAAAGTTGGTTTATAAGGTAGATTTAACATGAAAACAGTTTATACTTTGTCAGTATTAGATCACATTATTGAATTGCAGCAAGATAACGGTATTGGTAGTGACAAAGGCGATGCATGATGGTAGCATAGACATATTCACGTCTACATATCCTATCATGTGCATACGCACCGGGTGAGTGCAACAGCATTGAAGTAAATCCTTTGTCAGCTTGCTTTGTCTTTCACCTGGAACAGCATATCTGTATAAGACTAAAATAATCAAATCAAGTAAAATAATCAAATTTGTATTGAGAAAATGATGAGCTGTAGATGGATAGGCAAATAGGATAAATTTATGTTCATATTGTTTGTAGCAAAGCTACTTTGATTGAGAAATTACACTAGAAGTTCTTAGTTATAATTCATCACCTTGTCGCTTGTTGGAATGCCAGACATAACAAAAATATAGAGCCTGGCCGCCGGTGTGCCGCTGCGACTTAATAAGTTAAATGACCTCAAACTATAATATCAATAAAAATAGTAAGTAAACTGTATCTTAATTTGTTCAGCTTTTATTTACATTTATATAGATACCACCTTTAGCTTTTTTACGGATAAGTACACTACACGGTATTCGTAACATAGCTATCAGGTGGTACATTAATGTCTGATTTTTCGAATAATTTTGCCAAAATTCCTTTAACCTTTCAAGTCGCCAAATTTTTTATTATAAATTTATTTTAAAATTTCTATGTATTATATGTATGTATTTACAAAAAAAAAGTATCTATGTATGTTTATCCATTGTCTAAACCCATAGTACAAGCTCTGCTTAGTTTGGGCTAGATGGTGTTGTGTGTATGTGGTAGAATATTATTATTATATTATTATAACTGCGTTAAGGAGTATCTGATGATTGAAAATCAAACATAGTCCAATTAAAGGTTTAAAATTATATTACAGATGCTAACATTTTCAAAACCATGTACATGATAAGCGAGTATCATTTGTACTTAGTTCATTTACGTCAGTTTTTGATGTTTTATCGGTGACTGGGGTATTTACGATTAATTATGTTTCACAGAAATAAGGCAAGTCGAATCATCTGCCTTATTTTGCATTTTCCTCAAATTATTTATTAAAACACCGCTTTCTGTTTTATTTTATAGGCGACTTCTAGTACATCAAATCTGACAGCTATTAATTACTTAGTTCAAAGATTAATAGTTTACTTACTTTTATGTGAGTGTATATACAATTCACAAAGTGTGCGTTTCAGCTTGATCGAACTGTTCTGCACACGTTGTCCAACTCGTGATAACAAGAATATGATTTTTCCAAAGATCACCATCGCAAATGATCTAAAGAATAATACTGACATCGATGGATCATCCTGTAGAAATTACAATACACTACTATAACATAACTTTTCTATAATAAAATACTTGTGACTAAAGACATCGACGATCTATGTATATATTTGTTTTAAACTTTTTAATATCTTTGAAATTAAACTACCAGTAATTCAGATAGTCAAACCCAAGATGAAGCAAACCACAGTTAGACTTCATGATACTTTGAGCTCATTCTGCGTAAATAGAAACACCAATAATTAAATTATGTTCGGGTACTTTGAAATAACTACACTGGAACATTAAGACAATTACCATCATAGTCTCCCCGTGACCATGGCTGCTGAAAAGCAACCGAAACGTCGTGGAAAGTGTAAGCTTAAATATAAATAGTTTTAATAGTTTTAATAATTAAATTAGCTTAAAATTAGTAAAGTTTAATTTTAGTAGTTTCTAAATTATGTAAAATAGTGTCAAATAAACAACGCGATAAAATCCGTATATAGTAGTTTAATTTCAATGAATAACATTAGCGTAAACAGAAGACAATATTTTTAAAATCTTTCTTTTTATTCTTTTGTATTTTTTTGTTATAAAAATTAACTTTTATATCAGGGAACAATTTTATTTATTATTATAATTTTTTTATTGCTGTAATTGTCTTTTTTAGAAAATAACCAAATATATTAGTATGCTGATTAGTAATACCGATAGACATTGTGATTTATACTGCATCTTTGGTTTTGTGGAAAGTTTGCAACTGTAATTGCGTGCGAGGTCACGGGTTTGTTTCTGAGCTCGGGCAGTGTTATTTGAGGAGATTTTCTGTAGCAGCCACTGTGTCTTTAAATGTATCCGGCAGATTTCAGTAGGTTACTACTTAATAAGACACCCCTGTCTAGGCCCTTTGGATTAAATGTGTAACCTAGTGTTACACATTTAATGTATGTATATTTAATATAGAGGGAGCACTTGAACTCTGTCCCCAACTGCAGAAGCGGACGTCGAAGGGCGCGTGACGACCTCCAGTCCACCATGAGGTTTTACCTGAGGGTGGTGGACTTCGTGGGCCTGCCCTATACTCGATCAACTCCAGGTCTGTGAGGCGGCGTGCGTGTACCAACGCGCGCTTCAGTGTCGTGTTGTCTTCGTCTCCCCATAACGAGACGGTAGAGCAAAAAATATATTTTGAAAATGGGTAGGGTAATTTCGTGTAAGGGCCCGTCGCATCACACGGCGGACCGAAACCTTGGCGGGATCGCGATTGCATACTGATGATGGGCGGACCGAAACCTCGGCGGGATTGCGATTGCATACTGATGACGTATTACCGGAATGTCACCATCTTTCTCTGGGTGAGTCTGACATACCCCTACGCGAGGGTGGGCGGAGGGGTATGCGTCAAAGCATTACCCCCATAAAAAAAAGGTATCTATGTTTTATATATTACTCACCTGAATTACTACAACTATCGAATACAGCTCCACAATAAAGTATATCATTATTGTCAACAGCATCATCGTCAGCTAGAAAATACGAGATCACAAAAATTAAGCTTTTTATAACAAAATATCATCATAGATAATAAATAATATTATACGTTTAACCTCTTGTATGCCGGAATACCAGACATAATAGAAAAAGCATTGTGTCTCGCGTAGATCCACGTTCCGGCATACCACAGGTTAAGCTCTTTTTGCAGAAGCTGACTATACATATTGATTTTTTACGTATTTTATCAAAAGGCAGTTTTCATCAAGTCTAATAAACGACAAATGTGAACTGAAATTCTATTTGAAAAGAATATTAAGAGAACTGGCCTCCTGGCTAAAATAAATTAACATTTTGTAGTCTAATCATGACTTTGCCGGCTACACTGATGTAACTTTTAGTTTATCTAAGTGTAATAAGAGATTAAATAAGTAGCAGATTAACACCAATTCCTGCAAAGCCAGTCAACATTTCAAAATCAAACGCATGTGAGTTAGTT
This sequence comes from Catocala fraxini, assembly GCA_930367265.1. NCBI lineage: Eukaryota > Metazoa > Arthropoda > Insecta > Lepidoptera > Erebidae > Catocala > Catocala fraxini. The sequence continues at coordinate 18,221,154 of OV884033.1, forward strand.
ACAGCCACTCAGTTTACTGATTGACTGTTTATAACTCAGTGAGTCAATCCCAACAGTTGTCATGCATTTATCAATCTACTAGCAAATTTTTTTGTTCTGGTAAACTAAACTTGATTGTATATCTTTTAACAAAATATATGTAAATGTGATAAGAATAGGTAATTTAGTTTTTATAATTACCTGACTGCTAACGATTTCATTGCACAACTTAGAACTACAGCTTATATTTTTATACGCCGCCGTCCATAAATCGAACTTTGTTAGCTTGTCTTCTGCCATTGTAACGTTAATTACATATTCTTCATATCTTTTTGGTTGTTCATATCTTTTTGGTTGACTGCTTATTATCGACAACTCGTTATTTATTGAGCAGGTTATTGCATTTAGTTGTTCGGAAATCACAAACAATATACCACACTGCATTAAATATTCGAATACGAAGCGACAATCGCATATAGTTAGATTATAATTATAAATAAATATAGGCATTAGGGTATCTTTGGATATATCAGCAGTATGTTTTATTTGAATATAAACGAAAATCGTTATTTTAAGGATGCTGTATACAGATACTATAATGTTAAGAATTTTTTGTGCCTTCAATAAGCGTTCTAAATAAACTTTGTCTTCAAAAAATCTGTGGTATTCGTGAAAATTTGCTAACACACGCTGGAATTGTTTGGAGTAATATACAGATTTTATTATAAGAACGATGTTGAAAGAAGTCACAGAAAAGAAATATATGGTATGTGCATTGCAACGCATATTGCCTTGAAAATAATTGCTGAAGAAAATATTTAACACTACAATAGCTACTTCAATAATAATCCAAATACTTATTAATCCTCTACTGTATTTTCGATAACTCCAAAAGTTTCGAAAGACGCAGATACAATTTTGAATTAGTAGAAAATACTTAAACGGTATAATATTCATTGTATTATCAAATATAAATAATGATTTAGCTGCTAACAACAGTCGTGCTACAATTCTATCAAAGTGATAATTATCACTAATATTTGAAAAAGGTTTAAGTGTTACAACTTAATGTATGCTATCGATCGTTCGTGTTATTTGACTTATCAAATCCACTATAAGAAATTAACGAAGGAGTACATGAATCATTATCTGATTATTAATCTGACATAACTTATCATTATAATGTAACATAAGATAAACAATTACAGTTATTGAAACACAGTTGTACTTAGAATGTAGAAGTCGCCGTCGTTACATTTTAAGAGAGGATAGGTAGAACGGTAACTGTCAACTCTCTGTACCTGACAAGTAAATTTTTCAAGCTAGAACAATTAAGCTGGGGTAATATTTTTACTCTATAGATAATATTTTGACTGCACGAATGGCGTAGTGGTATAAGTAGATGCCTTGCCGCTGTTCCCAGTGTTATGCGTTCGAATCCCACACGGCGGATAAAAATTATGTGATCCACAAATGGTTTTTCTGAGTCTGGATGTTCTTTGTGTCCGTTGTTTGAATGTTTGTAAAGTTCCCCGCGACACATGAGTTACTCCAACAAACACTTAGATTGTGAAATACGCGTTTACATTTTTCTCTAGTATTACTTAATTCTGTTTTAGAGCACATTATTAAATTGTAGCACAATGACGGTATTGGATATGACGAAAGCGATGCAAGATGGGAGCATGGACATGTTCACGTTCAAGGAGCCCATCACTTGCATACGCACTGGATGAGTGCAGCAACATCGAAGCAGGTCCTTCGTCAGATGATAATGTTTCTCATCTGGAAGAAAAATAGTCTTTGTAATATCGAATTGATGCATAAAGGAATCTATTGTTCTTAATCGTTGCTAGAAACTGAAACATTTCGTATTTAGCACAAATTATTTTTATTTTCCAAACGAAATAATACTTTCTGTTTTGTATTACATGAATATCTAAGCTATAAGCTGAAGAAATGTTGTACATATACTGGCTCTTTATTAGTGAGTCTACTGACTTTAACATCCAAAAGATACAGCGTCAACCACTTTTTGCGTAGTACATAGTGAAATCAGCACAAACAACATACATACGCGGCTGTGTATTTAATGCCTGAACACGCATGTTTATGACGATTATTCATATTTACCGATAAATAAAACCATTCATCAACTACTTTTCGTATTACTACGTTCGTGCTGTCGATCACGTGGAGGCAACAATTTAAAACACTGGTCACCGTACTACGATCGTCCGCAAGAGTGTGTACACTAAAAAAAATGAGCTAACACATTAGATAGTGTACAATTTTGAATACGAGGGTGTGTCAGATGACCACTTAATGTGCATCTATGAGATATATCTTTGCTTTGAATTACTCATGACCGCCATTAGTCACTCCGGTAACCATTACTATGTTTAACTTATTGGCTGCATATAGTAGGCGTTAGTTTCTATTGCACATTCACCAGCCAACCGATAATCTTATATTTTCTAATTTACCAGTTTGTTTCAAGCCAGCCGGTCATTTGTCCATGCTATCCAAGCTACTTACTTTGCAGCGACTGCACATAGAGACCACAAAGCTTGCGTTTGAGAGTGAGTGAACTGTTCTGCACACGTTGTCCAGCTCGTGAAATCATGAAAATGGCAGTCAAAAAGATTGTCATCGACAAAGTATTCATGAATAACTCTGAGTCAGACGGGTGATCCTGCGGAAATAATAATTTTATCAATTATTATCAATAAAATAATGAAAATATTTGTTAATGTTCCCTGTATCATATCATTGGCGTTAAACTTTTTAAAGAGACATATGTTATTTTTATAATTGATTATAATTTATATTTATTTTTAAAGAGCCTAATTACTAGGTAGAATTTCAGTGTCGCGGGGGAATTGACAAACATTCAAACAACGAACACAAATTACACTCAGACTCGGAACAACCATTCGTGGATCACACAAAGTTGTGTCCCGTGTGGGATTCGAACCCACAACACTCCGCACAATGGCAATGACGAGGCGATCACTTAAACCACTAGGCCATCTGTGCAGTCAAATTTAAAAGTTTATGTATTAAGTGTACGATCGTCAATGCTATATGAGGAACCGATCGTGCTGCAGATTGATATGGCTAAATCCTATATTGTAGAATAGCAATGTCTAATTGCTACGAAAAAATTATGTTGCTTTTTTAACTTGTGCTAGATACCGCATCCGTATATTAATCGATTCGTTGTCCCAGATTATGATTCGAATAATAATTGTATATTCGAAACATGATTTGACACGTCCAGTTCGTAGTCTAGATCGTGGTTGAGATGGTGGTTTGCAATTAATCTTCTTTGTTAGGCCTCTAGCAGTAATAACTACATAAAGAAGCACTTACCGTAATTGTTGTAACTATCGTATACAGCAATATGATGAAGTATACCGTTATAATTAACAGCATCACAGCCAACTAGGACAAAGAATATAAAGTAAATGATCGATTTTATTTTTTTAATGTTGTCCTTCTTTTTATACAACTAATTTGGCAAACAAGCGTACGGCCCACCTGATGGTAAGTGGTCATCGTAGCCTGTAATTGCACGTTGCCGACCCTTAAGGAAAGGAAGAAGAAAAAAGGAAGTGGGAAGGAAAAGGAGCAGGAAGGAGGAAAGAGAGTGGATTGGGCCGTCACCAGCCACATTTATGATTCCCCTCCCGTAGCTCGTAGCGTGATGTTATAGCCTATGCTACTATATAAAGAAGCTTCCTATTGGTGAAATATTTTTCATAATCGGTCCATTCGTTTTTTTAATTTTATTCATCAAAAATACAAACCTTTCCTCTTTATAATATTAGTAAAGATTAGCACGATGTCATTACAAATTGCAAAAAAGAAACATTTATTTAAATTGGCACAACATGTCCATGCTCAGGCCAGATCCGGTTTTCATGGCGGCACTGGCTGCAACTAACGTAATACAGGCATAGATGTAAACTAACGATGTATGTGGTACAATATATTATATTATAATTATATATATATATATATATATAATTATTATATATATATATATAATAATAATATAATAATAACCATTTATTTCGCGTGGCATAGACGCATAGATAAATACCTTATGGACTAACATACATACAAATTGTGTTAGTATTTATATAACTTATTCACTATGTTAGTAATGCTTCACTTGCACTCTATTGTGGTGCGTTCATGTGGCACTTGTCCGCGGAAGCGACGGAACACCATACCATTCGGCAAAAAGTGCTCCTTCATAAATACATGCAAAAAGCAAGTTGGGACTTGCACCACAACGCCTTGAAGTTGACGACGCGACTCCAGCAGCTGCACTCTTAGCATGTACTTAGACTTCTGGCGTTCATACTCCGCGATGTCCTCCGCCTTAGTGGTGTAGTGCAGGCGAGAGATGTACACCGGTGTGTTCGGTGCTGCAGCATGCAGGTTTGCACCAGGCTCCACAGGATTGATAGATAAAATAGTGGTCTCGACATGAATCTTACCGTGACACATTCGGTTACTATATTTATTAACAACTGTTCTAATAGTATAAGTCATAAAAATTACCTGGGGACCGAATATTTCATTAAACAATTTTGAACTACAGCTTATATTCTTGTATGCTGTCATCCACAAGTCAAACATCTGCAAATCCTCTTCTAATGGTAGTCCATTATTCATTCCATCTTCTTCATCACTTCTATTTTTACTGTTCTGCTTTAATAATGTGTCGTCAATAGACCGAGTAATCGAATCAAGTTGTTCAGAAATCACATACAAGACACTATAAACAATAAAATATTCGAATATGTAGCGAAAATCACACAAAGCTACGCTGTACTGATACAACGTTGTAAGCATTACATGTACTGTGGGCAATTCGTCAATATGATTTACCCGAATATATATAAACGTGAAAATTTTAGAAGCACAGAATAAAATTGCCACTTTTAAACTAGTTCTCTGTATATTCAATAAGTTTCTCGAATAAATTTTATCATCAAATGACTTGTCATAAGTCTGAAAATTTTTAACGAGATGGTGAAAGTTTTTGGCATGGTATATAGCCAGAGCTATAACAGCAATAGAAAATGCGGTCACAGATACGAAATATATGAATTCGGTAGTCAAAAAAAATTCATTGAAAAAGACAAGGTTTGTCACAACGTTTAACACCACGGCAGTTATTTCAAATATTATCCAGATTTTAATCAATATTTGACTACATTTGCTGTAACTCCAATAGTTTCGGTAAACGCAAGTCAAATTCTGTATATAAAAAACATATTTAAAAGGTGTTATATTCATGTTGCCTATGTCAAAAGAAAATTATGACTGATTGCTATTAAGTATCTAATATTGTTAATGTAATTGCAACCTTAATGCATGCTGTCGTTCGAACAATTTATTTGCTTTTAATGTAGTATTTTAAGTGATGAACGTCAGACTACGTTTAATATTATGGTAATTATCCAAGAAGAACTAACAGTACTATGAAGTAATTGGCTGTTTTAAAAATTCTTCCACTACTTTTGTTTCTAGAAATGTATTGTTTGTTGATACTTTGCCGGTTTCTAATAAATGCTCGTCTTCAAGCAATAGTCAAAATGGGTAAGTATAATTAAAAACTGCTATTGCAATCAGCCTCGCAGGTATTGCCTATATTAGTTTTAGCATTTGGTTTATTTAACTTTTCCTTTAAACTTCATCGTTCAGTTCTAGTAGTAAATTTGAATTTTATTTCGAACTTAATATAGATATGTTGTTAATGTGAATTACTGATAACTAGTAAATCAGCATAACATTTCCAACAAAATCATATTTCCTTATCTATCTCTCTACGAATTATATGGCATATTTAACAAAAAATTTAAAATAACGTGATACAAACTATATACTATTAATACACGTGAAATTCTGAAGATGTAGTAAATTTCTTATTTTTTATTTTTTTTTTATTTTATGTTTATGCTTTTAGATATCCGATGTTTCTTATATTTTAGGTCATCATCATTCTCTTGCCCTGGTCCCAATTTATTTGGGGTCGGCGCAGTATGTCCTTCGCTTCCATACTTCTCTGTCATCAGCTTATATTTTAGGTATTTATTTTAAAGATTTGATTAAACTACATTTTGTTGGAGCCACATCACTTCGAATGGATCATGGAGAGACGGTTATATTCTGATATATTCTATTGTCATAATGTTCAAATCGTCACCCGCGGCGTAGGTTCTTCTGTGCTATCTAATCATCACATATCTTTCTATACATTTGAATTAAACCACGACGTTGCCGCTAGTTAGTAAAATGTATGGAAGTTTGTCTACGTAAATGAAGAAGCTCAACCATTTATTATGAGATACAATGTTACATGTCTAGATTGTCGATATTAAATATTCTATTACCATTATATGATATTTACACAAAGAACTGTACAGAGAAAGAGTTGCGATTTAAATTTATTTATTTACTAGCTTTTGATCGTGGCTTCGCCTGCGTAAAGTTAGGTTAGATTAAGTTATGTTATGTTCGGGCACGCTACGATCGTCGGGCACGCCACGATCGTGGCGGTAAGTCCAGTGTTTGAGGAGTAGCTGGAGAGGCAGCATGGCGCCCTCACCTTCCGGCTGACACAGGTAATGACTGGCCACGGTTGTTTTGGCCAGTTCCTGTGTCGTATACGCCGGCAAGAGACGCCCGGTTGTCACCACTGCGGCGACTGCCGCGACGTAGTTGAGGACACGGCGCTGCACACTTTGGCGGTTTGCCCCGCCTGGGCATCGCAGCGCCGTGAGTTGATCGCGGCAGTCGGATTGGTTGCCCTCTCGCTCCCGGCCGTAGTTCAGTCTATGGTCCGGAGTGAGAGGTCGTGGAACGCCGTCGCCTCCTTCTGTGAGGAAGTCATTTCCATCAAGGAGGCGGCGGAGCGGGAGAGGGAGCGTTTAAACCCTCTCCCCAACCGCAGAGCCGGGCGCCGGAGGGCGCGGGACGACCTCCAGCCACCCTGAGGTTTGACCTGGGGGTGGCGGGCTTTGTGGGCCTGCCCGCCAACCGTTCAGCACCAGGTCCGAGAGGCGGCGTGCGTGTTCCCACGCGCGCCTCTGTGTCGAGTCCGTCTCCCCTCTAGGGGGGACAGTAGGGAGTGGTAGAAGTGCCTATTGGGTAGGTCTTTCGTGTAGTGGCCTGCCGTTTCATACGGCGGGCCGAAACCTCGGCGGGGTCGCGACCGCATGCGCAAGTGTTTCGCGCGGCCCCGTCGATAGTGGTTTTGTCGAGGAACACCGTGGTAGGTTTAGTCGGTATTCCGGGAGGTACTTTAACATCTTTACCATCTTTCTTTTGCCCCGGCGAGTCCGACATAACCCCTCCGCCCGCCCCCGCGGAGGGGTATGCGTCATGCTTTGCCCCACGGTAAAAAAAAAAAAAAAAAAAACTCTACGATCGTGGTCGGGCACGCTACAATCGTGGCGATAAGACCCGTTTTTGAGTAGTAATTTCCATCAATGGAAATGACTGCCTCACAGTAAGTAATTGTCATCAAGGAGGTGGCGGAGCGGGATTGGAAGTGCTTGTTGTCGTCCCCTTGCTCCCCCTCAGGGTAGAAAACGAATATTTAGGGTCTAGCTACGCTGGAACCTAAATATACGTTTATACCCAAGTGACAACACTAATTCCTCCCCTCCCCCGCTCCACTCGAGCCGGCAAGGCCTGATAATTTAGTGGGTCTAGCAACGCTGGAACCTAAATATACGTTTTCTTTCCTGAGGGAGGAAAACGCTGCTATTTCGGTGTCCGAGCTACACTAGACCCACTTTTGAGACGTGTTTATTCTCTGCCGGCGCCACATGACGTACTGTGAACGATTCGTTAATAGAAGTGTGCGGGTGAATTGGTGAGGACAATGATTTAAAAGTGAAAATACTTTTGTATTTTTGTAACAATGCAATAAGAAACAATTAACATAATTTTCCTGCCCAAAATAAAAATAACTCTTGATTGTATGTAAACCTGAAGAAAGCCACATTTAATCAAACAGGTGAAAATAACCTCGTGAGATTCGGACCGCCTGAGTCCTTGGTTTGTTTGTAGATTACCTTAAAGTAAAATTTGAGGAACGTATCTTTGCTCCTTCAATTGCCTCTTGTCAAAACATCGTCGATATTTATATTATTATTGCGCCACATGTCAGAATTGACTGCAGCTCTAAAACTGCCAGGAGTATCTTGAATATGGGCCTCTCGGAAAAGAGTCTTGATCCATCCAGCAATAACTGACCTAGAGGCTGCATTTACTTTACCTCTTGTTGTGATAAACAAGTTTGTAAGGTTTTGCCTCGCTTTTCGTTGCTTTTGTGATAAAGTTACTAGTCTCTTGATCCAAAACACCGAGTTGAGCCTTTCTGGCCCGTCATTTAATAGGCGTTAATCAGTTTGTCGGTATGTCGCAGAATCAGTTTTAGACCCAAATTTAGGCCATAATGTCAAGTAATTTTCCTTGTTATCGAAATGGGCTGATGTCCAATAAAGTAAGGTCATGTACCCTTCTCCCTGTGCAGAGTAGTAGGATTGCCGCAACACGTCGTGATGTTTGAAATATGCTATCAACATTAATATTATCAGCTTAGGATCCAGTAATTCAAATAGTCAAACCCAAGAAGAAGCAAACCACAGCTAGACTTCATGATACTTTGAGCTTATTCTGCGTAAATAGAAACACCAATGATTAAATTATGTTCGAGTACTTTGAAATAACTATACTGGAATATTGAGACAACTCTCTGTGACCATGGCTGCTGAAAAGCAACCGTAAACCAAATAGTTTTAATAATTTAATTAGCTTAAAAATTTCTAAACTTTAATAGTAGTAGTAGTGTAACAGTTTCTAAATTATGTAATAAAGTGTCAAATAAACAACACGATAAAATCCTTATATAGTAGTTTAATTTCAATAAACTCACTTTCGCTTTCACAATATTAGTTGGGATTAGGAGCTATGTACCTACGGCAAGCATGTCCTAAATGCCGTCGACGGTCAAACGTGTCGGGGCGCGTTGAGTCAAGCTATGAAAACTTATGTTAGAGAAACCTCTGGTACCAGAGAGCAGCAAGGGATTATAGCCTACGGTAATCTATTACTATCTGGCGGGCAGGTTCCTTGTTCACCAACTTTATTTTTAAATATAGTGGTTGCAAGTTTGAGTAGAGTGTCGCAGATTCGTGCCCAAAGTTTGATCCACAGTCAGTGCCAATGGCGAAGTGACTACATAAGCCACTACACCAGTAGTGCAGTCACAATCACATTAGTCAGTCGTTTCTAACAGCAACAAATTACACAATTGTCAATATGTTAACTTGGATATTAATTTTATTCTCTGATGAATTTTTCAAAACAATTATATAATGATAATAAATGATTCGTTTACTCCTTAAAGGTATTATTTTAAATGGCCTTTCTTGGACGCATACTTTAACTTAGAAACCGGTTGTAACGTAGTTCTGTGTTGGCCACGTTTTAAGGACGTGGTCGAGTTAAAGTAAACACTATAGTTTTCAATTACACGTTCTTTAATGCAAGTTTTACAAATTGACGAAAGTACGCGAATTATTTACTATACAATATGTAACAGGGCGTGGTTCTAGTTATAAAAGCTTCGGTTCGAGGTCCGGCTGGAGTACAGTGGACAACTTAACTTTAGAACGACGGCCGGCGGAAGACGTGCGATCCAGGGGTGGTCGAGTTTTTATTTGAAATTTCGCTGGGGGGGAAAGAGGCGCTCCTACTCCACCGCGGGCGCAGCCGCTGAGACGCGACCAGTTCACGTGACACGGTGAACTGTTTTTAAATTATTAGATATTTAGGTTGAAACTTAAACCTAAATATATGACTTATCAATATAAGTCAGTCAGTATCACCTTATTATTAGTATGTAATATACGTATATATGTGAGAAGAAAATTCTTCTTCTTGTAAGTCACAACCTGCTCTAAACCTGGTCTAAACAAAAAGTTTGTCTTGAGCAACGTAAAATATTTAGTTCGATTCCGAAAATGATAATGGCTACCGGACCAAAGGAAACCAAAATAACAGAGACAGATAAGTCTTGTCAAAATAATTTGACATAGCAACGAGAAAGAATACATCTCCGTCACAGACATCCTTTTCCACTCAAAAAAAGGACGATGTTATATCTTATAGTTGTAAAAAGTCTTCCTGAGACGGAAATGAAAGTTATTGTGCTTTCAGGCGACCCACATCGCGGACATTAGCTAGAATGAGTAAATAGATTTTATCTATCCATAGCATTCTAGAAATATCAATGTGGTACCTCTTATTTTATTATTTATTTAATTTTAAGGAAGGAATGCAGATACAGATTGATAACACAATTGGTAAACATAGATTAATAATAATATTGTTAATGACAAGCCTCCGCAATGTCATGAGTGAAAAGTAGGCTAGTCACTTCAAAATTTAAATTGTTCTAAAAAAATTATCATCATGATCAGGCATAACAGAATGAATAAAATATCATGCTTTAAAAATAGTAATTATGAAATTATTTTCAAATATTTGATTATAATTTGATTAATTTCAATGACAACGAGTACTTTGACCTATATAAGAAAACGGGATTGTACCTTCTTTAAATCATACATACTTTTTATTTGACAAACGCACATAGCTCGTCACGAGAATAGGTAAGACATGCTATATGCTTTTTTTTTAACCTTAACCCAATTTATTTTATTAAATCTGTTGGATTTTATACGCTACATGCGATAACCCAAATGAAATGGAAATATCTTCTTCTATTTATAATTAATAGAAGACATAATGAAGTAAATTAAAATAAACATGTATTAACAGTTTTGTTCTCGTCTGCTTTTGCACATGCATTAAGAAACACAAGCATTGGAATCAACAGAAAATGTTGATTAAGTATAGCACCGAACTTAGTTTTGACATATTATTGCCTACCTAGTATTCACGACTAAGTTCGAATTTCGAAGTGCTCTGCGTCATGCCTCAGGATAGATTGGAAGAAGCGATCCTTAACCCAAATTGGTACAGTGAAATCGTAAAAACATTACAAAAATTATGTATTATATATATATGCCCATTTTACTACTTTTTTGTAATTTTTCATTGCACTTCCAAGTAAGTAAATGTGTTTTGAAGTCGCTTAAAATTCTCAAAAGGTGATTCAGTCACAAACATATACAAAGAGAGAAAGTATAATGGACACGATATTTGTACGTAAATTTAATTAACTTAGAAAGTTACATTTCAACTGGAATACTTAATCATATATGTCACAATGGGATGCGTATGAATTTGTGAAACACTAATTTACATAATTATTATTAAAATATATTCTTTGATTCTGTATACATATATCTGCAAAGTCTCCATGGTACAACACAAAATAAAAAAACAGATTTGAGAGATATTGTGAGTAATATCTCGTATTATGATTTCAACGCAAAAATTACTGTTATACGTAAATATGAGCTTAACTAGCAAAATTACGCAAGTAAATAGCTCTTATATTGCTAGTATTAAAGCACATTATTGAATTGCAACAAGATAACGGTGTTTGATGTGACGAAGGCGACAAAAGACGGCATCAAGGACATATTGAATTGAAGAGAGCCCATCACTTGCATACGCACTGGATGGGTACAACAGCATCGAAGCATGTCCTTCGTCAGCTTGCAATGTTTTTCATCTGAAAAAAATACTGCGTTAGAAACACTGAACAGATAAAGTTAGATGAACAATCAATCATTCTGTGTAACTCAGCGTTGCAGATCAAGAGCACAATTGCTACAGGTCGATTTTATCTACAAAGGATCATTGCACTGGTCGTAGTTTACGTATTCGCCGAGTTGTCAATTCAATCCTCACAAGAAGCAAAAAAATTGTGTGAGTACAAACGGTTGTTCCGTGTTTAGTTATTCTTTTATTTTCTTTGTTTAAATGTTTGTAAGTCCGACACAAGATTTAATCCTAGTGCGTTCCATCCATGTACTCAATGGGTGCCAACAGAATCCTATTATTAAGCTTACGCGATCTGACTATCCGACATTTAAAGGGCTCAATCTTTTTGCGTTACAGGTATCCAACTCATAATTTTATTTAGCAGTATATAGAAAGCAGCAATAGCATTAGAAATATTTACGTACGTCGATAGATTCGATAAAGCATTAACATTTTCAAAAAAATATTATGATGGCATAATATAAATATATATAATCGTAAATATAGCATACAATAAAATTATTAGAATGACATTGGTCTTAAACTTAAATATATTGAGATATAATGATAAAAGCAATATGTCTGCACGCAGATGTCCGTTTATCGAATTAAGTTGCAGTCATGCAAATACTCCTTATAACCCCTTCATTTTTATTGTATTCGAATTCTATTTAGTTTGAGAATCTCTGCTGAGGATATATATAATATGAATGATAGATAATACTAACTTTCAACTGAATGTAGATAAAGCTGACAAAGCTTACGTCTCAGCGCATTCGAACTATTCAGTAGGTGTTGACCAGCTCGAGATATCAGGAACGTGATGAATATAAAGATCACCATGGTTAGAGTTGTGATGACTAGTCTCGTTATGGACTCTTTACCCTATGGACATAAAAACTATATATTTTATTTTTGAAGTGAATTATAGTTTTGTTGACTAGTAATATAAAAACCTTTTATGTTAACATTACTTCATAACCGGTGCTCAAATGCTTCAGAAGTTGTGCACATAGAACCTCAATAATCTTTTCATGATTTTAGCAAATCTATATAGAAAGTAATATGTAATATAAACAATACTTTTAATAATGACTACAATTCCTATTCTGGCCATATTAAGATATTTAACTTACCGCTACATTTATGACAATGTTGTACAGCAGTATTATGAGGTACGTCGTAATTATCATCAACATTACAGTCAACTAAAACAAGTAACGCAGGTTAAAGGTTTAGATTTTATACTTTCATTAACATTGGTACTTGGCTGTTTCTTGATATTCTAATAGTAACATAAATATCAATTAACCTAAAAGAAGGTCCCTGTACGGTACTATTGTGATTACTTTACTTACTCCGGTTTGTTTATCTATTGTAAAAAGGAATTAATACGCTTAAAGATAGGCCATATTACATATTAATGTAGTCTAATAAATTTTCTTTTCCTTTAGTGTGTTATTGTAAGTTGCATTTTAAATTGGGCTATACTTAAGGCAATTAATTACATTGTTTAAATATATTGCGAAGGTTTTTAGTAATTACCTGTGCACTAAAGATTTCATTACATATCTTTGAACTACAGCTTATATTCTTATATGCAATAATCCATAAATCAAACTTTTTCTGGTAATCTTTTGCCCCTGTTACATATTCTTTGTCATTTTCTTTTTTACTATCCCACATTGATAACTCGTCATCAATAGATCGCGTGATTGCTTTCAATTGTTCAGAAATGGTAAACAGTATGGAGTGTATAATGAAGTATTCGTATATGAAGCGGAAATCACAAAAGGACATGTTGTAAAGGTAAAACATCGTTGTTATATTTACAATTTCAGATTTGTTCCCATAATGGTGCATCCTAACACCAGCGTATACTATGATTTTAGCAACACAGAATGAATTCGCTAATATTGTAACTCCTTTCTGAATCTGTAATAACTTCTGTGAGTAATACTTATCATCAAAAAAATTATGATAAGCATTAAAATTATTGAGAAGATGTTTGAATTTCTTTGAATGGTATAGTGCCATTATTATGACCACAATGCTAAATGTTGTCATAGAAAAGAAGTATATCATTGTGACTAGCATACCTAATCTGTACGGAAACACAAAATTTAATACCATATTTGATATTATCGTGGCTATCTCGAAGACAATCCAAATGCTTATTATTACACGATAACATTTTTTGTAACACCAAAAATTTCGAAAGACGCACGTAAAATTCTGAATATATACAAGATAGTTTAGTGGTGCAATATTCATTGTAATTGATGTATGAACATATAGTATTGGTCGCAGCTAACTGTATTAACGGCAAAACTAACGTGGCTACTGAAAGGACGCCATCGATCACTTGTGTTGTTTACCATTAATCTAATCCACTAATGGAAGTCAACTATTGAATAAATTATAAGTGCGAATTGTAAATATAATTACGAAGCTTTCTTATTCGGTAAAAGGAAGCAATGTACTATATCACAAAGTAATTGCGAGGACAAAACCCACAATAATCGAGACATTGTTAATTATTTTAGCTGAGCGCGGTTGGAGAGCTCATCAACTGCGGGCCTGTGGTACAAAATTAATAGCGCTGACATATTAATATCGTGGATTGTAGCCAGAATTACGTTCAGGGATAAATGGAAGGAAAAATGGCGACTCACGTTTTAACGAGGGTTTTCTAATGATAATAAGCTTTAGCAATAGCAATATTGTAAGCCTTGCGTATATTGTGTATTTAGAATTATTGCGTATAAAATGATACATTTGCCCTCTCGTAATATTAAGTAGAATTGTTTTCTAAATCATTATTATGGATTTGACGACAAAGCTATTTTAGAATTTTTATAACTTAATTATATTTAAGATAAGACTTAATTTACAAATTAAAAAGAATTCAGCTTTGACCATATGAGTTTTTAATTTATAAGTGCAATTCAGTTAATTAGACAGGCGGAAACGTGCTGATTAAAAAATCCACCACCGAAGCTTCTTAACATCTCATAAGTCGCTCCAAATCAATTTTATAAATTAATTATATTTCAACATTAGCCGCAATATAAGTCACCTTTACTTAGATTTGGTAGCGCAATCGCTGCAAGCTTAGAAGCAACACCGCGAAAAATAAAGTTATGTATAAATTCTAAATTTTATTTATTACTCAGAACAGTATGTTCACTTAAGTTTAATAATAATATTATAGTTAAAAAAGGCCCCGTTTAAAATATACCTATCTTCAGGAAACGTCCATATTTTCGAGTCATAAATAGCCTAATTCAAATATTTCAAATTATTTACAATTTTCAACCGATAAAATATACCTATCTATGCAATAAATCATGGCGGTTCGTTATTGCTTGAAAAGTAATAAAACAACAAACATACATATATTCTTGTTTATAATATTAAAAGAGATAATGAAAAAGATTTAGGGGACTAAGTGTCCATTTATAAAGATTCTGTTATCAATATGTTATGAATTCTATGTATATATAAAATTCGTGACGGGTATTAATGTGATCATGCATAATGTTTACCTTTTGATGCTTGGCGTTTTGATCAAACTGGTCAAAAAACCCGATCGAAATGTTTATGAATTATATATACAACACGAAAGTACCAAAGTTGCAATATGTAGTTGGTGAAATACAGTATTGAATGCTTAATAAACTGTGAATGGCCTTAAGTCGGTGTCTTGCGCCGCCGTCTCGCTGACGTTGCGCTGTCGCGGCTGTTTGCACAGCACTGCAGTTGGCTGTCATGCGGTAATGGATATTGAAGTGTCCGACGGATTTTTGCCACCAACAAAAAATACGTTCAATTCGTCGCCCTACCTAATGGTTTGTGCGGTTTATTTTTATTGATTGCGTTCCATCATACCCAATTCGGAATACTTTTCTAAAACCTTTTCCATTATAGACAATTCTTCACGCAGTTTCTAACTATTATAAATTAATATTATAAAGTTAGCTTCTTAATATATTGCTTTACACTCTCAAAATTAATTATATACTTAACAAATTATCAAAGCAACTTTCAAACATACAGGATACTACCAAGAACCAAGTTATATGAAAAGTCAGAAATGCGTATTGAGACTTGCTTTGACGGCTGACTCACTAAACTACTTCACTAACACAAGATAAATTAACGAAAAAAAAAATTAAGTTAGGATATCTTGACCATCTGGATGTCTTAAGGAAGTACTTCGGTTCTATTTCTTATTAAATTGAGACACACGGTAACTATATTCATGACACAATTTTTCGACGAGTTAGCATTTTGTTCAATATTTGCCTTTGGCTATTGCAACATGAGGAATATTTCATCAGACACTGTGATGTCTTTCACACAATTTTACGTGTGTCTATGTTTTATATTTGTGTGTGTGCGATTATGCGTGTTGGTCATTTTATAAAATTGAAAGGACACCGATATTGAATTTGCGTAGTCTCTATTAAAGCAACGAGAGTATTTTGCCAGTTCAATTGGTACGGGAGCTAAATGAAGACGATGAGTTCGTTGTTTTGTTAAAGACATGTCTGCACTAAGAACAGTTCAGTGTCACAGGGGAATTTACAAACAACGGAACATTTCAAATAACGGACACCCAGACTCGGAACAAATATTTATAGAGTATATAATTTTTTGCCTTTTGTTATCGAAAACATTGGGCAGTAGCAACTTAATAAACATCTATTCTATAAAAAGAAACGAAATACATACCTATGTATATACTGTGTAGATAAGTATATTTCAATTTAGATCAGTACATGTTCACATTTCTCTTACACAATTTGTCTCCTCTATAATAAAAGATAAGCTTCGTTTTATCTTGCATGGCAAGGAATAACGTGCGGGACGGATGAGCATAGCGCAGATATTAGCGCAATTACATACGAGGGCACGCGCTACGAGTGCTACGGAAGTGCTACGCGGCTACGGAATTGTGGGTCGCCAGCTACGTGGAAATATCGGGATATTCTTTTTATTCTATTCTAAGACAAATGATCACGATAATTAATTTCCAAAACTGCTGCGACTGATGGGTTAATGAGTTAGGTACGAACAAAATGTTGGAAGATATTCGATAACCTAAATACGTCTTGTGAAAGTGCAGCGGTACTTCTACGATCATTACTATATAATATAAACTTATTACGAATGCTCTGGTTTTCTACTACATTTTTCTAGATCTTTTTATTATTTTATTGTGTCTCAATTTCATTCATCTAAACGCCATAATCATACAGAAATAGCCTTATATAGATTCATTGCTGCGGCAGGGCCCTAGTAACCAGTAATTACAGTTTTTTTTAAACCTACTTCAGTCACCAGTCTTCTACAAAGTTACTTGATTTATTGTAGCATTTCTGTAAATTAGCATAAGAATATTTTGTAAAAGAGAATAAATGGATTTATTATTATTATTATGTGTTTCTCTTTCACGGGTATTTTCCTAATGCGTTAAGGAAAACCTGGCCCTTTGGGAGACTTACACGGAGACATGGATCCAACATGCAGAGGCCGTTCTAGAGTTTTAGTTTAGAGTGAGATAGGACACTTACCGAGACACTAGCGGCGGCAAGTGTAGTAGACTATTGCTACATATGGAATCTAACAAATCTGGGCTATAGGGATGGGTGTTTGATGGTCTGGTATAATGACAACTATGGATAAAAAACGGCGTCTGCCTGATATAAAGTAAGTCGGAATGGCAGACGGTGACTTGACGACTTACTAGATGGGCTCCCTGAATAGACACCATAGTCATACAAGCCTTAAAGGTAGTAAAAGGGAACACCGGTGTAAGCAGCTAGGGGCTAGTTGAGCGGTGCGGCACCGGTTTCACCATCACGGGCCTGGTTACAACGGAGACCCGTAGCGGGTTTCCCCGTAGTTATGCCCTTGAAAATGACACTTCAACCCCCAAGCATATAGCTCTAGTGGCCCCCATCTGACCGGCCGACCAAGGCAAAACAGAGTTCAGAGGCCTACGGGCACTCTTGAAGTTCTACCCCACCCAACCAGTGAAGGCAAGCCGGGGACGAGACCCTAACCAACTCGCCACTCACATTCAGCTCTCCACAAGTTGTTGCGAGCTTTAGTGATACATTTTTTGTTTATATCACACGGTAAAGGTGATATTTTAAAGCTACAGTAGTATATACTTTGAGATCGCGTTAGTCTTATGATAAGAAAACGACTACATATAGCTAGCCATTGTTGACAATGTTTATATGCTGGGTTGTTTGAACCTGATACTGCAATGACAATTTAACAATATCACACTTTAAGTACGCTCATCAGATAAGAGTACTCTTAATTTGACTATCTTTCAGAATATCGTAAACCTGTTTTGGGAAGGTTTGCCTATGAAGGTATATACTTTCTTGATTAGTATTTTCATCGTAATACAAAAATAAGATGCCTGATAGTGGGCCTTGATGACGCAGTGGTAGTGTTTGCGACTGTGTGCAAGAGGTGTCAGTTTTGATTCCCGGGTAAAACCTCTTAATAGCAGCATGGTATCTGGAATTGACCGCTGTAAAAGGCAATAGGATTGCATACTGGGGCGGAGCGAAGATTTTATGCAATCCTATTGGTAAATATTTCTCCATTTCTTCGCTCTGCAGCCTCGCTCCACAGCCTCGCTCCTCTTTAATGGACAGGCAGCCTTATACCTATACCTACATAAACTGGAGTATATGGGGTATGACTATGTATGTACGTAGTTAAAAGATATTGTATATTTGAAATAATATGCAGTTCTACTACTAGCATATGTGGAATCTACCTTCTTATCTGCCTATATTGAATTCTAGACATCATACTAAATATCCATACATCCATCTATAACGAAAAGTTCTTGCTACCCTATGCCATGCGGCGTGCGTTCCATGATAACGACACATTAGTTGCATGTACATGGAGGCTTGTGCCACACTGCACCGTCAACCCGTGACGTCACGCCTGGCTTAGTGTCAAACATGCATTAACAAAAGTGAGGTTGGCTAACCTAGTTATGCAGGCAACGCTTAAAGACATTGACTGTACGGGTAACGTAGTGGTTCAATGGTAACCGCCCTAAGCCAATATACTGAGTATTATGACGGAAAAATTCGGAAAAATATAAATCTTATTATAAATTGCTTGTTAACTTTTGGATTAGGAAGGATCCTATTCTTCCTTCCTAATATTGTGAATGTGAGTTTGTTTGTATGTTATATGTTTGTTATTTTGTCTCATTCACGCTGAACGGGACGCGACGCTCTATCTTTACGATTACATCGACACCACTATCACTGTCCCTTTCCGACAATTCTCTATTTTGTATATAGCGTAGTTATGCGTATATAGGATGTCTAACTTGATGTGGTTACACAATTATTATAATAAAATATAAGCTTTAAGGATATTTCTTAAATAAAACGATGAATTTATTCGTGATTCATAAAGAACCACGAATAAATACATTTTGCGAGTCCGGTCATTATTTTTACGTCATTGTTTCAATGTTATTTACTCACGACATAGAGTTTCTTTTTATAAGAAAATAATATATACGCGGTACCTTTTCATGTAGCTGGGTCTAAATTAGTTAAGATGATGCAGACAGGTGATGATACAAATACTAACAGCTCTAGCTTTTTGTATTTGTATCTTGAACTGCAATAGCAAATAGGTTTGAAACCTTTCTTACGGCAACAATACAAATTAACCTACAAAATTACAGTTGGTACAGTACGGTATTTTTAAAAACAGAGGGGCTATTTTGCTGAATTGAAGGCTATCGTTATTGGTTTTCTCGGAGATAGCAATAGATATATTTCTGAGAAAACTAATAACGATGTCTATGCATAGCACTCGGTGTTCTGGGTGCGTCTGCGTCGCCTTTTACTACACTATCCTCGATCGCCTATACACCTTTGAAACTCGGCATGGCCACTTCCTCTGATTACAGAATCTCTGAGATTCTCGTTGGAACACACACGCACACGATAGGCCTTACAAGGACCGCAATAAACATTTTTAATAACAGACACGTGCGTCAAACTAACCGTGTATTTCATATTACTTTCTACATCGTGTAGTGTTGACAAAACCTGAGATAGTGACAGATATTGATTTTTGACATCCTGTTGCGGATTAGAATTTTATACAAAGAATTATTGAATCAAATAATCAATATTATATTAATTATTTATATACGTTTTATTGTCCATTTTTCCTTAGTAAAATGTTTTATCTTAGGCATCAACTTGATACATTTCTAATCTGGCACTAAGAGATTAAAAAGTTTATCCTGCGACTGACAATCGTTTTATATAACACTAGCTGTTGCCCGCGACTTCATCCGCGTGAACTTTAATTTATTACCCAATACCTACTTTTAATTTGTTATCTAATTTTAATATATAAAACTACAACTAAAGAAATTAATAAGTCTAACTACACCTATATAGGTGTAGTTAGCTATATATATGGCTAATACTTAAAAACTACCTACTAATGTTTAGAAACTACCTACTATAGCTAAAGAATTATATCGTTTGAATGAAATGTCCGATTTTAATAATTTAAAAAGTATTTTACGTGTATTAAAACGGTATTTAATAAAATATCATTTAATGGGATATAATTAATACAGAGGTATGAATAATATGGTTTGATTATTGTCGGCAC
Source organism: Catocala fraxini (assembly GCA_930367265.1). NCBI lineage: Eukaryota > Metazoa > Arthropoda > Insecta > Lepidoptera > Erebidae > Catocala > Catocala fraxini. Next base: position 18,241,599 of record OV884033.1, read on the forward strand.
TTTTATCAACTTTTAAAATGAAAAAAAGTAGTTATAGTAGCATAACAACAGTAGTTGGACATATGGTATCGCGGACTTTTTTGTAGATATTGATACGTTCTATAATACTGTAGAACATTATTTTGTTCTATCATCAATAGTTTCCGCAGCGCACGTGATGACAGGTTCTTTATGACTAATTTTTTCACACCTTGGGTTATATTATTGCATTTTTATTAAGGATCCAAATTTTTTTTTAAAAATTCTATAGTCTATGTTATTCAGCCAAGATGCAGCTTTTTAATGGTGAAAGAATTTTTGAAATCGGTTCAATAGTTTTTGTGTGAAAACATTACAAACATACATACAAAAACACAAATGTTTCCTCTTTATAATATTAGTTTAGATAGTTTCTTATGTTACTAGTGACAATAGATAATAAATACACTTAAGAGTTACTTTAATATATTACCAATAGTATATGAAGATTTATTTTATACGCATTGCCAATGCTAAGATATAATATAAATTAAAACTGAGGAAAAACGATCCATGAAGCAGGTCTTAAACCTCGACAAACCTTGTCGTCACTTTGCCAACTGCGCTATTTATGGTCCTATGTCGAGGCCAGATTTTTTGTGTTTTTCATATATCATATATTTATATATAGAGTAGTTATAGCTTATATTAAATATCAATGCTACGTAAGCATCTTCAGCCATTAGTAACTATCTACCGTTAATTGTCTCGCTTGGTACCTAACGGGCGAATTGTAGCGGCTTAAGTAGTTTTGGGCTAAGTGCCTACACTTACGTACATCTATGCTAGCTACACTGTGTGGTATTACTTACAGAATTTACATACATAACCACATGTATATATCCGAAGGAGCAGATAAAGTAGTGCAGCTATAGGCCAGCTGTTTTTGGATCTCATGTTTTAAGAGATGAGGCTACATTCATACAGGTGAATTCAATTAAACTTGGGCAAGTCTTTGTTACAGAGTCAATGAAGAAATTTAGCGGATTTGATCTTCTCAAGAAACTATTATTATAATTATCAGATCACGCAAAATTAATACGATAAACTGAATATAATTACAAGTTAAATATACCTACTCAAATAATACATCCTTAAAAAATCCTGCATTCTATTACAATAAAGATTAGTTAAAATAAAGTAGCCTCGAAAATGTATTTATACATGTTTTACATTTAATAAGATGCGTTAACATAAAATAATATAATAGTCATAGAACAGGATCAAGTACTCCAAACAATATAAACGTACCGTACATAAGCCACTTTTACGTGTTTATAAACAGTAATACCCAGAGATTTCTGCGGCGCTCCTACTTACCATTCAAACAAGATGCTACGTAATAAAGTAGTACGGCTCAGATAATGAGTGCGGACGCGTATTACGCTCGTACACCGCAGCATTAGTGGAGTATTGACACAGGCAGTTGGGCCCCGGCGGCCCGTGACTTGGACAAAGTGGCCGGACCGCTCGCCCTTCCCCTCTAATGGAGGGAAAATGGTCGATTACAATTACGAGCCACCGAGTGGAAAGTTGAGCTTTTATGATATTAACTCAGAGGTCGAAATGTGTTAAGCTCCACGTTTTAATACCCGTCGTTTCTTAACTTTTGCATAGAAGTTCTAATGGAGGATTTACGAGTTGCCGCGTTAAAATAAGTTACGATGTCCTTATTTCATTCCCTCCGAGTGGCGAGCGCGAAACATTTCAGACGAAGATGTTATGTTTGTACGTGTGCTAGACTACTTTGTATGCTGTTTAAATGCTGTTTTCCTTGCTCCCTATTCTTCATTAGATTTTGTACGTCTTGTTATTCTGTAGTAGTAGTTACGCTATAGTACAAATATGTATTTTGTTTTAGTACTAGATATTTAAAAAAATATGTAAATATTCTTATCAATAAGGCATAAATCAAGGCTTCACCTTAGATACTGCTAACGCATCAAACGTGCTTTCAAAACACTGAAAAAAATACATCGGTTTGCCAGCGTAAGAGACGAATAATTAAAATAGCCATACTTATATTACTACAGCTGCATATGCATCGCAAGTAGTCAACTGAGTCTCTTCGTCTCGGGCGGCAGGCTTGTGAGTACTTCGGTGCGACCGTTAAAGTTCGACTTTAGAATGCCGCTGTGATTGTCTGACTAAATTAGCAACAACCAATGAAATCACTTGAATTTGATATCATTAGTTTTTGAGAAACTGAGTGTAAATGAATAAAATTAAATAAACAGAAAATGTATAATCTTACTATGATTTTTTCCCCGTATCAACTAGAAGATAGTTCTACAATTATTAAGTAAAATAAAATTTGGGATTTTAAAATGTATGTAAGCTTAAACGAATTAAGACTCGCTATTTACTTTTGTTATTTATATAGAATTTCCTAACGACTACTTTCATGCACATTACATTTACGAATAACCATGAAAAGCATGTGAAAATTGATGACTTAATTTTCACATAGCATATAAATTAAACATAAGTAGAGAGGTGTCAAGGCCGCGCACTCTGTCACTCCATCGCGTCCCCAGCGTGTCGTCGTCGCCTTGTATAAATCACATCTAATCAAAATAAATTTATTCATTACAAACTACTAATAAAACCGTTTCTGGAAATTGGAACGAACTAAAACGTGCCGACGAAACGTGGTGGCAAGCAACTGTGAGGATAACGTTATGTAATCTTAACTAATAAGTATTATAGCTTTCACGCCTTAAATACTCGATCAATATCATAAAATGTGTATAGGTACACGATGTCGGTACAAAAAAGGATACCCAGAAAAAAGTAGCTTTCTCTTTTTTCTTTCTTTATTTTTTTTTTGTAGATTTTGTCAAAAAAAATCTCTTCGATTGAACGTGATTGAAGCCGCGGGCAATACCTATTAAAAGGCAAATTATAAATAATATATTTGGACTGCACCAAGGCAGTTCAAATATGTGTCGGGGCAGCGGTAGTGGATACGATTGCTTTGTGGGATCAGTAAAGTGTTAATGAATTTAGCTGTTAAGAAAAAAAAATACAGTTACTGCATGGAGTTTGGCTATATATCAATTCGCCTCTAATTACGTGAGATTTGAAACATAGCTGGCGATATGGAAACGTGGAAATTGTCTAGTAAGTATCGACTTTGACTGCACGGATGGCGTAGTGGTTTGAAGGGTCGCCTCGCTGCTACTTCAACGCCAAGTGTTGCGGGTTCGAATCCCACAGGGGACAAAAATTTGTGGGATCCACAAATGGTTGTTCCGAGTCTGGGTGTTTTTTGTGTCCGTTGTTTAAATGTTTGTGCGGGAGTTGTTTTTAACAAAAATAATAAAAGAAAAGATTATAGAGATCTGAAACCAATACAAAAGTTTTGTCTGTTTGTGCGGGCACCACTTAAAATATATTTTGAATTGGATTTAAGCAGTATGGGTTTTCACTTATATTCTTTTTCTTCTTCTTCATTAAACTACATCGCACCTATTTTCGTTCAGTAGTACCATAGAGGTGCACGTGCTATCCACTTAATGACTACTGGGCTAATTATAGTCCAGGTAGAAGATTGCTGGTGCTTGACTGTATACAATATGTATTAGTTAACATAGGTTAACTCTTTACCAGCAAGTTCTAGTGTATAAAGATGTCTTTATATACTATTTATAAACTCAGAACAAATTTTGTGGACCGCATAACTTCGCGCATAGGATTCGAACCCACTGCATTCGACAGAATAGCAGCAGTGAAGCGACCACGCTATCCGTGTAGTCAAATTCAATTTTTAAAAGACGTAATTTTTCTAATGTCCTTTTGTATGTATGTATCTATGTATTATTTCCGAGTTATAGAAATTAAATGTTGAAATCTACATTAACGCGCAAAAAGCCGCGGGTAAAGTCTAGTATTCACCCTCACTCTATTTTCCAAGGTACCTTGTTCTTGATATAAATAAACTGTTACTAAATTATCTAGTAATATTTATTAGGATATTATGTTCGCACCAATCTAAACAAAATACGCAGAATTCAATTCAATCAAATTAATTTATTACTTGTTATGGTTTATCTCAATTCATAAGAATATTGTAGGTTCCGTACCATAATCTTTCGTGAAGTGTATATAATTTCCATACTGTTTCTATTCAACGTGACGCTTGCTTGCTTCGCATGAAATCTCAAGTTTGTTTGCCGGGTCGGTATAATAGTTATTGTTATTTTCAGTCGAGATAATTTCAATAAGGAGTTCTGAACTGTGCGTGGTAGTAGGTAATAGACTTGCCTTTTATTTGTAGGACCTGAAACATACTCGGCACAATGTGAGTACACACTCTTCTACCTGCCTGTCCGGTTTTTTGTAGATCGATATAATCGATCGCATTACGTTTTACTTAACTACGAAATTTCATTCGATAATTAAAATACCTAGTCTTGCCATAAATATTGTTAAAAGGAATTTTTTTCTTTTCTTTTTCATAAAACATTAACTACTGTAATATGTGTTAGTTTATACATTAACCCATTCGCTGTCCCGTGATAGACACAATAAAAATCTATTGTTATGTATCATATGTGATTCATCGGACAAAGAACCTGTTAATATAATAACATTAAAAATATATGAAGCTCATTCAAAATGATCTCCATTAGCTTTAATACAGTCCTTTAAACGTTGAGACTAGTTATCAATAGAAACACGCACTCCCTCCATGAGAAAATTGTTCACTGCCAATCCAAAGGATTGTTTTAGGGAATCCAAATTATCATGGCGTTCAGAGCATGACATACTTTTTACAACTAACTATAAATCATAATTCAGCGGATTAAGATCGGGATTAGACGACGGCTAGTCTTCAGCTCTGATGAAGTCTGATACGTTCGTTTCCAACCACGCTTGGATGGATCGAGCTTTATGACCCGGTTCTGAGTCTTGCTGAAAGGACCATTCTTGGTTATGAAACATGGTGTTGTTAAGAGGTTTAACCAAGAATTGAAGAAAAAACACAAGAATCGTATCTGGATACACTTGTGACGATGACACCTTTTCCACAAAAATATGGCTCAGTCACTCCTTGATATCCTATCACTCCATCAAGCCATCACTGAAGTCCGATAACGTGCACGTTGTACTCGGCTAACTAACTGGGAAGCTCTATAGAGAGCATTGAGCATAAAATCGATCATTGAATTTGGTAAAATATTGCTCAATAGTAAAAAAAATCTCGTCAGTAAATAAAACCTTTGCGTATCGCTTAAGAAGTTGTTTTGATTTTACCAACCTATTAATTATTAAATTATTAGTAAAATAATGACTAGTACGTCTCCCATAGGCTGCAAGTCTTAAGTCATCTTTTAAACTAGCGACATGGTTCTATGTGCTATATTCATTTCCGATCTGATTTCTTTCCGTCACGGAAAGACTTTGAAGAAATCATGTCCGATGTCCATGCTTTGATGCAAACCTGAGAAAACACAATGAATATTCATATCAGAATGACAGATTCCAAATTCAAATGTAATATTATGTTTTTTTTATTGTAAGAGTATTTATGGCCGGATTAAGTATATTTACATCTCAGTATGTATATATTGTTTGTAATGAATAAACTCAAAAATAAAACAGGTGATTTCTGAAAATTCCATTACCATTAAAAAGCCACTTCATCCAAAAGTAACAATGACATGAATCATGAATAGTAAAACAAACACAAACAGTAATGAATGTGAGTGAAATTGAGAGGGACATCTAGTGCAAAATAAATTAACAAAGATTCGCTTTCGCCGGCACGGAATCCTAAAATAAGCAAAATATAATAAGAAAGCAATATCGTAGTAATTATTTGTGTGGGAAGCTGAAGTCTTGCTTTATTAAATGTCAGGATTACTTTTGGACTCGGAAA